>BLBF01000057.1:5626958-5741442 GCA_015471245.1 Laticauda colubrina
CTCTCTCTCTCTCTCTCTCTCTCTCTCTCTCTCTCTCTCTCTCTCTCCCTCCCTCCCTCCCTCCCTCCCTCCCTCTCTCTGATGGCTTATGATCTTTAACTGCATTTTGATTAAACTTCTTGAAACAAAACTCCTTTCTCACAGGATTAACTGGTAGTTTCTCCTCCTGCCATCAGCTCCTGTATTCCTCCATTAAAAACAAGTCTACTTCTGTCCCACAACAAAAACTCACCATGCATTCAGTGGGGAAAGCCCAGATTCACAAACCCAACCATCCTGAAGCCTACCAGAAGACGAGACTCCTTCACTTACTTCCACCTTAAATTCATTGCTCACATAGCGTCCATTGAGCTCCGAGCACACCAGCTTGAACTTCCGGTCAAAAAGTGAGATGGCGTGCCAGTTACGGTACCGGATCAAGTGCAAAACTTCCTCGTAGCTGGCCATGGTGTCCACCCCTGTGGAGAAGCAGGCATGGGTGAGCTAAAAAAAACGATGCTGGTTTGGAGGCTGTGTTTGGCCAAACCCCCAGGGATGGGCTTCAAAAATTTTAGCAAAAGGTTCTCTGCCTGGCTGCTGGGTGGACGTGGTCTAGTTGGCCTCCTGCACCATGGTGGGGGGGAGCATTTTTGCCCTCCCGGACTCCTGAGGCTTTCCTGAAGCCTCCGAGAGAGTGAAAATGGCCTCCCTGGGCTCCGGAGGCTCTCTAGAATCTGGAAAATTCCTGAACTTCTGGGAGGCCCCAGCTCTGAGCCTCCGTGCACGCCCTGCACCTACCTGCATCCAAAACAGGCAGCATGGGGACTCTTGGGAGGGCTGGGTGGGGTCAGCAAAGAGTGGGATTTGGGAGCTTTTCCATACTGCACAGAATCTTCACTCGGGGCTCTCCCGAATCCCTGCGAATCTCCAGCAGCCCACCCCTGAAAACCCCATTGCCACAGATTGCAAGCTACAATTAAGGAGCCAGAGCAGGGGTGACAAACTCAGGGCCCGGAGGCCAGACCCGGCCTATGGGATATTTTGATCTGGTCCTGGAAACAGCAGGGGACAGGCCCGCGGTGCTTCTACCAGTGAAAATGGAGCTACGTTTTCGCTGGTGGAGGGTTGCAGGGGGCTACCGCAGCCAAAAAAGGAACTTGGGAGCCCGTTTTCGCTGGCAGAGTACTCAAGCGATCACAGGCGCCCCTGACATGAGTGACGTCAAGCTGGCCTCCCCCCCCGGCCTCCCGAGGCCAGACATAAGCCTGAGGTGACCCTCAATGATCTTGAGTTTGACACCCTTTAGGTAGAGTGTCCTGGAAGGATAGCTGTGACTAGTGCAGCATGTAAACCTTCTCCAAGGGGTGAAAGGACAGGGAGGGCCGTACCAGTAAGGATGAGGCCGAGGCTTGAGCTGCTCATTTCCATTCCTTTCTGTTGCAGCCGTACCAAGTCGACCTCCAGGCTCTCTTGGTCCCGGTTCAGTTCCTCCCCCAAGACTGAGACCTCGCAGGTATCCAAATTATGCATGATTTCTTCGGACACCAAGGATTCTTGGACTGGGAAGGAGAAGAAAGGGAGAAAACTGATCAGGAAGAAGGAAATATGAAATGGCTTTTAAGTTTTGGAGAGACATCACTGCCCGTTCACCAAGTGGTTTCCCCAACTGGAATCTTTCCCTGTAAAATCTGTGTTGCCTTTGATGGATGCTGGATGTTTTTCTCTGTTCATCTATCCTGTCCCAATTGCCAAATACACAAAAATAAATATATATATTTATCTGCAGCCCACCTTTATTACTTGTACAAATTAGGTAGCAAAGGTATCCAACACCTGTCCCTCTTCCTGTTTTCTTCCACTACAACCACTCTGTGAAGTGGGTTGGGCTGAGAGGGAAGGACTAGCTCAAAGTCACCCAAGCTGGCTTCTTTCTTTCTTTCCTTCCTTCCTTCTTTCTTTCTTTCTCCTTCATTTTGTTTCTTTTTCTTTCTTTCCTTCTTTCTTTCCTTCCCTTCCTTCTCTCTCTTTCTTTCATCTTTCATCTTTCATCTTTCCTTTTTTATTTTTTCTTTCTTTCTCTTTCTTCCTTTTTTCCCTTTCTCTCTCTTCTCATTCTATCATTCATTCCATTAAACTATCCACTTCCCTCAAACATTGCTGAATCTGACCCTGCATCCACTCACCCTTGAATTTCAGGGCAGAATAAAGAGAGACACACCAAAAAATAAAGCTCAGCCGAGGAGAAAATATTCCAAAAATTAACTTCCGTTTCCATTTTATGGAGAAGAGGCTCCTTTGCTCCATTCTGGAGAAAAGCAATTGCTTGAGAAAGGAACAGAGTGCTGTTTAGCCTTTCCTTTCCTCCTCCGTCCCTGTGTCTCACCTGTAGGGTCCTCCTCCCCCTCTCCTTCGGGCTCCACCTCCCGCGTGATGGTGCTGATGATCCGAAGCTCGGGGAAGAGAGACACACCCTCGGGGCTCTCAAACTCCAAAGCCGAACGGGCAAAGTGGTTGATGCCGCTCAGGCTGATTTTGGGCTCCTCAGGCTGCAAGACCATGATGTAGCCCTCCACGAGCGGAATGGAGATGCAGGCTTCGTTGTCGACACACCTGGGAAGGTAAGGCATACTGGCCATCAGAAGAGGGGGGGGGGTTTCCATGAGAGAGTACGCGCAGAGCTTGGGTCGAACACTAGACCAGTGTTTTTCAACCTCGGTAACTTTAAGGTAGGTGGACTTCAACTCCCAGAATTCCACAGCCAGCATGTTGCCCAGGTTGACAAAAACATGCTATATCTTCAACACCTTCAACCTTATCCTCCAATCCTGACCTTGGTTATTATTACTCTTCACATTATCAAATCATCTTCTTTTAATGACCCCATAATCCCTTGAGGGGTGGAGTCTGGGCATCTGAATGGAGCTGTTTACTGGTAAGATGCCCTTCCTGTCACCAATGTGGAGGTGTTTTTTTTTTTTCCCAGCAGATATATTCTCATTGTGCCCAGAGAAAGAAATATCTGCCTCTACCTAAGATCAAACTCATAGCCTCCCAATTATGAGGAGAGAGCTCCACCTCTAGGCCATTTTCTTCACATTATCAAATAATCCCCCCCCTTATTTATATTAATGCCTCCACATCAAATTTGTATTTTCAGGTCTGCAGGGAGAAGTGCCATCACGCCTATTCTGAAAAAATCAGAGGCATATGGACTCCTGACAGCCCTTAGGAGCTCAGTCTGCACCAACCACTCTAACTGCCGGCTGCCTGAAATTTCATAGTTCAAATCCCATCAGGCTCAAGGTTGACTCAGCCTTCCGTCCTTCCGAGGTGAGTCAAATGAAGAGCCAGATTGTTGGGGGGGCAATAGGCAGACTCTGTAAACCGCTCAGAGAGGGCTGTAAAAAGCACTGGGAAGTGGTATATAAGTCTAAATGCTGTTGCTATCTTCCTTCCTTCCTTCTTCCCAGTGGTTAGAATGCAGTATTGCAGGCTAATTCTGCCCACTGCCAGCAGTTCGATCCTGACCAACTGGCTCAAGGTTGACTCAGCCTTCCCTCCTTCCGAGGTGGGTAAAATGAGGGCCCAGATCATTGGGGGCAAGAGGCTGGCTCTATAAACCCCTTAGAGAGGGCTGTAAAAGCACTGTGAAGCAGTATATAAATCTAAGTGCTATTTTCTATTTCCTATCCTATCCTACCGTACCAAACCTCCGGTCAGATTCTTCCCAGACCTAACAGCCCCACTCTCAAAGGTAAGAATGAGGCCACAACATCCTGCCCTATAATAACCAAGCACACACACTCCCCCAAGTCAAACCCTGGTTGCGTCTCTTCTTCTCCACCCACCACAAAGACTCACTTCACTGTGCTTGTGATTTTGATCCGCCGGATGCCGGGGGTGGGGAACTGACGCGAGTTGACGTATGAGATGCGTTGCATGGTTTTGTCGAACCTCTCGAGATCATCTCCTTCTAAACTCAGGGCTGACTGGCTGGGGTTCATGTGGATCTGAAATGAGGGTAAGAGAAAGCACGGTGTTCTGACCCAAACCTTTGTCCGATAAAAGAAACATGAACCAAAAGGAACAGCAACCTTTTAATGATTTTTATGAATCCCTGGTGAAAAAGCTGCTGCAAACTAATTACCTTTGATAAGCATGAGCCTCGCCAAAACTGTGCAAGGCTGCCAAGAATAACAGATAAGATTACTGTTAGGAATATGAGTCTCCTAACAGGAATTTGGGTTAGAAATATATAAACCAGGATAAACATTTTAGTACTATCTCTTTAAGGGAATGCAAGAGCATGCAATTGGGTGTGGTTTCTCAAACGGCCATAAGATGGAGCCAGAAATCTGGTTTGTCTTTGTCTGAGTCTCAGAAGAGAAGAGAGTGTATCTTTATTTCCTTCTGTTGGAAAGTATTGCTATTGCTCCATTTTTCCTAATTGACTGATCTTTCTGGATTTAATGTAAGTCTGATACTTAACTGTTTTTGACACTGGACTTTATTACTGGAATATCCCTGGATTGAAAAACTGACTGATTAACCTGTGAATGACTTCGGACTGCCTATTTTGAACTTTGCTTAAACCTTTCTGGAAGTAAAAACCTACATTTACTGTGCAGTGTATCTGTGTACTGTGTGTGTATTATCCCAACACTACTCTCTATACGTCTCCCTGTATGCACTCATTCTCCTAATGGGGAATTACCTCAACACAATGCAAAAAGCCACACCGAGGGGGGGCTTCTCAGATGCCACTAAGCCCAACCATCCGTTTGTCCATATTCTTCCAGCATTCTGCAGAACATCCGCTAGGAGCCACACCTGCCATCAGTCCACATATTATCTCAAGTTCAGATTTAAGGGAAAAAAAATATTGGCTTTCTGGAATGGTCCTTGCCAATCTAGAAGCTCTTCACAGGAGGGGCCTTTGTTTCTAAGCTGGGCCCTGATCCTCCCTCCTCCCCACTCCCTGCACACAGAAAGTTGCTTTGGGTAATTTCAGACTGGGCCTATGGAGATTCTCAGGTCATCCAGGTCATGGTAGCCCCTAAGGTGCTTTTTTTTCAAGAGGCCACTGGACTTCCTTGTTTTTCTTTGAAGACATTTCCCTCCTTGTCCAAGAAGCTTCTTCAGCTCCAACTGGATGGTGGGGAAGGGAAGGATTTATACTCCTTGCAGACAATTGGTCATTAAAGGGGGAGGGATACGGCATCCTCTATCTCCTGTCTACTACACAGTCCTTTCAGCAGTTCCAAGAAGGCTCCCACACCCATACGCACCACTCCGGTGACCCTGAGCACACAGATAAACCTCCAAGTGGCCTAAATGACCCTCCAAAAGGATGCAAATAACAAGCTGCCTGCAAGAAATATCAATTCTTCCCTTTCCCACCTCCCAGTCTGAGCTGAAAAAGCTTCTTGGATGTGAAGTGAAACATCTCAAACAAAAACAAGTAAATTCAGTGGCCTCTTGAAAAAGCACCTTTGGGTCAGACTGGCCCAAACCTGGGTGAAAAAGACTTCAGTGAAGCTGATTGGGTAACCTCAACAGGAGAGATGCTGACCGCAGTGCCTTGCTTGAAGGTTTCTCATGGAAAATGGATAAAACTCTAAAATTTTATCCCTGGCTGTTGGGATTATGAGAACCAGAGCTACAGATTGTGATAATGTTCCACTGGCTTAAAGAGTGTTTTCCAAATTTACAAAGGGATGGACATTTCTCCACCATTAGCCAAGAGAGGCAGGTTGGATCTCTTCAGCAATTTAGTATTTTGCTTCTCAACAAACTCTCCCTTCACTCCTGTGTTTGCAGAACGCTTTTGACCTGATTTGTAAATGTTGACTCTGCCCAGACTGACGCAGCTTCTTTCATCCATGGGAGAGAAGGAACAGGCTGAGGTGAAAGTACAGGGAGTCTTCTACTTACAACCACAATGGAGCCCAACATTTCTGTTGAGAAGTAAGACCTTTGTTAAGTCAGCTTTGTCCTGTTTTACGACCTTTCTTGCCTTGGTTGTTAAATGAATGACTGCAATTGATGAAATTAGCAACCCGGCTGGTTAAGGGACTCCGGCTTCCAAATTGCTTGTCAGAAAGTTGCAAAAAGTAATCACAGGACTTTGGAATGCTGCAAACCGTCATAAACAGGGCTCTCTAACCTTGGCAACTTTAAGATGGCTGGGGAATTCTGGGAGTTGAAGTCCTCTAGGTTTAAAGTTGGCTGGGGTATTCTGGGAGTTGAACTCCTCCAGGCTGAAAGTTGGCTGGGAATTTTGGGAATTGAAGTCCTCCAGGCTTAAAGCTGGCTGGGGAATTCTGGGAGTTGAAATCCCGCAGGCTTAAAGTTGCCAAGGTTGAAGGTTCCTGGTCATAAATATGAACCAGTTGCTAAAGTCTCCAAATTTCAATCATATGAGTGCAAAGGCCATAACTGTGAAAAATAGTTTGTAACTCACTTATTTCCAGTGCCATTGTAACTTTGAACTGTCACTAAATGAATAGTTGTAAGGCAAGGGCTACCTATACACAATGCTACATCAGTGGCATTAAAAGGGGGAGCTTGTGATCTTCTGCCCTTGAGCTAACATGAACAGTTGAGGACAGAATATTTTTTCCTTAATATATATTCTAGGGGAATCTCAAAAAAACCAAACAAACTCCAAACATCTGAAATTAAGGGGGACATTTCAAAAGCAATTTACAATGCATCAGAGGCCTGCTGTTTATGCCTCATCTAAACCTTCTTGCGTCCTGAGAGGAAATTAGCTCTTTGAATTTGGCCCTTGGTTCAGCTTTGGGCAGCTTGAAAACAGGTCTGGAAATCGGCAGAGGATGTTTAGCAACAGCCTTTCTCACAGGGTGTTTTTCTCAGTTAGAATATCCTAATCAGCATTCTGTAAATTTTCTTCCAGGGAACTCAAGGTGCCACAAAGAGGAGTCTTAGTCATTATCCTATCCTGGCAATCCTCAAGTGTGAATCTGTTCAGGTTCTGAAGGTTGTCTCAAGATGTACCTTCAAACAAGGTCCCCCACAGCAGCGATGAGTATCGTTTGAAAATTAGCAGCCTTTGATTTGATTAAAAACTTCCCTTCTTAATTCCTTCCAGACATTTCGGATTAGCGTAGGTTGCCAAAGCAGCTTCATCCTTAAATTTGGTTTTTGAGCTCAGCCTTAGATGTGAAGGCAGAGATACTATCTGTTGGAAAACGTGAGTAATGCCTGGTCCTGAGGCTCTGGAAAACACCAGTTTCCCAAAGCCAGACTCTGCTTGGATGGGAAATCCACAATCAACAGGAAACTAAACTTGCAAACAACTGCTATAAAGGACACAAGATATCTAAAAGGGTATTTTTTCCCCCTAAGTCATCTTTTGTTTCCCAACCAAAGTCTAAAATCAAGAGGGAATATTAGACCTAACATGTTCTGAACGTATTGTACTTTCATGGCCTTGCATTCATGCAGAGATAGTATCAATCTGAAGGGTTTTTTCCTATATTCAAGCCATTTTCATTTTTTTGAAACTGTGAATAATATCTGAAGGGGGAGAGGGGAAGGGAGGGAGAAATCCTAAAAGAATCTGAAATTGCTTTTATTACAAAAGTGTCAATTCAAGGCCAGGAAAGACTATAACCCCGAATGAAAAAAGGCCAGTTTACTCTGGGCACTTGGGCAAGTCCCTGCAGTTTTCTTAGTAAGAATTTTTAAAAGTGGTTTGTCAGTGCTTCCTTTCTATGGCTGAGAATGAGCGGCAGGCCAAAGACCACTCAGTTACTTTAATGCCTAAGGGTGGGACTAAAACTCATAGTCTCCTCGCGATTGGCCCAGTCACCCAGCTCTCCAAGTGCTTCAACGACCCTCTAAAAGGATGTAAATGATCAGTTAGTTGTCTGCAAGGAGTATAAATTCCCCATCGTTTAGTCAGAGCTGAAGAAGCTTCTTGGAAGAAAAGCAAAATGTCTTTAAAGAAAAAACAAGAAAGTCCAATTGCCTCCTGAAAAAGCACCTTTGTGACAACCATGACCTGGATGACAGAAAATCTCTATAGACATTTAGCTATACAATTTGGGATGAACACCCTTTGAATGGTGTGGGAGGACGGGACGGATGGATTTCCAGAAGAAAAAAAATTGCAGACTACAAGAACCAGGAGTACCACTCATGTGACCCTGAGGACCCAGACAAACCTCCAAGTGGCCTCAAGGACCCTGTAAAAGGATGCAAACAACCAGCTGTCTGCAAGGAATATAAATCTTTCCATTCCCCACCATCCAGTCAGAGCTGAAGAAGCTTCTTGGATGAGAAGTAAAACATCTTCAAAGAAAAAAACAGGAAAGTCCAGTGGCCTCCTGAAAAAGCATTTTTGGGTCACCCAGCTGGGTTTCATGCCTACTAGGAACTAGAACTCTGTTTCCTAGTGATTGTCCCAAAGTCACCCAGCCAGCTTTTATGTCTACAGGTAGGACTAGAACTCACTGACTTCCAGTTTCTAGCCTGAGTTTGGCTCTCTATCCAAACACCTTATTCCCACTTCAAGGGGAAATGGTCTGCAGGCATTCTTCTGCTGAGCAGAGCCCCCTTGCCTTTTCAGAGGGGAGATGCGAACACGGCCATTTAACATGGTCACAAGATCCAATGCTGCTTTGTTCTTGAGAACTTTCAATCTCTAACTAACTTGAGAAGAGGCCAGGTTAGAAAAGCATGCCATGTTAAAAAAAAAAAAAAAAAAAGGTGAGAAGGTACAGGATAGAAAACTTGATCTGGGGATGGAAGCCAAGTCAGGAATTGGCTTGGCCAATCAAAATGGAAATCTGTTGAGGAGTAAGGTGTCAAACCAGTGGTTCTCCGGCTTTTTGGTCTGTTAAGATTAGAAAACCAGGCTAAAGGTGGCCAAAGATTTGCCTTAGCAAATGCAAAGGCCAATGCCAACAAATCTCCAATTTAAAGCTTGAGCTAAGAGTTATGAACGCCACATGGCCTCCTGCGCATAATCTCCTTATGTCAAATGAAGCCGAGAGGATTTCTCGCCTCTTTATTGACTCAAGTTCATTTTTACAGCAGATTGCTGGCAGCCCTTTCAAATAACAGTCGGGATGGGTTGCAACCCAGCCTTTCTTGATTACACGGCCCAGTGAATACATATCCCCACTTTGCCTTTCACGCTATTCCAAACCACATGGGCCAAATAGTCACGTATGAGCTGCAGTCCAAGTTAACTAACTGCCAATTATTTGTCAGACGGAGTTCTGGGTTCATTCTGCCTTCCCCCCTTCCCCACTTCTCAGAGCCAATTTCTCCAGAATTCCCCTCAACCTCAGCTTTATCATTTGAGTTTCTTCCATAGGGATAACGCAGTCTGTTTTACGGGATAACTCTGCGTACGCTTCTCTTGGGATGCGGTGGCTCAGGGGCTAAGACGCTGAGTTTGTCGATCAGAAAGATCGGCAGTTCGAACCCCTAGCACTGCGGAACGGAGTGAGCTCCCATTCGTTGTCCCAGCTTCTGCCAACCTAGCAGTTCGAAAGCATGGGGAAAAAATGCAAGTAGAAAAATAGGGATCCCTTTGGTAGGAAGGTAACAGCGTTGTGTGCGCCTTCAGCGTCTAGTCATGCTGGCCACATGACCACGGAGACGTCTTCGGACAGCGATGGCTCTTTGGCTTTGTAACGGAGATGAGCACCGCCCCCTAGAGCCGGAAACGACAAGCACGTAGGTGCAAGGGAAACCTTTTACCTTTACACTTCTCTACCTCAAAGGAGCCTTGGTCACGAAGGAAAGCCTCCCTTCCCAAACACTCTTAGCCCCATTTTTAAAAAGGCAATGGGGGTCCATATTTCCTGGAGAGGCAGAAATGAAGATGCTAGGAGGCATGAGGGGCCCTCATTCTGGTGACCCCTCCTCCCCCTTTTTCCCCAATTTGGATCTGATTCTCAGAACAACACTGTCGGCAGCATCGACATCTGTCAACCGAGCTCCCGATGCCCATCCAAGGAGGCCAGCACTCTTGCAGGAAGCATGGCAGGAACCCCCCCCCCCCTTACCTGCAAACCGAAGTGGCGAATCTTTATCCAATGCTATTAAGGGAGGGTCCAGGAGCACTGTGTTGTCATTTTCGGTAACAATGCCATGGTAGGTGGTTTCAATCCACGGTTTGTGCTTGTTAACTGCAAAATCAATGAACGCAACACCATTAGTGACAGAGAGTGAGTGGAACAGCCCAGCCTGAATGCTTTCGGAAATGGCTGCATCTCCAGTGGTGGGATGCTGCCGGTTCGGACCGGTTCTAGCAAGCCAGTAGTTCTGACCATCAGTTGGACCCACCCTATCGTGTCCTTTATTTCCTTCTTTCCGACTCAGTTGATTCGCCTGGCACAGCTGATTTCTGCGCCTCAGCTGTTTGACTTACCGGGGCTAAGCATTTGAGTGTCAAATTGCTGTATTTTGAATGCTGCTCACAGAACCGGTTGTTAAACTGGTTGCAGCCTGCCACTGCGCATCTCACCTATCCAAACCTCATGAACTGACAGCCTGACATTAGCATTGAGGGGGAGAGGGAAAAATAGGAATATAAGGAGGAGGAAGGGGGGGGGGGGGGGGGAGAATGGAAGCCCAGCTGAGCCTTGTGAGAAGCTCCAGCCAGCCAAGGTTAAGTCAAGAGATGCAGAACTGGGGACCAAGCACCTGTTTCCTAAACAATATACAAGCACCATTTTGGATAG
Source organism: Laticauda colubrina (assembly GCA_015471245.1). Taxonomy (NCBI): domain Eukaryota; kingdom Metazoa; phylum Chordata; class Lepidosauria; order Squamata; family Elapidae; genus Laticauda; species Laticauda colubrina. The sequence goes on from BLBF01000057.1 coordinate 5,637,662, forward strand.
CCACGGGATGGCTGGGGGGGGGGGGGGGGGGGGGGGGGGGAAGAGGGAACCTTCCTCTGTATTGTTTGTATGGGAAAGCCCCAGATTCGGCTTATCATTTTTTTTATTAAATAATTTTTATTTATTTATTTATTGAATTTATATTGCCACCTATTCACCCATGGCCACTCAAGACAGCTTACAGAATATAAAAATTTAAAACAACAAAAACAGAAAGATACTATTTCTATAGCCAAGTAAAGTAAAGTACAGGTGGTCTTCAGTAAAGTACAGGTGGTCCTCGACTTATGACCACAATGGCATTACACATTTCTGTTGTTTAGTGAGACGTTTGCTAAGTGAGTTTTGCCTTAGCAAGGGTTGTACAGTGAATCCCTGCGATGGATAGGTTAGCCAATCCAGTTGTGAAGTAAACCTGGCTTCCCCACGGACCCGGCTTGTCAAGAAAGGGGATGGCATGACTTTTGGATGCAGCAACGGTCGTAAGTACGAACCGGTTGCCCAACATCTGAATTTGGGTCATGTGATCATGGTGATGCTTCCCCCCCCAAGGTCGTAAATCACTTTCTTCAGCACCATTGTAACTTTGCACGATCACTAAATGAATGGTTAAGTCGAAGGCTATCTATATGTTCTTGGCCAAAATAATAAAATCAAATGGCTGTGAGTCTTTCTTTGCTAGATGATGGAGTGGGAAGGTTGACATTTTCATTTAATTAATCCTGTGTCTGTGATTCAAAATACTACCCTTGAAAGCAAAATCCAGATTAGGAGCCCGCCCCCCACATTATCCCCCCCACATTCATTGACTCTCATCTGGATGACTGTCCTCTTTGTGCCCTTGGAGACTCTGCATTAGTCTGTCATCTGCACCTCTGTAACTGTCTGATTTGGTTCTGCAACCCAACAGGACAGACACAGACTCCAGAGAGGAATTAGGAATGCAGAAAATAGCAATTGCTACCAACCTGCCTTCCATGGAGGACCTGTATCTTGCAAAAAGAGGGCTGTGAAAATATCTACAGACTCCTCACATCCCGGACATAAACTGTTTCAACTCCTTCCCTCAAAACAATGCTATAGAAAAAAAGATATAAAGAAGTTATAAAGGACAGAAGCAAGATATAGAGAAACAGGACCTATTTAGTGATAATGGGTGAAAACTTAATGGAAAAAAGGATTCTGCAAAGGTACATAAGATATTATGGTTATATTAGAAGCAGAAATAATTTTAGAAAATATGAAATAGTGTATGATTAAAATGTCTGACAAAATAGCTGTCGTAATTCAGTGGAATGTTTGTCAATAAATAAATGTAACAAAAGGTATATTTAATGATTTAAAAAACATGTGAAGAGAAATAAGGGAAAAATTAATTATGGAGATATGTGTTTTTCAGGAAGTATATTTAATTGAAAAGAAGTGTTAAAGATGTTAAGATTTTAATGATTATTAATGATGGAACTGAACTGGAATGAAGGTTTATAATTACATATATTTCCTTTTTTTTTTTTTAAGAATATAATGTGTATCATAAGAATGTACCAAGCAGAATTTGATTAGAAGTTATGTATTATGTATTATATTGAAGGTCATAAACTTAAGATATATACTGAAGTTTAAATAAGAGTTGAATGGATGTAATTAAAGATATAAAGGTGTCATACTCCAATTAGTAACTACAGGAGAAAATTTGTTTAATGAGAAAAGATAATATAAAATTGAAACAGGACAAAGTATAAATATAATGATTTGAATTGAGATGAGATAATCAAAATAAAATTGATAAAATTAAAAGAGGGGAAAAACTATATAGAAAACATAAAATAGTATAAGATATGGAATAGAATACAAAAAGGAGCATGAAATTGAGTTTTGTGTCTGTATAAAGAAGTTCAACCCGGGACCATGCTATTCTCAAAAAAGATGTTTTATTTGTATTTTGTAGGTGTGAAAACCCAAATAAAACTTTATTTAATTTTTTATTTATTTATGTATTTATTTAATTCAATTTTCCCGAATTCCATCACTCTGCTAAACAAATAATTCCCTCAACACTGTCCAATTATTCACAAAGTCTGCACTACTATTACTATTAACCTTCTCATCACTCCTTATCACCCATCCCCTCCCACTTGTGACTGCATGACTGTAACTTTGTCGCTTGTATCCTAACGATTTATATTGACTGTTTCCTGGTATGATTCAATTGCTTACTGTACCCTATGACTATTATTAAGTGTTGTACCCGATGATTCCTGATGAATGTATCTTTTATGTACAGCGAGAGCATTTGCACCAAGACAAATTCCTTGTGTGTCCAACCACATTTGGCCAGTAAAGATTTCTCTTCTCTCCTCTCCTCTCCTTTCTTAAGCCACAACTGGTCCTGTTGCAAATGGGTGCTATTCAGGGGGTTGGTTGTCACCTAAAGAGCCCTTCAGAGTCAGGCTATTTGCGGGATTGCCTGTTGTTTCTATCCACCTCACAAGATTTGATAGGTTTGGTGTGTTTTTAATTAAACAGATTCCTATGAATGGACCTATCGTATCTCAGCATTTGGGCTGTGGAACAGCATACCTGACAAGATCAGGTTGTCCTCCACCCCTACCTGGCTCTAAATTATGGATACACAGCATGGAATTTTCATTGCAGTTTGTGTTATGTGGTTCCAATTTTTAGATTAACAGAGTTGGAAGGTACCTTTGTAGGTCTTCTAGTCCAACATCCACCCATCCTGCTCAGGCATGAGACCCTACACCAAGGGTCTTCAAACTTGGCAAGTTTAAGACTCGTGGACTTCAACTCCCAAAATTCCTCAGCTAACATGACTGGAGGAGGAATTCTGGGAGTTGAAGTCCACGAGTCTTAAAACTTACAACCTACACCTTTTCTGACAGATGGCAGTCCAGTCTCCTCTTGAAAAAGACAATTTCTGGAAATATTGATGAAAGATTTCTTGAACGGTGATGGTTATGGAGAATGGGCGATACTGACTACTAAATCCTGAATACCCGAAGGCCAGACAAGGAATAATGGATGGAAGCTGAACAAGGAGATATTTAACCTGGAAATAAGGAGAAACTTTCTGACAGTGAGAACAATCAATCCATGGAACAGAAGTTGTGGGAGCGTCATCACTTGAGACCTTCAAGAAGAGACTGAACTGTCATTTGTCAGAAATGATGTAGGGTCTCCCGTTTGGGCGGGGGGTTGGACTAGATGACCTACAAAGTCCCTTCCAAATCTGATTATCTGTTAATACTGAACTAGGATTCTCAGAAGCTGCCATAGACAAGATAGTAACATCCGCCATCACTCGCATCCCGCAAGATTTTTTTTAAAAAGTTGAATTACTTTGGTTTGCACGCAGCACTGCATGCAGAAGGTTACATTAAATAAGACTCATTCCCTTCATAAAGGATAATAATATAATGTCCCAGCTGAAAGTCTGCAGATTCTGCTGCTGGAGTAAATGGAAAGATTAAGGCTTTTCTTTTTCTTTTTTTTTACAAAAATGTCTTTTACCTTAGCAATAGGTTTTGTTATTTAAGATTTAATGCACTCTTTGGAGGGCTGGCAACCTTCAAACTGTTCTTGAAGCACTGAAAATAGCACAGGGCTTTATCTAAAAAAGACTAATGCAGGAGAGAGAAAAAATCCGTATTGATCAGGTGAAAAGGAAAAAAAATAGCACTCAGAGCCCAAGAGCATTAGGGCTGCTTTATGGCAAAAGGATGTTTTTTGACCCCCCCAGGGACTGGTTTACCAATACAGGTAGTCCTCAGTTTACAACAATCCATTTAGTGACCGTTCAAAGTTACAGCGGCACTGAAAAAAGTGCCTTAGGGCATTTTTTCAGAGTTACAACTTTTGGGGCCTCCCCATGGTCACGTGATCAACATTGAGAGGCTTGGCAACTTAGGGATGTTCTCTGAGACTGGGGCTTGTTCCCTTAATCTCTTAGGGAGAATTAGAAAAAGGCTATTCCAGATGACCAAAAAAGCCGATGCTAGTTCAGAAATTTTTGCTGCTTCTGGTCCCCTTGTGCTGCAAATCACTGTCTTGGACAGATGTAAGTATTTTTCTTCCATTCTTTCTTTTTGCAAAGCTATATAAAAGGCAGTCATTTTCTGCAAGCCTCAGGAGAGAAGAGTAAAGCATTAACTTTGCTATAAATCGCAAAGGCAGTGCGTACATTGACGAAGGAGAACGCTCAAGGTTTCTCCCCTGAAAGTGCCTTTTTCAAAGCAAGTTTCCTCACACCCCAAACCAAAGTGTTCCCCAGCGGCCTTCTTGCTGGGTTGAGAAACACAGACTGCAAAAGATGCAAAAGCCAAGAGGGGAAGAAGCCTCGTTGCTACGAAACAAGCAATCGCGAGACAGGAGCACCGATTTAAAAGGAAACCACCACCCCTCGTGGAAATTTTAGATCCATCACAACTACGTTCTCCACTATTCCTACAATTCTGAGAAGGGACTGAATCCCAAAATAGGTGCTTTGGAAGAAGGGTGGATTAAATTCAAAACACCAGCAAACAATCCATCAGAATAAAGCCGGTCGGGACCTTGGAGGTCTTCTAGTCCAACCCCCTGCTCAAGCAGGAGACACGACACAATTTGAGACAAATGGCTGTCCACTCTCTTCTTAAAAGCCTCCAGTGATGGAGCATCCACAACTTCTGGAGGGAAGTTGTTCCTCTGGTTAATTAATTGTTCTGTCAGGAAAATTTGCCTTAGTTCTAGGTTACTTCTCCTTGATTAGTTTCTATCCATTCCTTCTTATCTTGCCTTCTGGTGCTTTGGAAGATAAATTGATCCTCTATTCTTTGTGGCAGTCCCTCAAATACTGGAATGCTATCATGTCACCCCTAGTCCTTCTTTTCAATCAAGGAAACCCAACTTTGTTAAAGCTACGCGATGATCCCCTCTAGTTAATCCCCAAGATTAAAACATATAATCTCCTCTCCCAGCTTCCAGTTTTAAATCAGCAATTCACTACAGTATAGCTGCCCCAAAGGAAAAATATTTGTAAACAAAGAGCTGACTATCTCAGGGATCATCCTGTATGAAGCTCCTAAAAACAAATAAAAAAAAAATCCCATAGGGAATGTTTCTGAGGATCAGGGCTGCTCCCAAAATCAATGCATTGATCCAGAAGACTAATCTGTAGGAGGATGTGAATTATTCAAGTGCCACTAAATGGTGGATAGGCAGAAGATGGAGGACGTGATTAAATCACTGTTCATATCTTGCATCTATTTTTTTTCCAAGACAGATTTGCATCTAGAGACTGCAAATCATTATTGTACTTATGGGCCGAAGGCCAGTGTATATTCACAGATTTATTTGCAAATACTGTTTAGCTTTATAAAAAAAATATCTTATTAACCTGCCTTCTGCACTCTTGCTTACATTAGGCCATAATTCAAACTTGATAAAGTGCTGAGAGACATCACCTAATATCCCCCTGGCATTCAGGATTCCTTCCATAGTTGCAGGTAGAAAAAGACAGCAGCTCGTTCTGGGTGGAAACAAAGAGATTTTCTGGCCCAGTTATTTCTTCTTAATAAATCAAAGTTATTCCTGTAGCACTAGAAAAAGCTGTTCCGGTATAAGGCTGCTCAGTCATTCAAAGTTTGCCTCAGCAATTTTTGTCTTCTCAATATCTCACACTAATGCACAAGTATTCTTCCAGAATTTAGCCTCTGCCTTTATTGCATCCATAACCTTTAAAAGGACAAGCTTCCAAAAAAAAAAAAAAAGGAGGGAGGAAGACTTCAAATATGTTTTGGCAAGTGGAAGCAACACAATTTTCTCGATTAAAATACAAACAGTTTTAAGATAGCAAGCCTTGCAATGCCTGGAAGGCACAGGAATTGCCAGGGAAGATTAATTCAACATGAAAACTCTTATCTATTGCTTGCTCTTAAAAGTGCCAAAGGGTTTATTTTGGCTCTCATTCTCCAGTGCTAACCCTCTGGATCTCTGCAAGGAAACTGAAGAAAATGAAGTAGGAAATTGACACCTTCCCCAGGTATGGTGAAGGCTGGGTTCCCCAACTGTGAAGCAAAATTTCAGTCTGCTGTGCTTTCCTTGTGCCAGCTGGGAAAAATCAATCGAGAGTGAATTTATCCTTTTGAAACTAAGACACTAACACAGCTTTTAAAAGACACTAACACAGCATTTAAGCCATCTCACGTGGCCCTTGTTTTCGGTTTCCACATCTAATAGAAATAATAACCCTGAGGTGTTTCTGCAATGCGTAACTTTCTCTGCCTCAAGGCCAAGAAATACCTCTCCACAAAGGGCTTTCCAGAAGACAAAAAAATTGCCCAGATTTGATGGCCCTGGTCGGCAATCAGAAAAACAATTCCACCAGCAAATGCACAAACCCTGCAGCTTGGTCTGTCTGTCTGTCTGTGTGTATGTGTGGGGGGAGGATGGACAGAGAAAGGTAGAGAGATGGACAGAGAGAAGGAGAGAGGAAGGGAGGGAGGGAGGAAGAGAGAGATGGAGAGAGAGAGAGAGAGAGAGAGAGAGAAAAGAAAAAGAGAATGAGAAAGAGAAAAAAAAAGTAAGAGACCTAAACAGAGGCGTTACCGAGAAGCAGATTCACCACACTTAGAGTTTACCTTTCCTTACCACTAATAACAACCTTGAACTTCCATATCTCAAACAGGATGACAACAAACAACTTTCCTTTGAATCTAAATAACTGGTGTGGAAGGAAGATGAGAGATGAAGAGTGCTTTATTTAAACAAAAAAAACCCAAAGTTTGCCTCACTCAGTATGTCTGCTGCAGGTTCCTCCTTCCCTCACCAAAACATTGTACCTTGAAAATCATAAAACCAGAATAAGTGTTCTTGTAAGAGACAGAAAATGGTTGCTGTGGGTAAAATTATTGGGGGGAAGGGGGTGATAAGTGTGTGTGTATTTGCAAAGGGGAATGAAAGATGCCTGAATCTCAGAAAATATCTTGCATGTTCTGTCTGTTATGAATCACACAGTGTGAAGTGGGGAGGGTGTGTGTATGCAAGGTACACAAAAGAGGGAAGGTCTGTCCTTGCGTTGGGGTTATGAACCGGAAAAGATAGAAGGGGAAGTCATGAAGAAATTAAATGCCCCTATGTGGGATTAGCAGGTAATGAGGAAGAAGGAAAAAACATCTCGCAACAGAGTATTATGCACACAATTACCCCTGAATTCAATGGGGCTTAGTCCCAAGTAAGTACAACCCAAACACAAGGAGAGAGAGAGAGAGAAAGGGAGGGAGGCAAAAGTTGAGCTTGCATTTTTAAAAATCTGTTTGCTGGCTGTCCATGTGAAATGCCTTCAGAGGTTATTAGATCATGCATTAATGTATCGCTGCATTTATAGTGCACTACGGTTACATTGGAAAGCATACTAAAATATTCTATAGCATGTACAGTGTACATTACTAACCATTAAAATATGCGTCAGTTGCATCTTCTGTTGTTTTAGCGTGAAATCTTATAATCTCCGTAAGCTGCGCAGAACTACCAGGAGCAGCTTTTCAATCTTCCCGTGTGTGTATGCCTGTATCGAAACATTTTGTGCATCTTCTGTGTGGATGCTCCTGTCAAATCAAATCCCAATGCTGTGCGTTTGTGTGTACATGTAATACACACGCAACACTGCATCTGTGAAGGCTAGGCATCTGCGCACCAACAAACTGCAACATGGTGATTCTTCCTTGGATGGCAATGTTGTGAAATCTATCACACAGCCTAATAGCTTCTCTTTTGAATTGCAATCGAATGCACGGCTAACACAACACTGCCCCTCCTCTGATGCCAAGCACATGCACATATAACACAATGCTGTGAAGGCTTTCTCTAACAAATCCCTGTGACTTCTCTTTCAGATTGTGCATAGGTATCACAACAACTGACCTCCTCTCTTGTACAATACACATAGACTACTACATTGCACCTGCTCTCTGAGACTGTGGACAGAAAACACATCATTGTGATTTTTGTTTCCCACAGCAACCCTGTCTCTTTATTCATCTCTAGGTTATATATCACCCACCTAATTTTGTCTCAAACTACAATCCCCTGAGTCTAACAACATTGTGTGTTGGATTTTGCATAGGCAACACAACACTTGGCCTCCTCTTTTGGAGTGTGCATACCAGTCAACATACCACTTGGCCTTCTCTCCCACACTGTGCATATGTAACACAACATTGAGCATTCTCTCTCCTATGGTGCAGATAAAATTCAAGACCCCACTTCTCGTAGAAGTGCAATCCTGCGTAGAGAACACAATCTGAAGACTTCTCTCTCTCTCAGCCCGCCCGCCCATCCATCCATCCATGTAAATATCACACATTTGGGTGAAATTCTTCAGATGGCAACTCTATGGATATAACAAACTTGTTGTTATTCCTTCAGATTGCAATCCTATGCAGCGAGAACACTATTCATCTATCCTTCCATCATATCCATCCCACTTTTCTGTATCTCCTGCTATGTAAATACTACACACTTGAGTGCAGATCTTTCAGATTTCAATCCTGTGCAGAGAACCCTACCATTCCATCCATCCATCCATCCCACTTTTCCCTTCTTCTCTATGTAAATACAACACAGTTGGTGTATCTCATTCAGAGATGCACCTATGCAGACAGAACACTGCCTATCTGCCTATGTATCTACCTACCTACCTACCGACCCAGCCACTCCTTCCATCCACCCGTTCCATCTATCCATCTATTCCTTCCTTCCATCCATCTGTTCTATCCACCCACCGATTCCATCCATCCATCCTTCCCATCCACTCCACTCACCCATCCATCCTATCCACCCACCCATCCATTCCTTCCTTCCTTCCACCCTTCCCATCCGTCTATTCTATTCCATCCCATCCATTCTATCCTTCTATCCTCCATTCTTAACCATCCATTTTATCCATCCATCCATCCATCCACCCAATCCATCCATCCTTTCATTCATTCCACCCATTCCACCCACTCCACCCACCCATAACATCCATCCATCCATCCATCCATCCCTCCCTTCCAACCAATCCATCCACCCTTTCATCCATTCCTCCTATACACTCATTCCATCCACCCACCCTTTCCTTCCTTCCACCCAATCCATCCATCCATTCCTTCTATCCACCCACCCACCCTCCCTTTCCATCTAGGCCACTTTTCTCTCCCTCCCTCCCTCCTGCAAACTCCCCCACACCCACCCTTGGAGCAACCCAGCGCCCCTGCCCCCACCCCCACTTTTCTCTCAGGGATTGCCCACCCTGTGCAGACAGAAACAGACACAACCTGACGACCTGCAGCCTGCAAAACCCACTCTGCCCCACCTCTGCACCTGTCCACCCACCTCCCCCTCCCCATCCCGCACCTGGGCCTTCTCTTTAAGCCTCCTCCCCTCTCCAGGCGCTTCTACACCACTCTCTCCCCCCTCAGCATTTGCCTTACAGCCCCCTGCCCTCCCCCTCCTCTTGAGGCGCGCGAAGACCCCCATCAGGCGAGGCCGCGTCTCGTGACAGCCCCCCCCCCCAGGCATCGTCAGGCGTGTCCCCCCACTCTTTGCCCCCTCCCCACCCCGCACCCTTCGCCTCACCTCGGGCAGCGCGGAGGCCGCCGCAGAGCAGCGCCGCCAGGAGGCAGGCCGGGGCCAGCAGCCACATCTCGGCGCCTCAAGGGCCCGACGGCGCCCCCGGACGCCGAGGAAAGGGGAAGAAGGGAAAAAAAAAAAAAAAAAAAAAAAAACCAGCGGGCGAGCGAGGCAGACGGACGGGCGGGAGAACCCCTTCGCTCCGGCGGCCGCCGCGTCCTCCCCCGCCGGCGACGAACTAAGATGGCGGCGCAGGCGCTCGCCTCTCCTCCCGCACCCGTTGCTAGGCGAGGGAGGGAAGGACCAACGGAGAGCGACAGGAGGGGGGGAGAAGGGGCATACCATCTGCACCAGAGAAGCGGGGGAGAAGAAAGAAAAGGAGATGGATGGATGGAAGGGAGGGAGGAAGAGGAGGGGCGGAACCGCTTCGCTGGAGAAAGGGATTTATTTATAAAATAATAATAAAAAAGTATCATCATGTAATACTAATTTTTCCCACCACTTATATACCGTGTGTGTTTGTGTGACATTTGTGTGTGTGTGTATATAATGTATGTAAGGTAGTCCTCGATATACGACCACAATTGAACGCAAAACTTGTTGCTCAGGGAGACATTTCAGTGAATTTTGCCCCGTTTTACAACCTTCCTTGCCACCGTTGTTAAGTGAATCACTGCAGTTAAGGGAACCTAGGCTTCCCCATTGACTATACTTATCCGACGGTCACAAAAGGGGATTCATGACCTCCCCAGGACACTGCAACCGTCATAAATATGGGTCAGTTGCTGGGTGATTTGGATCTCATGACCCTAGGGAATCCTGCAAGTGTCACAAGTGTGGAAAACGGTCATAAATCACCCTTTTGCAGTGCCTTTGTAACTTCACTAAAAGAACGGCTGTAAGTCAAGGGCTACCTGTATAGGTAGCATGAAAATGTGATTGTGCATGAAACAGAGATTAATATCTTAGCACTGAGCATTGCATAGATAAAAAGATAAATGCAGCTTACAACCAGGGAAGACAGACAGAAAGCAATTCTCGTGCGGCCAAACGGCATACCATGTTCATCCAAATCAAGCAAATAAATATTAAATACTAGCTAGTTAACCGTGCTTCGCTATGAAACTATGTGGTCATAGTTTTTTTTTTTGGGGGGGGGGAAATAAGGGGAGGGGATTCTGCCTCTGCCTACCAGCATCCATCGGTATTCATCTGGCTAGCATCTTGTCAGTGTGTGAGAGTTGAGGGCTGTTTGGAAACTGAAGCAGTATTTGCTGTGTGAGCAAGGAGACAGCAAGGAGCCAGGGCGTGGGTTAGCTCAACTGTACTAAAGCTTCTTGGTGCTGTGAAACTGAAACTGAAACTTCTCTCCTCTGCTTGTGTTTTGCATTTGGAACAGATTTCTTTTCAGGTGGGGAGGGGGGTTAGAACTCCTTAGCATCAGAGCGTGTTGTGAATAATAATAATATATGAAATAATAATGCTCTGATGGTCATTTCAAAAAATCCTTTCTTACTGAGCACCTAGAAGCCAAGAGGAACATATATGCTGAATTTCAAGTTTGTAGGCTTTACAGTTCTGGAGATTTTGTGAAGATGTGTGACTGGTATTTCACTTTTATACATGTAAACACAAAACCTGGATGTTGGTTGGCCTTGCTTCTAAACCCTGTCGGGAAAAAATGGAAAGCAATCTTCTGCTTCTTTTTTCTTTGCTTTTTTTTTACCCATCGAGGTCAAATGTTGGAATAAATGACAAATAACAAGTAGGTGGAATTTGCAATTGGGGCAAATTCTCCAGGATTTGGTCAAAGTGGAGACGAGACACCAAGAACAATACACAAAGACTGAGCAGGAAATAAAAAAAGAATGTTAAATGTTCGATTTTGAAGTCTCAGAAAATAACAGGCAGTACTCCAAAACTTGCTGGATTCTTGACATTTTTATAGCGGCCAACTCATTGTGGTCCTTCCTTTAGTGCCAGCATAAGAGAGGGTTGATAAGAATGTCTGTGGCTAAACCAGGCGGCCGCTATGTGAGTTGTATCTGATTTTACAACTGCAGTTGGTAAGCAAATCACCACATTGAATTGTGTTTTGGTGCTTCGGACAAAAACCTAAGTGTTTTCCCAAGCATTAAAAATTTGCAGTATCCAAACTGGGTCGGATACCAGAGGTTTAATCTTCCAAACTTTCAGGATTCGGGATGGAAATTTCCATCCTTGGGAAATTTTAAATTTTGGCGTATTCTGCTAAATAGAAGTTCTCTGAGAATGGGCTCCATCCAAGCACAAGTCCAAAAGCTTGAAAGACTTAAACGTCCCGTCTCGATGACTGTGCCCGGTTGGACTCTTGCATAAAGATTTGGTTAGAAAAATAAGAGTGGCAGTGAAGCTTATTTTTGGGTTGGTGGTCTTATTGGGTTGGTGGAATTATTGAGTCTGTCATCTGCACCTCTGGTTTGGTTTTGCAGTCCAACAAGACAGGCAGAGACTTCAACAGATAATTAGAACTGCAGAAAACACCATGGCTACCAACCTGCCTTCCATCGAGGACCTGTATACTGAATGAGTCAAAAAGAGGGCTGCGAAAATATTTAGAGACCCCTCACATCCTGGACATAAACTGTTTCAACTCCTACCCTCAAAACGACACTACAGGCCACTGTACACCAGAACAACTAGACACAAGGAGTTTTTTCCCGAAAGCCATCACTCTGCTAAACAAATTAATTCCCTCAACACTGTCAAATTATTTACTAAGACTGTATTACTATTATTATTCTCATCCTTCCTAATACCTATCTCTTCCCTCTTATGAATATAATCATATTGCTTCTATCTTTACAATTTATATTGTTTTGTTTCCTAGTATGATTTGATTGCTTATTTAGTAATCTATGACTGTCACTAGGTGTTGTATCTTAAGATTCTTGATGAATGTACTTTATTTTTCTTTATGTACGCTGAGAGCAAATGCACCAAATTAAATTTCTTGTGTGTCCAATCACACTTGGCCAATAAAGAATTCTATTCTATTTTGTTCTGTTCTATTCTATTCCTAATCTTTCTATTCCTATCTATTCCATTCTATTCCTGCTCGTCTATACTATTCTATTTCTATTTATTTATTCCTTATCTATTCCCTATCTATTCTATTCTATTCTATTCTATTCTATTCTATTCTAATTCTATTCTATTCTGAGAGAGGGATATCACATAGAGATGTCACATCCAAGTAGCAAATCGTGGTTCCCTCTATGAATTCCTTGGAGAAAAGACTAGATGCATGTCAAACTAATGAACAGACGAATGGCTAAGCTACAGCTACGAGAAATTTCAGTTGGAAAAATCAGATACCAAAGGAGAAAGAAAGAGGAGAGGACTAAAATAAATCTTGGGCCCCAGTGATTCAGGTTTCCTCGTCGTAAAATGCTTTGATTGTTTCCCGTGTTTTCTGATTCTCCCGCAGAGAATAATAAAAATTTGAAAGCCTTTATATCACAGTGCGCAGTTCAAGTCTTTGTGAATTTCTTCTGAATAGCTGCCTTGTCCTCCACCTCTGTCTATTTTGTGTCTGTAGGTTTCTCTGAGTATGAAATAACATTAACCCACAAAACCGTTTAGCTTTTTTATTTCCTTTAGAATTTGAGGCTGGTTGCTGTCAAGGCAAGAAAAAAAAAAGCGCTGGATTATATAAATAGGGAATCATATTAATAATGGAAGAGTCTGCAGCCTTGCCAATAGCAATTTTTCAATAAGGGGTCTTTAATGAAGCCCAACCCTGGAAGAAGGGGGCTTTTAGGCTAGACTTCAACCCAAGCACTGCCTGGTTGCTTGGCTGGAATTGGGCAAAGCAAGGGAGCTACCACAATTTGCGGTTCTGCAGAATTTTTGATGGCTTCCTACCATCCCACCTCACCGGAAGGCAGACCTCGAATCCGTCGGCTGCCTTTTGCAAAAATCAGAAAAGACACGAAGAGAATACGCTTGGAAGCCTCTGGGGTGTTACTGTTTCCAGCTTGAGTTTTATTTTTAATTCGGTCACGTGGGCCTGTGGGGATGGCTGTGTCCCCCAGGCAGGGTTTTTTTTTAAGGGGAAGAAAAGGGGGAAAAAAAACATCGATGTAACCGATCATTTCCTGTGGACGGCCTCTCCAACTACTTGCATTTTTTTGCCTCCGGGGAAAAAAAAATCTTTTATTAAGAGAGAGATTCATAACCAAACAGGGGCAGTGAGCAGAATGGGGTGGATCACTTTTGAAGCACTCTTGGGCATGCTGTCCTGGGTGAGGTAGGGATGAATGGCAGGAAATTGGTTAAATAAAGGTATGGCCACCTGTTTGGGGCAGCCCCGTGTGGAGAAGTTTTATATCCAAATATACATTTATTCTTGATACTGTTTCCATTTTCCATTAAAATATTAACAATGGTCTGAGAATCCGTGTCTCTAAGTTAGCAATAGAGTTATATACTGCTTTCCAGTGCTTTACACCCCTAAGTGGTTTGCAGAGTCAGCCTTTTGCCCCCAACAATCTGGATCCTCATTTTACCCACCTCAGAAGGATGGAAGGCTGAGTCAACCTTTATATTTAGGGTCAATTTAGCTAACAACTAGACAGATTTTGGCTATTTTTAATTATTTGGTTGCAAAGGCAGACCTTCTCGGGCTTTGATCTATCCTTGTAAGAGCCGCGGTGGCACAGTGGTTAGAGTGCAGTACTGCAGGCTACTTCTGCTAACTGCCAGCTGCCTGCAATTTGACAGTTCAAATCCCACCAGGCTCAAGGTGGACTCAGTATTCCGTCCTTCCCAGGTGGGTAAAATGGGGACCCAGATTGTTGGAGGCAAGAGGCTGACTCAGTAAAGCGCTTGAAGCACTACAAAGCGGTATATAAGTTTAAGTGCTATTGCTAGTGTCCCTCCTCTTATGCTCCCATATTTGGGTTAGCTCTGCATCCCCCCCTCTCCTTCCTTCCTCAGATCATCTCTGTGGGCAGTCTGAAGAGGCTGCAGACAAATTGAAAAAGCACATTTTGGAGAGGCAGGAATTCTCAGCTAACAGTGTGGAAAGGCTGACATTTGTTTCCCATGAAAGGAAAGCAAGCAGCAGAAAATTAGATCAGAGTGGGACAACAGAGAGAGAAAATGTCTCCAGATGTTGGTGGGTAGGCGCATTCGTCTGTGAGAAACAGCATCTCTAAACGCAACTTGACCTTCATGTTTTTCTTCTCCACTGAGGAACCCAACATGTATTGATGAACTGCAAAACTACTTAAGGACTGAATGGAACAACCAGCGGGAAGCATGACATCCAGCAGTACCCTTTAGAAACATCAGCAGTAAGGTTCTAGTCCTCATGGGGACTGCTTAAACCTTGGATAACAGAATACCAGAATTGGAAGGGACCTTGGAGCTCATCTAGTCCAGGGGTTGCCAACCTTTTGGACCTCAGGGACCACCAAACTCATATTTTTACATCCTGCAGACCAGAGACCCTGGGAAAAATCCCCCCAAAAAAGTCTGCAGGAAAATTCCCCACCCTGTTTTCTTACCGATCAATCATTCTTTATTTGGAATTGCAGGATACCAGCTCCAGCTCCATTCTCAGGGAGGGAGGGAGGGAGGGAGGGAGAGAGAGAGAGGGAGGGAGAGAGACTGAGACTTTGGGCTTCATGCAAGGAAAGCAGCAGAAGCCGCAGAAGTCTTTCTTTCTCTCCCCCCAAACTCCACCAGAAATGAGCCTCTTGGAGCAGGAGGCCCTGCAGGGTCCCAAAGACTCATTTCTGGCGGAGAGAAAGACTTTGGCTGCTTTCCTTGCGTGTAGCCAACAGCAGAAGAAGAAGCGGAAAGAAGCAGCCCAGTAACCCAGGCGAGGCATATGGGGTGAGGGGGGCAAGTTCCCACCTTAGCCCTTTCCCCCCTCCCTTCACAAGCTCCTGTTGTTTGCAATGCAAGCGACGCAAGCCTTGTGTTCCCACGGGCCATGTCGGTAGTGCAGTGTTGTGTTTCTGAGCAGCATGGATTGCTTTGGGGGAGGGTGCTTTGAGGGTGACATTTCTCTGAGGACCACCAAAATTTTCTTGTGGACCACCAGTGGTCCCAAGCCCACTGATTGGTGACCACTGTTCTAGTCCAACCACCTGCTCAAGTACGAGACCCCATGACACTTCCAGAAAAATAGCTGTCCCAATCTGTTCTGAAAAGCCTCCAGTGATGGAGCATCCACAACTTCTGCAGGCAAGTTACACCACTGGTTAATAGTTCTTACTGCCAGGAAATTTCTCCTTAATTCTAGTTTGGACACTTAGAAGCATTACTTACATTTATTAAGAATGGCCTCGTTTCCAGCCAGGTTACATACACAATAAATATATTTTAAAATATTTCCGTCTCCTTTGCTGCAACTTAAGAGGCCAAGACATATTGTTTCTTGAGGTGAAACAGCAAAAAAAAAAAAAAATCACTCCTAAAAATCAGTGGGACATTATATTTACAGGGAAGATGGTTTTTTTTTCTTCTTTGATCTCCATAGCAACCTTGCAAGGTAGGTCGGGGGAAGAGATCAAGAGTGGCCCTCACTCTCCCCAAACTGAGTTAGTAATTGGGTTTGTGTGAGCCAAGGAAAAGTCAGCCAGATTTAAGGGCCATTTTTACAGACCAAAATTCCTTCCCTCAATGGTCAGGCTGAGGCCATCCTAATTTCACTTGATCATGTGTGATCCCTGGGAAACAGGCTTTCTGACCCAACAGGGGAAGGCCAGCCAAATATGGCTTATTCCAAAGATCACGGCTTACCGAAGGTCGGGAACCCCATGTTCTCAAGCTGATGCCAGTTCATTAAACCTGCAGAAGGCAGGAAGGAATTGCCGAGGGAAGTTATGTCCCCTTTTACTTATACACAATTCAGAAGTTGCCACGCTTGCCACTTTCGGCGAGCGGGATGCTGCCATTGCCAAAGCACGTGTGGCCGTTGGTCTTTTAGCCACCTGGAAGGCCAATGGAACAGTTGGACGAAGGAGCCAATGAGAGATGCCCCGAACGGTGCCACCAATCAGGTGGCCGGCTGAGATTTGGAGGGGAAATAGAATATATATAACGTTTTGCCTTTTTAATATTTCCTAAAACATCTCATTCTTCTAGGGGAGGGGTGGGTGCTAACTTTCCACAGTTGTCACGATGCTTCACCTGGTGGGAAATCAGATCTACCCCTCAAAATCCTGCCTTTTCCCTCGTGGGCTCCAAAGCTCTGCCTGGAGAGATTTACTCAGTCGTGGGTGTGAATGTACTCTGTGCTGCTAATTCAGAAAAGAGCATAAACACCCAGGCGACGACATCCTACGGCCTGTGACTGAGCTTGCCGTGTAGACACCATTGGCCTCTGTTATTAGCGTTATTATGCGCCTTTTATTCCGATGGCATATTAATTGCATCCTTTGCTTGGTGGCTTGTTAGTACAATTATAGGCCTTTGCTCCCCCATTCCTTCAACCCACCTGCCTCGCCTTCCTTGTTATTTCTCCAAGAAGAAGCATTATTATTAAAGAATACTACAAGTCTTCGACAAGGCTCTTTTACTCCTTGCAGATTTTTTTTTTTTTTTTTTTTACTACCGGTTCTGTGAGTGTGGCTTGATGGGTGTGGTAGGCAAAGGATGCTGTAAAATCTCCACTCAGAGGTGGGATTCTCCGGTTCTTTGAATTACTCAAAATTTCCGCTACTGGTTCTCCAGAACTGGTCAGAACCTGCTGAATGCCACCTCTGGAGCGGGCGCAGGGCTGCTTGAAGGAAAGAGCAGCTGTAGCAGCATGGGCGACTCGGGAGTAAGGTTGCAAGGTCATGGCTCCTCCCTTAAGAGATAAAAGCCAGCCTGAGAGACTGGGATTCTTTGCAGGAAGCAAAGAAGTTTATTGTACTTTCAAGCCTTGGGGAAGTTCACACTATCTTGGTTTGTGTTGGAACACTTCCAGTTTGGAGTATTTCTTGACAATTTTCCCAGTAGAAGAAACTGACTGGAAAAAGGCAGAGGTGACATCAGATCTAAAGTACGGAGTCTTCCGCCTGTAAGACCAGAACAAAAAGTACCTCTGGATCCTAACTGAACAAGAAGGGCAGAGAAAGGAACTCGCATCTGGGGACAAAAACTACATGCTGGCTGAAGACGAAAAAGGCGCAACAACTTATGTGCATCGGTGAAGGGACTCACTACAAAAGTGCTGGTTCAAACATACCATCAAATTACAGTTTATTGCAACACAGAACCACCTCCAGAAATCTGGAGGGGGAAAAAAATACTCTCACCCTGCATTGCAATCACAAGTTGGTTTAAGTCAAGCTGGTATCGCAGCTCGGAAGCAGAAGACAAAAAGTCAAGCCCAATTCGGCAGACTTTGCCCAGGCTACTGAAGAGCGTCCTGCCCCATCAAGGCAACTGAAAATGGTTCTCAGATGTGGCTCTTATTCGCTTTTCTCAGTGTGTTGGGTTTTTCAACTGTTTCAGGAGATAGCAAAGGAGGAAAACGCCCCTTAACAGAATTACAGTTGGAAGGGACATTGGAGGTCTTCTAGTCCAACCCATTGCTCAAGCAGGAGACCCTTGTTGTGGTTAGCCGGCAGCAGGTGCGGATGCTGAGGAGAGTGAGGACTCGGATGAGGGGCCAGGACCATTAGGGAGTGGATTGCTGCCTTCAGAGATTTTGGGGCTGGCAGCAGCAATGAGGAGGTTCCTGAGGAGCCTGTGCCAAGTGCGCATGCGTGCAGCGTTGCTCGCAGAAAAGAGCAACTTCAACAGCACGGACAACTCGGGAGTAAGGCTGCAAGGTCATGGCTCCTCCTTCAAGAAGATAAAAGCCAGCTGTGAAACGAACGTACTTTGCAGAAGGCAAAGACATTTTGAGACTCCAGCCTCGTGGACATTCCAGTATCCTGAGTTTGTATTTGAAGGTTCTTGTATTGCAAATTATTTCTTGCCTGTTATCTATATGGCAAGTTTTGCAGAGTTTGGCAAGGCTTGTGCTTATCACAGCTAATTATTTTGCAAAAGCATTACGAGGTTTCTGTTCCCTTTGGATTGTGTTGGATTTGTTGAAAAAGGGCATGGGTCAGAACAGGTTGGCCAGCTATAGGAAGGGCATGGTTTTGGATTAAACCGTTAAATAATCTGATTTACTTGACAGACTTTCTTATGTACTGTTTTCCCCCTCCCCGCTTTTGTTTTAGTCATAGAAGTGCATCATCCTTTGAGAGAACAGAAAGCTATCTTCCCAAGGAAGAAACAGAAATCAGGTGAACAAAATGGCACTACAGGAGGAAGAGGAGGAGGAGGAAGAGGAAGGGAAAATGGCCAGCCAAAATCCGGCATTGCGCTGCCGAGAAAAACACCATCTGGGATTATTCGATCTGGTTCCTTTTAAGTAATTGGCTCCCCGCCAAGCTAATGTGGGAGAACAGCACACAGCGGAGGAACAATCTCTCTCGCCCACCCGCCAAGACGAGACCCCTTGGAAATTGCAGCCAGGCTAATTTGCAGCCCTTGAAAACATCTGGCAAGTGAAACATGCCATGTGTGGAGACAGGGGTGTTTTTTCAAAGGAACCCACTTGGGCCGGGGAAGGTGTCCCCGGCGATGGGAAGCCAATGGCTGGCATTGGGCAAGGCTTCTGTGGTCGATTCTCGATGGGCATAAACTGCACCATCCAGGCTTAATAGAGAAAGGTTTGGGAGAACCTCCTGGCCACTTGCAGGAAGAAATAAATCTTTTTGTTTTGGGCTCGAGGAGTGCCAAGGCGAAGGAGAACCTTGAACAGCTTAATGAGAATTAATCACTTTGGGTTGACTGAGAAAATTACTTTATGCAGGTAGGAACTAGGGCATGGCCACTGGGTGGATCTCTTGCAAAGAAGTATTCCCGTCGCAATATTTTTGGGTGTTAGCCCACCTGCAAATGTTAGAAAGGGAAAAAGCAGCAACTGGAGGGGAACTTTCTGAGCTTAGTGGTTTTCTTGCATTAACCAACTAGCTAACATCATCAGTGCTGGAAGGAAGTGAGGTTTCCAGAGGGGAAAATAGAACTGTGGGGTCCTTGGTGCTCTCTGAGCTTGGTGGTTTTCTTGCAGACGTTTCATTACCCAAACCAGGCAACATAATCAGTGCACTCCTCCCTCCCCTTCCTTTTTGTCATAACTCCATTCCCTTCTGGTACTGATGTTACCTAGTTGGGCAATGAAACGTCTGCAAGAAAACCACCAAGCTCAGAGAACAAAAGGACCCCTCATTTCAACCCTGAGATACAAAAATTATGAATTAGCAGCATCCTATTCAGACAACGCGGCTCTCTGCCAACTGCTGATGGTCCCAAAACTGGAAGGTGGCAGATGCAAATCCAAGGGAAGGCCCCTTTTTTGGGTATGCGGTCACACTGTCGCCTCTCACTTGGGCATCTGTCATTGGCATCAGCCACATATCCTCCCTCTCTTTGGAGGTTGGAGGCAAAGGGCAAAGGGGCAAAGCCACTAGCCATCTGACCCAGGAGGCAAACGTTACGATGTGAAAATGGGAAGTAGCTGATTGGCACGGCCTCAAGGCCATCCTATCAAAGGGCAGCAAAACATATTTGAGAATTTGTAGCAGGAAACTTGCAAACAGTGCAGCACTGTCATATTGGCTCCCTGGGAGATGGAAGGATGCAAACTCATTTGTATTAATTTTATTTTATGCTTATCTCTTGACCGCCTTCAGAGAGAAAAGACAGCCAGGCAAAACAGCCTCACATTCAGACTCCAATTTATTGAAGCTTCCGCAAGACAGGGCTTTAAATATTGCAGCGGGTTCTCTCCTAGTCTTGGGTCGCTTATCTGGTCCTTTTCACAAAGAGCCCACAAGGGCTCCTAGCAGCCCGCTCTTGACTTGGACTGAAGTTCTCAACAGGAGGGTCACACAAAATAAAAAGCACACTGGCAAACACACCTTGGAGCAGCCTCCTGCGCACAGTAGCACAAGCTGTTGGAAGGAAACACACCATGTTGTAGGAACACAGTTGCACACCATGTTGTAGGAACACAGTTGCACGAACGGAGGAAGCGGACTTGTTCAGCACGATCCTAACAACAGTTAAGTTTGTGTTTTTTTTTGGGGGGGGGGGGGGGGAGGGGAGAGAAAAAAGCCCATATCAAACGAGTGAAAGTCAAATCAAGGCTAAACAAAATTGTGGGAAGAGGAGAAGCGCACTCCCAAGATATTCCAAAGGGTGGCTGACGTGGCACGCAGCCAAGCCTGGGATGGTTGGCTCTGATGCCGAAGCTTAAAAGGCTGTCTGGTTGAATTAGGATCTATTCTCTCCCCTCGGCAAAAGGGTGAGCTTATAAAAATGCTGCAGTGGAGGAAGGCCTGTGGGTTGCAAATCCCCAAACTTCCTACCATTGCAAACAACACTGAGAAATTCCGGTGTTATAAAACCAGGGCTAGGAAAAGAAAAGAAAAAAGGGGGGGAAAAAAAGAGAGGGAAAGCAAAGCACCATTGCAAAGATCTCCTCTTGCACGCCTTGATTATTCTGTATTGAAAGATGGAGCCACTGACAATTACCCCCTTCTCTTTGGCGTCAAAGGATGTTGTGGGTCTGTCTCGAGGTGCAGCAAGTAGGGAGTTTATAATAAGAGAAGCACAAGGTGTTGCTCCATTAGCTTATGGCCTCCTTTTTGTCTCAGCGGTTCCAGCCAGCAGCCATGACTTCCTTCCTCAAGATTTGGTATGGACGAAATCTGGATTAAAGAAACTGCTGGAGAACTCCAAACCATGTTATTACCCCTGGATGCAAAAGGGAGGAACCCAAAAGCTTTGAGGAAGAGGAAAATGTAACCTCACCCACCCCACTTTGTGTAAAAAGGGCTGCAGGAAGGAGGCCGGTCTCATAGGAGACGCATCCAAGGTTTTTCAAAAATATTCCAAGACAGCAGAAGATGAGGAGAAAAGGGAAGAGGTGTGTGCCAACTAAAATTAAGCTCTGGACATGTTTTTTGACCAAAAGTTAAAAAAAAAAGCCAACCCCCTGCCAAAATCCACAATTAAAAGTGACGATGGATTATGACGCATAATAAAAAAAGGGGCTTCCATTTTGACCAGTTTTATCAAACAAACTTTGTTAAACTTAACAAAATAACAGAGTTGGAAGGGACCCTGGAGGTCTTCTAGCCCAACCCCCTGCTCAAGCAGGAGACCCTAATCCATTTCAGACAAATGGAAGAGGTGCCCGTGCACATATGAACGAGGAGCAAGCAATGAGAGGTTGGCAGATTAACAGTCCTGCACTAAACTGTTCAACACCTAAAAGGCTATTATGGGGTCTTCCTTGACCAATTGTCACAACAGCACAATTTAAGGTTATGCCTTCCTTTGCTATGTCTGAGGGGCTTGAGATCTTCGGGCCTCTCTCCCCCATCCCAGTAAATCCTGTGTGTGTTACCAATGAACACAAAAAAACAAGATGCACAGGAGAGCTCTTAAAACTGTATTTTCCCACCCCATTCAAGATACATTTTAGCCCTCCAGATGTTTTACAAAACAGGCACACTCACTTTGCTTTTCTCAGCCATTTGGAAACACCGAGCACACCACAGCCTATTAGCCACATTCCCTCTTCAACCCATCCAGACACCAGATTGAGCCTTAAATGGGCTTTCTTGAGGACCATTTCCCGCCCCCCCCCGCCCCCAGAGGACATTTATACTGTTGGCACCGATCCTGGGTTGTTGGCACCAGTCTTTCGACATCTCATCCCTATACAACAACAGAAGGACAGCGCTGGAAAAAGGGCTGGGGGCAGAGTGAGTAGCCTCTTGAAACTGTTTCACGAATGGGTTTTGGAAGGGAACATCTACAGTAGGCAGGAGAGAAGCACAGTGTAGTTTTCACAGAATGAAGAGCAAATGATTAAAAGAGAGTATTGTTGAGGGTGGAGGGTGTATATATGTGTGTGCCAGATTTTTTTGGGAAAAGCACCACCGAAGGATATTAAAAACAAAAGTTAATGAAACAAACAAATAGCACCAGGCGATGGTGGGGTTTAAGTTGGTCCTGAACACAAAACCACAGTCCAAATTGTACCATTTATTGAAAAGGAGGGTTAGACGCAAACATTGGTTTGATCTTCTGGGGAAGACAATTTCCTATAACGCAAGGAAGGAAATCTGGAGTCCCTGCTGTGTGGAAATTTAAGTATAACCTGAAAAAGAATGTGTCCTTTTCAAAAGCCAGCTTTCTGCATCCACATTTTTAAAAAAATCAAAAAGACCAAAACCCCAACTTTCTAGAGGAACTTAAATTTTACCGTTAAGGGTAAACTATATTTATTGTTGATTTCCTCAGTGGGTCACTAATGGGTGCCCAAGAAATGAAGTTTCATTTTCACCCCCCACCCCCACAAATCAATTCTCATTTGCTCCTAGGCTAGTGTTTCTAACCTTGGCAACTTTAAAGAGGTCTGGACTTCAACTCCCAGAATTCCCCAGTCAGCAATGCTGCCTGCCTGGAAAGAAATACGTAGATGAAGGAGCTTTTGGGATCTTAATACTCTGGTCTATAACTAATACTGTGAATTGGTTCTACCACCAAGAGCCATTGAGAGTAAATTTTATTAACCCCCCCAAAAAACAGAAAATACACTCAGGAATTAGAGTAAAGAGCTACAGCAAAACAGGTCCAATCTGAAGAGGAAGGTTGCAGATTTTGCAACCTGTCAATGCCGGCAGAGTGTCAGCAAATCTCCTGAGCACAAATGTGGTTTCTTGATTTTTTTTTAAAAAAATTGGAGTTTCACCACCTCAACTCTGGGCTTTTGATCGCTTCCTTTCAGCCTGGAGACCACCTTAGAAAACCAGGGATTTCCGAGGGAGCAGCAGCCACACGGAGGGGCAGATTTTGCAATTGGCTGAAAGTCAGCCATTAATGCTTCTTCCGAAAGGCAAGCAAGCTTATAATAAATAGAGCCAAGGATCTGCCTCTCCCACCCTTTCCAGAAATTGCAAGTGGTAACTAAAGCACACGGGTTCCCCTCTTCCCCTCTGTCCTCCCCACCCCCACATTCCAGCAAAAGAAAACACTGATCTCAGCAAAACATCTACAAGCCTCTCTAACCCAGGCCTCTTCCACTTGCCCATGACCAAGCCCCTCTCCAAAAACACACAACAAGCGTGACCTATATAAGCACTGGAGCCTGAAGGCTTGGCAAGCTGGACATCAGCAACCATTCATTTAAAAAAAAAAAAGGAAAATTAAACATGAGGGGTTGGGGTGGGGCTGTTGCATTTCCTTCTCTGAATCTGCCAATTGATCCGCTTTTTATGGGTGGAGGTGGGGGCAGGTAAGCCAATCCTAAATGCATTTCCGGAGTCATCCTGGATCGGCGACAAACCTACGGAGCCAAAATAATAGGGGAACAGAACCAAGGGCTGTGAAATGGATTCAGGAGGGCTGGAGGTGAGAAGACAAAGAGCCTTTAGAGCAGGGGAAGCTATCGTGGGGACACACCGGCTTTAGGAGAGGGCAAAGGGACCGAGGGGTTGCCCTTTCATCTTCCTTGACCTGCCTGGCGCTTCGTTTGCCCCTTTTCCAGTTCTATATAGCGCAAAAGAGCCACTCCAGTTACTGTCTTCGGTCTTCGGTCTCTGATCTGGAAAATGCCATCACGCCATCCTCGGCACCTGCGGCACAAAAGGGGAAAGAGGTTGGCTTTTTCGTTGGGCACCAACAATGAGGGTGATAATGTTCTGGATGCCCTTGGGACAGTCTCGCAAAGCCTCAGCCAATCCCCTGGGGAATTCTGGGAACTGTCGTCTTCATACACCAGACCAGCATCGCACAAATCTGGGGAAAATGCGCCCTTCGCAACACCCAACAGGTCTAAGTAATTTTTAAAGAGCATCTTTAGCCCTCATGCAAAAGCATGGAGTAAATAAAAGCGTAGATCTCATGCTTAGCAGGGTAAATGTACTCTCTGTGGCATCTGCCTTGATGCAGCCCATGCATATGGAGTTAACGTAGGCATGATAACTGCGGAACAAGCTCTCCAACAACCTCCAGGGCATTTTCTCCTTCTAGAATTGGCTTTGTGGATGGAATGACCATGTTGTTCAGTTCTAGTCTACCTGCCCAGACTATGTTTGCATCTCATCTCTGTGCTCCCCAAGGGATCCGGCTTCTGCTAGAACCAACTTCGCTCTATTGCTATAGCAACCAGAGCTGCCAGAGCCACCAAGGTTGGTCCTGCCACTTCAGTGGAAACCATCCAGGATTCCAGCCGCCCAGGGAACGAGCCAGCATCTCTGTGTGACTCCAACCCTCCCTTTCGTTTCGCAAACATACATTCAGATGTGCCCCAGGCCCTCCTAGAGAGAAGGGTAAAGCAGCGTTATTGGAACAGCTTCTTTTTACTCCCTCTTGAACAGGCAGAGTGCTAATGCAGGGAAGATCAAAAGAGGCTGAGAAGGCAGGAAGGCTGCCAGCTCTTTGCTTGTACGGATTAACACCTCAGCCCTGCTCTTTGGTACTTCTGAGCCAGGTCAAAAGAGCAATCCCAAAGCCTGAGGTTCACAGTGAGCCTGGGTGGTTAGGAGGGCATTCATTAACTTTTATCACCACTATCCCAGCAACATTTCCAGACAAATCAAGAAGCTCGACTTATCAAGGAACTCCTAAACAGAAAACCAAGGGCAGCCACTACAAGGCACAGGAAAGCAGGAAGGTTGCCCATCAACTACCAACTGGAGGAAACCAGAAGGAATGCTGATTCTTCAGCAGCAGGGAAAAACCAGTTCTATCAATTGCATCCAAACCAGCTCTAGTGGAAATAACATTGGGGAATATCCATAGAATAGAAAGCCTTTCACAGGTTAGGAGTAATCCTAAATTCCCAGGTTACTTTTGAACAAGCCACAAAATCAATGGTGTGAGCCACAGCAATTTGGCTTTGAAAGTCAGCTTTCTACACCGGGCATCCTGAGCTTTAAGGAAGACAACACACATTGTTCAAAAAGCAGTTGTGTAAATGTGGGAGCATTTTATTCTGTTTTTAAAGAGTGTGCTGCCATCTAGCGGCTAACCATTCGGTTGCTGGATTTCAGTCTTCTGGCTTTCTTCTTTCATTGAGGAAATGCAGAATATTTATTCACCTCCCTTCTGTATTGTCCATCTATGGATATAGTTATTAGTTGGATTAAAACCATAAAGAAAGAAATGCTACTAGTCCAACATGCTTTAACAGGACAAAGTAATGCAATTTAAACATGCCCAAGCTATCCTTAGGCGAAAAGTAGTTAGTTTCATCATCATCATCATCTTCTTTTAATGACCCCATAATCCCTTGCGGGGTGGAGTCTGGACAACTGAATAGAACTGAGTGTTTACTGGCCGGATGCCTTTCCTGTCGCCAGGGTGGAGTTATATTCAGCAGATGTATTCTCAGTGTGCTCAGAGAGAGAAATGTCTGCCTCTACCCAGGATCAAACTCACAGTCTCTTGATTGTGAAGTGAGAGCTTCACCTGTAGGCCACCACACCACTCCGCAAAAAGTAGATAGTTTGAAATCCATTAAATATATCAGTAGCTACACTGTGCTTCAGTTTAGATACCCAAGGCAGTATATACAGTAAGTAATAAACATACTAATGGAGAATCCTGGTTTAACATTAAAAGGAAAAAAATATATATTATGGGTGGTACAGGGAAGAGAATGTGACTGCTGTGTATTTAGTATTTTTGTCCTTTCAAAATCAATTAAAGTGCTTCCATGTTAAGTCATTTGTAGCAAAAAAAAAAAAGGTATAAACTGTTACTCACCTTGGTCAATAGAGTGCTGAGGAAGTTGGCTAAGCTGGCTATTCACTACTCCCGCATACGTCCGCAGGAACTCCTCTTCACTGCTGGTTAACTGGAAAAGGGCAGAACAAAAGCCAGCCCCCATTAAAAGGCCAGGCAGACTTGTCGGTAGATCAGTTATCCATCTGCCTGCTATTTAAGTTGGCAGCTTATTTATTTTTTTACTTATCTTTATTTATATCCCACCTTTATATTTTTTGTAAGTAACTCAACGTGGAGAACATGCCTCTTTCCTCCTCCTCCTCTTTTCCCCACAACAACTCTGTGAGCTGGGCTGAGAGAGATGGGTTGGTCCAAAGTCACCCAGACAGTTTTCATGCCATCAAGTGGAACTAGAACTCCTTGTCTCCCAGTTTCTAGCTGGTGCCCTGACCGTTAGACAAAATGGGTGGGGGGAAAATGGCACAAGTAGCCTAGGGAATGATCCTCAAGATATTGCAAACAAGTTGTCTATAATGATTGGGATTAATACTGCTAATCCCCCAAGGTTGGGGGGGATTACAGAGGGATCATCTCGGAAATAACTAAATGGTTCCTTTGGTGGCTTGCAACACATAAAAATTATCTTCAAGAAACTCGGAAGGCGAACCTGGAAAACCAGAAGATAAAAATTCTGGGCTATTAATGCTAAAAATTCCTGGCATGGATACGTACGTTTGATCCCATCTTTCTAAGCATTAGCAGGACTCTCACTTTCTGCTGAATGTACATCTCCTCCGGACTCTTCCCCGGAACAGCCTCACGGTTCATTCCCTTTTTTTCCCAGTTTTGAAGGCTTCTGAAGAGATGAGACAATAATATTAACTTTATTAGATTAATTCTGGGTATGGGAGAGATTCTGCAATGCCAACTGATAACCAACACTGGTATGAGGACTTCTTCACTTCTGTCCAGGGCAGATACTTCTGCATGCCCTTCAGTTTGGTGGGTTGTCACATTCTTCATTGTATAAGAAGAACTTCGAGCAGAAATTAGATGGTGACTGGCCAGAGACTTTTAGTAGATCCTACAATAAGCAGGGAACTGGACTAGATAACCTTTTAAGATTCTTTCCGGCATGACTGAAATGATTCCATAAACATAGAAATAAGACCTCTTTTTCATTGTATTCACTCAAAACAAGCCATACATTTAGGGTTTCCAAGTTATTTGCTTCCACATTCCCAGCTCCAAAAAGTAATGACAGACTTACCAGAATACTTGATTGTGATCTCTTAGCCTGGAAATGCCACAAACAACAACCCTGTGAGAACAAAGCAACAATTTTTAATAGACATCCCAAACTAGTTCTAAATGTGTTAAATATCCCAAGCCTTGTCTGATGAAAAATGCAAGTTGTTCTCT
This sequence comes from Laticauda colubrina, assembly GCA_015471245.1. Classification (NCBI taxonomy): domain Eukaryota; kingdom Metazoa; phylum Chordata; class Lepidosauria; order Squamata; family Elapidae; genus Laticauda; species Laticauda colubrina. The sequence goes on from BLBF01000057.1 coordinate 5,665,475, forward strand.
ACCCCGTGTTTGAACATTAGCTCGAATTAGTTTTGTTCGTCTAATGTTAAATTAAACATTTCTGGAGGAAAACTTCTGTCATGAAAAATGAGAGGAGAATTAAAAGAAGAAGAAAAAACAGTTCATTTCTTGGTAATAAAAGTAGTCAAACAGGAAGAAGGGGATGCCTGCTTTAATGAAAGCTGTTTTACAGTGAGGAAAACTGTTTTGGTCAGAATAGCTTCACAAAGCTGATAAGACACATGTATGTAAACACATTGCTAAACCCACAATAATTTTAGCGATAGCGACAAGCAAAATGGCATAATTTGTGCAGCACGCATCAGGTCTTCTCAGGCCCAGGCATCCTAGGAGATTAATGCCTTCCTTTCTTGAGGAAGAGCAGTTCCTGAAGTAACAGAAAAAAGATAATAGAACTGGCTAACTCTATTTATATAACATGCTTCATCTCACCACCAAATGATACGTTTTCAGGGTTCAGGCAACATACTGCACTACAAATAAATTTGCAGGACTATTGGATAGAGACTTGGCCTAATGGTCACAGCTGTAATGCAGAAATTATGGCCAGCCTTGTTGACATCCACCAGAAATTGATGTGATGTGGAACTGCTCTAAACCTCACATGAGGCCTGCTTTTAATGGTGCCATTTCATAGGGGGAGCTCACATACTAAAGCACTTCTCTGAAAGTACACATTTATTATTAATACCATTGCTATGCCATCCAATCCTCCTGACTCTGGAGGGTGAGCAAAAATTCACCGCACAGTATTAATCCATCAATTTGCATAGGCAAAATGCTTTGATACTTGTTTCCTACAAGGAGGGCAATTTTACAAATACAGGATAGGCAGCCTGAGGCAGAGTCAGATACATCAAAATTAAGGTAAAATCCTAGATAAAATTAAAAGCCCTGTATTAGGTCTCAGCTTCAGAGGGTTTTCTGTCTGGCTTAGAGGTTTTTGTCCCAGTACGGATGTTGGGAGTTTTCCTATGGCTAACCCAGATAATCTGGTTTTTTAAATTTATTTGTTTCAAGTGAAGTTGCAAAATGTTTAGCATTACTCACCATAAAGCAATCCCATGGATGGGATTTAAGCGACTGGGCTTAATGCATTTTATCACCCCCCCACACCCAATAAGCTGGCTACAAAGCAAAACTGCTTCTGCAAAGCTACAGGTAGTCCTCAACTTACAACAGTTCATTTAGTGACCGTTCAAAGTTAAAATAGCATTGAAAAGATGATTTATGACCATTTTCCACACTTATGACAGTTACATCTGTTATAAGTTACGGTCATGTGATCAAAATTCAGATGCTTGACAATTGGCTCATATCCGTGACAGTTTCTATGTCCCAGGGTCATGTAATCAGCTTTTGTGACCTTTTGGCAAGCAAAGTCAGATTCACTGAACAACAGTGTAACTAATTTAACTGTAATGATTCACTTAACAGCTGTGGCAAGACAGGTCATACAGTGAGGCAAAGCGCACTTAACAAATGATTCGCTTAGCAACATACATTTTGTGCTCAACTGTGGTTGTAAGTCAAGGACTGCCTATACTGCTCCTTCTAGAAATGTCCATGGCGCCAGGAAATCAGAATTCAGTTTTTCCCACAGACATTTTGCTTAATGGAAAGCAACAATCAGATTCAAGTGCACCCTTAAAACACAGTAAAAGTTATAAATTGTAGAAGCACACAACTACATGAATATGCAGGCAAGCAAGCTATTACCCAGATAACTTCATCTGTCATTACTGATAATCAAGTATATTTTTTTTTCCTTCAGCCATCCTTCCTATTGGTTTGAGTGATGCCGTATTATTGTCCTCCTTCCACATACAGCTTGACTGTGAAGGAACTTGCTTTTTTTAAAAAAAAAAAAATCCCCATAATTTTACAGGGGAAACTTGGGGTTTCAGTTAAAAATTGAAAAGGCACAATTAGCTTCAACTGCCAATGAACTGTATGCCCAGGTATAGATATTTTGAGGGTAATATTGGCTGTGTGTACTGTCGATGGTTATGGTCCTAGAAGCAACCAGCAATGTTTAAAAAGACAGCTGTACAACAGCTGATCTAATGTGCACTGCCTGTCTAAGCTAATACAAAAATCACACACACACATACACACACTGCTGAGTTGTTTTCTTAAGCTATTACCCGAAGATTAAAGAAGATTAAACCTTCATAGGACCTTTAATAGTTACAGTATGGTTATACTGAATGAGGGCATAAGAGCTGCTGCCTTGTTTCACAAGAAAACCTTCCAATAAATACTGGAGGATTGAAATGAGAGCACCCTTGTCTCCCCTCCTCATGTATACCCCCCCAATTCATTCAGTCTGATTCATGACCTTGAACCACAAGTAGACTGAGACTGAATTAATTCACATTTCTATAGGGGTGCCTGCAATGCAGAATGCATACAGTTGTCCATTTATAAGTGAACAGTAAGATCCGAACATTTTAAAATTACAAGCTTGTTTCCACCATGTTTCCAAGGGCTACTTTAAATTTTAGACAAAGTATGCACAGTTCTCATTCAAAAAAATTCAAATAAGCAGCAGTTAACTATACTTTTAAAAATCTTTAAATCCAAAACAGGAAAGTGGCTCATTTCCTGGATATGAACCTTGCTTTTTCACAGCTTCTTTCACGGAAGGTTTTGACAAATGGTGAGGGCGATGGTGCAATTAAATTCAAGAACCCCCCCCCCCCCTCCCCGTAACTTTGTTGGATCAAATGGAAACCAGATACCCATGAAGTATTGTTATTCTTCTCTTCAGTCCTTGAATTATATGCAAGCTATTATTTATACAATGACCTACACAAGGTTTCTTCCATTGTATTCCAGGTCAACGAATTGATGTTTCTAGCCTTCTTAAGGTTAGAAACCTTAAGGTTAAAAACCTTCTTAATTCCCAATCGAGGTCAGGAAACAGGAACTGTTAGGAACCTTGGAATGTTTGTTTAATATGCTCAAAGTATTGTAACAGAATATTGAAAGCTTTGCACAATCGAGGCCCAGAACTCAAAATACCTTTTCTACAAAAGCTCAACACTGTTGTCTTCATTTTCCAAGTCAAATCAATATTCCATCATAATTCCACATAGAAAAGTACAATTTCATTCCACTTTCAGCCTTAAAAGTTGAAGCTGCTGCAGGTAGATAAACCATTCAGCCGTCAAAACTATACCGAGGTGGCATTTCAAGCAAGTCGCATGGTATTTAAACTACTGCTGGGTTTTGTCAATAAATATTCTTGGTAATTGTATTAATGTAAGTTTATTATAAATATGCTTTCTTATACAGGAAGTTATTTTTTTATCATACATAACAAAAATCAAATTATTTTTAACCATGAGAAAAGCTCAGGAAGTATGTCAACAGTCCCTGTTATTTCAAAAGTGAAAATTCTTGTTTTTACTAAGAATTGGTATGGATAATTGATACTCCTGAATGTAAGACCAGAATTAATGAGAGACAAGTTAACGTATCTTTGCTCACCTTAATCTATATACAGGCATTATCTGAGTATGGCTCTGAGGAGTGTCTTATCTGAAAAGATTTAGTAATCTAGAAACACAAACACACATCAGATATAAAAATACCCACGTGCAAGACATTTAACTGTTAATTCTGTCAAAAAACTGTTAAAACTCATTAACTGTTAAAACAAAATCATGCTGATTTTGTCTACAACTAAAATAATTAAATGAATGCAGAGAAATAGGATTTCACAATGAGAAGTGATGGGTTTAGGGCAGTGTAATATTCATATTTCTGCAGGATCCAATCTGGGTCAGTCACTGTGACAAGAAGTTTAGTCTCTCGAGCTTTTGGACTTGTGCTGGAGGTCATCCTCAGATAACTTTTCTCGACAGAATGTTGGATCCTGCAGCATGATACCTGGACGCATATATTTGCCTTTGATCGCTAATATTTTTCTCTCTTACCAGCCACCTGTAATATTTATGTTTGGGTACCTTTGGAGTTGCCTTCAAAGGATATTTTAATTATGACAAGTTGGGAAGCTGCTACAAGAATGCCAAAGCAGTAGTTCTGCTGTCCCAAAGCAACTGACAACTATAATTGCTCATAAATATGTGACAAATTACTAATCAAGCCAAGGTCTTTAGGGGAAAAAAACCCAGGCATTTGTTGAAAAGCGAGGTTAAACACAAGCTCTTAAGGAAATGTTAAAAGCAACTGCCAGGACTTGATGTGAATAGTCGAAGGTCAAAATTTAATAAATCCATTTTGCCTTAAAAAATTTATTTGCTGCCAACATGTTACATCTTTCCTGAAATTGTTCAGACAACAGTACAAAACATTTTCCTAATTCTAAACTATTAATGCTTCACATACAGCATCTAGTTATTGCAAGCCAAGGTTCCTTACAAAATCAGCAGCAACTGCAGTATGTTGACACTATTAAACATAACAGGAAGCACAAATCACTTCTAATTTCCCACAAGAGGTCTGTTAAGCTCCGCAGTGCAAGCTCTGCATTGCTATTTAATACATGGCCAGGACCGAAATGTGTTATCCACAAGACTTAAGGTGTGAGATTCTGAGTTAATCTGCAGATTGCAAGTCTGTGATTCGTTTTATAAAAACTAGGCTGCAACTATCGAAAAAACCTAACAGGGAAGGAAATGTCCTCAGCAGAACAGAGCTGATTTCCTTTCTAGACAAGGGCCAAATGTGAAGCTTCTTTGCAATAAAAGAGTTAATAAGCCCAAGGTAGTAGCCTGCAACAGAAACAGTTGAACTACACCAAGTACCTATTTACTATATTTACAGATTCCCTTCTGAAACTGCCTAATCAACAGCTTATCTAAAGGCTTAATCGGTGCTCAATTACTGCAGACTCTCTTTACAAAATGATGAATTTTAGTAAAAGGCAGAAGATTAATACAACTATTAAGCTTTGTGCCAAAGTCTGCAATTAATCCAGATCTATTCTCAATTTATGCAGGATTAGCATACATGCCATTAAACACTTATCACACTGATTTACTGAGATGTGTCTATCTGCCAGCCGAATTGTGCAAAGTATTTGAGCAGAGATGGCCATGTGCATACCACGGGTAACCCTTATAAACAGGGTTTACAAGCAGTCTAATTGCTAAAATACTATTATACATCAATAATTCCAATGTTAGGATTCTTAAAGGCTAAGTGTATGTTATCAAAATAGATTAATTTTTCAATATTCAAGTGAGATTATGACCCTGTATTTTTAAAGCTTCTACTGACAAGGAGCTTAACTGCCTTGCGCATTTCAGAAAAATATCACTATGAAGAGAAATTGCCCATTTCTTTTGCCATCCACTACTGCAAAGGATTATGAATTAATTAAGCCTATGCTTTGTGACCAAATGTCTTATAAAACATATAAGAATTCTAGCCACCAACTGGATTAAAAAAAATGCTTTCAAAAATGTTATATAAACACAACTAAATTTGGCATACAACTGGACAGTGAATGCATTACAGGTAGTCTTTGACTTACAACCACTATGAAGCCCAACATTTAGGTTGAGAAATGAGACATTTGTTAAGTGAGTTTTGTCCCATTTTACCAGCTTTCTTGCCACTGTTAAGTGAATCACTGCAGTGGATAAGTTACTAACCCGGTTGTTAAGTGAATCTGGCTCCCCCATTGACTTTATTTATTTTGTCAAATAATTATTAGATAACAGGTATAAGTATAAACATGGTTATAAATACATGAAATCAATACAAATAAGAAAAAAATAGGACAGGGACGGTTGGCATGTCTTGGTGCGCTTATGCAAGCCCCCTACAGGCCTCTTTGGAAAGGGGTGAGGTCAATAGTAGACAGTCTTTGCTTGTCAGAAGATCTCAAAAGGGGATTGCGTGGTCTTGGGACCCAGGAGCAGTCATAAATAAGAGTCAGTTGCTAAGCATCTGAATTTTGATCACATGACCGTGGGGATGCTGGAAAAGTCGTAACTGTAAAAAACAGTCATAAGTCACATTTTTCAGTGCTGTTGTAACTTTGAACAGCCACTAAACAAACTGCTGTAAGTCAAGGAGTATCTGTACTCTGGTTACATGACCTAAGTTTCCATGGCTTTTACTGTGCTCCACAATGAAGGCTTATTTTTCCACTGAAGACTTATTTCAATATATTAAAAAAATAGGACCACACTTTTCTTACAACATATTGAACAGTCAAAAGCAGACAAGTCAGGAGTGAGTGAGTGAGGATTCCTTCCGAGTTCTACATTCTGTACTTAAAAGCACAAACTTCAGGTAATTTAAATGTACATCTGAAAACACAGCCAAGTGACAACATGCACTAAACGAAAACCTGGAACAACACTCAGGATGGGAGCGGCAGATACTGTAATCAGCTCAGGCTATTGTTCTTCCAGTTTAGAACTGTATTGACAGGCAGAAACTCTTAAGGATCTTGGCTAGGAAGGCATCTGGCATCTCCTCTCTAGCATCTGATTTTTTTTCCCACTTAGACATGATCAGAACTGAAGCTGGAATCTTTTACGTGCAAAGCACATACTCTTAAAACTGAACTACTGGCTTTGTCCAAAAGAGAATACTGTATCCAAGGACCCCAGAGCTGTTTCCTATTACAGACTGGAACCCCTTTTCTCTGCCATATAACCAAGCTTCCTGCCCTAAACTTGGCTGAGCGAGAATCTGTGTCTGGGTAAACTCTCAAGGTCATGTCAATTTTCCAGCTGGTGTGTAAATATATGAGGGTGATCAATTTTGCGAACTTGGGTGTTGATGACAGGGTGTGGAAGCAGGCAAGGGCACCGGGGGTGGCTGCTGCAACTCTGCTGCCAAAATTGAGAACTCAAGAACAGTTAAACCGCCACTGTAAAAACCGCACACAACCCCCCTCCAAGAATGGTAAAAATTGTGCTTGTATTTCAAGCTAGACAGCAGTCCATAAAGTTAACATCATTGCCCAGAGGATCATTGGTTGCCCTCTCCCCTCTCTGGAAGAGCTTCATAGCTCCCACTGCCTAAGAGAGTTCAAAACATCCTTAAAGATCCATCTCATCCTGGGCACCCTTTTTTTTGCACTATTACCATCTGGCAGACAGTACAGGACAATTAAAAACAAGGACTAATAGGCTGAAGAACAGCTTCTATCCCAGAGCAGTAAAATATAATGAATTCTACTGTATAGAATTCAGAGCGAGGAAGTTGGGAATGCTGCGGGTCCCATCCCTGAGGGAGACACGCCAGGTGGGACCCAGAAGAAAGGCCTTCTCAGTGGTGGCTCCCTCTCTCTGAAACATCATTCCCCCAGAGATTAGAACCACCCTCCACTTTAAACACTCTTTCAGAAGGCACTGAAGACCTGGTTCTGCCAGCGGGCCTGGGGAACCCATTAAATGGCTTGTGTGATCTGCTGTCATGGGGGCGGGAGTGGGTGGCAGTTGGGTGGTGAGGGTTTTGCTATATTGTACTTTTATTATTTGATTCTTTTTTGTTCGTTTTTATTGTGGTTTTATATTCCGTAAGCCGCCTCGAGTCGCCAAGGGCGCATGGTCAGCAATAGAAATGCAATCAAATCAATCAATAATGCGATATGAATGCAGTATCAGGGGAGGTTTCAATTCAAATTGCATAGAATGCGAAGGATGTGCATTCGTGTTTTATTTTTTAAGAGTTTTAAGGTGCCCTGAAGATGGCATTTAATTTCATTGTTCGAGGAGGTGCAATGACAATAAAATAAACTATTAAGCAGTGGATTGAAGCAACTTTGCGGGGGGGGGCGGGGGGGCGGGAAGGGAAGGAGAGGCTGGCACACACACACAAAACACACCCCTCTCCCGGAAACCAGAAGCAAGAGCGACTCCATGTTGGAAAGAGGTAAAACACACGGTGGGGGGCGGGGAGGAAAGAAGAGAGAACGGCCGTTGGGGGGGGGAAGAAGGGGGGCGACGGAACCCTCGCGGTCGCGCACGCGCAGACGCCGCCGCCGCCAGCGCGCGCCGCCTTTTGTAGGGCGGGGTGAGGCCGAAAGGCGCTTACCTGAGGCTGTGGGTTTCTGCCTTTTTTTTTTTTTTTTGAGGAGGAAGGGGGGTCTTTGATGAGGGAGGGGGCGAGCCTCCCCCCTCTCCGTTGGCGTCCCCGGGAGCGGCGAAGAAGCTAGGCGGGTTCCGTGAGGTGAGACGCCCGGTTGCGCCGGAGAGCGGCTCGTGTGCGAGCAAGCGAGCGAGCGCCTGCCTCTTCTGCTTCTGCTGCGCCTCTTCCTCCTCCCTCTGCCGTCGTGACTCACAGCGGCGGCGACCGAGGGAGGGAACGGAGGAGGAGGAGGAGGCGCCTGGACAACTCCAGGAGGAAGGGAGGGAGCCGCCGCCACCGCCGCCGCCGCCGCCGCCGCTCGAAACGCGGCCAGCCGCTTCGCCTTCGGGCGGCAACATCGCGACAGCAGCGCGCCTGAGGTAAAAGGGGCGGGGCTTCGAGGCCATGGGAAAAGTGCGAGGGTGGGCGGGCCGGAGGAAAGAGGGCGGGGCCGATTGGGGGGAAGGAAACAAACGACGTCCCTCGCGCCGCGTGGGGGGGGCGGGGCTTCGAAGCGGCTGAATGAATTGAAGGGCGGGGCTTGTGGGGGGGTCCCGTCCTCGTGGGAAATCACTGCTTATCGGACGGCTGCCCATTTTTGGCGACCCGCAGGCAGAAGAGCGATGTTGCCCACCTTTTTAAGTGTGGACTTTCAACTCCCAGAATTCCCTCAAACAGACGTGAAATTAACACAGTTGGAAGGGATCTTGTAGGTCATCTAGTCCAACCACAACCCCCTCCCCAAATCGTGCCGACTGGGCAATTCTGGGAGTTGATTTAAACTTTAAAAAGTTCCCATGGTTGGAAAACTGAAGTAGACAAGATATTCCCCAGGAGGATCTGGTCTTTAGGAAATCTGATCTTCTGCCTCTTCCGGCGGTGCCCCCCCCCCCCCATTGCCACTGGTTAGAATATACAATATAGAACAAGGGTCTTCAAACTTGGCAAATTTAAGACTTGTGGCCTTCAACTCCCAGAATTCCTGAGGTAACATGGACAGGAGGAATTCTGGGAGTTGAAGTCCACAAGTCTTAAAGCTGTCAAGTTTGAAGACCCCTGATATAGAACAACAGAGTTGGAAGGGACCTTGAAGGTCTTCTACTCCTTTCCTGGTCAGGCAGGAAACCCTACCCCATTTCAGACAAATGGTTATCCAACATCTTTTTCAAAACTTTCAGTATTGGAGTATTCACAATTTCTGGAGGCAAGTTGTTTCACTGATGAATTGTTCTGTCAGGAAATTTCTCCTTAGTTCTAAGTTGCTTCCCTATGACTATTAGTGTTGTACTTTATGATTCTTGACTCATGTATCTTTTATGTACACTGAGAACATACGCACCAAGACAAATTCCTTTTGTGTCCAATCACTCTTGGCCAATAAAGAATTCTATTCTATATTCTTCTATTCTATTCTATTCTATTCTATTCTATTCTATTCTATTCTGTTGTTCTATTCCTCATTCTTCTATTCTTTTCTATTCTATTCTATTCTGTTGTTCTATTCCTCATTCTTCTATTCTATTCTATTCTATTCTATTCTAATTCTATTCTAATTTGCTTCTCTTTTCTTTCCATCCACTTTTCTCAACATGATAGCATTTCCCTGAAATTATTTTCTAGGAATAATTTTTGAGATCGTATATATGAGGGGAAGACAAATGTAAATGAATAGTAACTAAATAAGTGTATGTAAGCATTTACTGTTGAGTCATACAAGAAAAACAGGGAGTTGGACTAGAAGACCTCCAAGGCCCCTTTCAACTCTGTTATTCTGTTAAATCTCAATTTTAATCCCCAATATGCACAAATGAAGTTAGTAGATAGTCCTAACTGGAAAGTCAGTTTAGTGTAGACCGCCCTTCTCAACTTTGGAGTCTTCTAGAAGGGTTAAGAGTAGAAACTCTCATCAATCCTTCCCAACATGACATGATGAGAATTAAGCTTTAGATATCTGTGGATCAGTTTCATTGGTAAATATATATTTATATCACACATACACATACACACTGTGTGCGTCTGTATCTGTAAGCAACTAGTTTATAAATTACACATAACATTACAATAAGTCTGCAATCCACTGAAATGGGCATAAATTATCTCCCCATTTTTGAAGGACTGATCTATTACAACAGCATAGACTTTATTTCAAGCTATCGGTTTCCATGTAATAGGTATGTAAACTTCAGACCCACATAATATTAAATCTTTCTTAAGAGTAAGTTTCTCTTCAAGTCAAATAAACCACCTTTCACATGCTAATTGGCCAACAGCAGGGACTAAGGTTATGGTGGGAATCTATGACAATCTTACCAAGCTTAGAGACTGACATGTTTTGAGGTTGTTCTAATGAAATCCATAAAAATGTCAGATATAAAAACTGGGGGAACCTGCAAGGGAGACAAGGGGCATATTTGCCATGTTAGACTCAAAATGTCTCCCCCTGTTTTTGGTTGAACGTTTCATCAAATTCTTTATCCGAGGCTCACCAAGAGGTAAGCTTGCTTAGTTGCCTTGCTCCTTTCCTCTCCTTCCTGTTGAATCGCAAATCCTGTCAGTTCTAGAAGTGAACATCCTGCACAAACCCAAGTTGTGTTTTAGCACTTAAAAAGGACACCAAAGCCCAAAGACTCAGAAATTGATAACTTTTGTCAGCTTCCGAAGACCTTAAGATGAAAGCCCTTAAAAAGAGCAAAAGTGAACAGCAGACAGGAACTGGAAGGAAGCATCTATGCTGCGATCTGAGACTATTGTGAGCACATACACAGGGAACAGCAGGCAGGAATGACAATTAATTATTTAAGAAGAGCTGAAGGCTTTCGTGCAGGCTGCGAAGATAAAAGGGGATTTGGAAGCATCACTCTGGGATCCTTCGGTTGGAGGCTCATTAATTAGCATGCTGTGTGAAGGAAGAGGAGACTGCCGCTATTTCATGTTCATCTGAGGAGGGAGATTTGCAATTAAGGCATCTGTTTGCCTTTTATAACTGACCAAGAGGCCTTTGGAAGGTGGTTACAGGCTTCAGACACTTTTTCAAAAGATGCCATATGGCCTGCCTTGTTCCTGTTTGGCTGATTATGTAATTGCTGAAGGAGGACTCCGCTCACCTTTAGAAAGCTCTCAACAACAAAAACAGGCATCAAACTGATGGCAGAGTCGAAAGGTTCATATTTAAAACAAAGTGAGGTTCAAAATCGAGGCACGAATTCCGAAGCCAACAAGTTGCTTCCATCTCTTCCAAGCCCATAGAAACTTCAAACTGCATCCTTCTGCATGGTTCACTTTCAGGGGATGTGTGTACAACTCTTAACATTAGACAATGCATAAGATCCACCTCTCAGGTAATTGGATTTGGATAACCCCTAAAACAAAACTATTATTTAGGGAAAACTTTAAGGCAAATTGTTATGAAGCTAGAAAATCAAATGGATGCCTCTCTGATTTATTAAAAAAATCTTATTTAAAAGGTGTGGCATTCTAACATTTAAGATTAATATTAAAATAATCTCACCATGTCAAACTATCTTATTTTACATGTTACTATATCATTAAGTATTATACGTAAATACTGAAAAAAATAAAGAAAAGAGGCTTGCAAAGGAAGGCAAATAAACCACTTAAGAGCTAGGAAATTCACAGATAAGGGCTGAATTTTCTGAAAATGACCAGGTTATAGCAAAGAAGCATTTCATTAAGGAAAGGAGGGAAAACTGAATAGTAGAGCAAAGGACAGAACATTCACAAAATACAGTTCCTTCTAACCAGTTTTTAGGCACAGAAATTGCCTGAATATTCAGAAATCCAGAAAGAGGCTGGATTCCTATTTTTCCTAGACTGTCACTTTAGCATACAACTCCTTCAATAGTAACACATCTAAATAGACAAATATTTTTTAATATTACACTACATAATTTAGATTCTTACAGAGAATATTTTAAAAGTGATTAGAATGCAGAATGCCTACTTTAAGAGGGTATATTTATAACCATTTTAAGCAAAAATTTCAACTGCTGTAGCTAAAAATGAAATAAAAACTACTATTATCTTCCCACAAAATACAATCCAATTTGAATGCCTTGTTTGAAAGCCTTTCAGATGTTCCTGAAGGATGGGAGGAAGGGAGAAATATAAACGGACCGTGAAAATAAAATACATTTCTCAGAGATGGTTTATTAAAGTGAGATGAGTTTCCCTGGCACTCTAGGAGCCTTACTTTTCCCTTTTTAACACATCATGTTAAAGCTTGGTTCAATTACTTTGTTGACTAAGCCCCAAGTGACGGCTTACGCAACCTGCTAAGCAAAACACCGCCAACTGTAGCATGCCTCAGTGCAACATGGGAACTGGGTTTCCCTACGGGGGGATGTTTTGAGGCCCAAACGCCTTCCTCCAAAATAGTTAGATGTTTGTAAAGCAAGCAAATACAATCACCCCCTTTGTTCCTATTTTAATTAGAGGTTTTCTCAACTGGCTACTCCACAGGTTTAGTTGGAACAGGCTGAAAATAGTTGATAAGATGCAATAATAGCAACACTTTTGTTTCTGAATGGGCTACTTGGAGCAGAAGACATATTTAGTTGACTTGTTTTCCAAGGTTCAAGGTTCATAATGTTGCACAATTCAAGCAAAAATCTTCATACCAAAACAGCGGTTTGAGAGATCTAAAAGAGGCAGGGCACAGAAATCTCTGTTCAGGAAATGGCACAGCCCCCACTCGTATGGGGAGGGCCCCCTACAGCCCCTTATTTCTAGTTAAGACACCGTTTCATGCTGCCCTTCAAATGTATAGGAAGAACAATCGCTTATAGTTGTAACACTACAAGCTACACAAGGGAAGCCAAGGGGCCCCACGTCTTTCAGCTGCTTCCCACTGTGCTCCCTGTCATTCCAATGCACCAAGTTAAACTGGCCCAGAAAATTCCTTACAGGGGGTGCTATTGTTCGCCCCTCGCATCTTTGCTGTACAGCCGTACTCAGTGACATCAAACAGGCTAGAGAAGAATAGGCAGTTGGCTTGTAGGCAATCTAGGATTTTAGAGAGGCACGATTTCCACCAAGGGCTATTGCCTGCATTCCACAACCCCTACTCCCCATTTTTTCTAAAAAATAAATATGACCAGTTTTCTGCAAGCAGTTCAACATAGGCAGCTATAGAGATTGAAAGGCTGATCAAGAGAGAGGCTTTGTCTCATTGTGTGCAACAACTTTACTGGTCAGAGTGCGTCTGATGGACACAGAAGGTGAGGGAGCCAGCCTCTCAGGCCTGCACAAAAGCTGACAACAGCAGATTTGGACATTAATGTTTTTGGTGGATTTTTTTTGTTAGAAAGTACCTCTGTGTTTCAGCTGCAAGATGCGTGTTGCTGACTTTGAAAAGGCTGTGGCCTGTTTGTTTTAGATTAGCTCGTTAGAATAACAAATATTACAAAAGGTTTGTAAGAAACACACAAATACGTGATTAAGAAAAAAGAGTCCAATGCATCTACTCTTGAAAAAAAAAGAAGAGTCTTCATTGTTTTGATTTTTCTACCTCAAAGCTTGCCAGGGCGAAGACTTTATCCCCAGATCCTGTCATCAAAGGAAAACAAGCAAATTAAGACTCTTTTAGCGTCCCTTCTTTAACAGCAATCTGATATAGGATGTACGAAAGTCCCTTTCTGTTCTATTTTGACCATAAAGTACACTTTTAAAACACCAATTAAGTTTTATCAGGTTCCCCTGGCTGAATAATTTTGCTGAAGTCTAATCAGGTTCAACTGGCATGGCTGTTGGTCAGAGGAGGATGTGAACTCTAAGGGATAATAGCTAAGGGGATCATGGTTTGCATGGTGATTACGAACAGTCATAGGATTGACCCTGTGAGTCTCTATTTTTTGTGATAATACAGGACCCCTGTCAAAAGCAGACAGTGGCTGGAATCTAAGAGTTCGTAAATGTGAAAAATGTCTATAAATCACTTTTTTCAGTGCTGTTGTAACTTGGAATGGTCATTAAATGAATGGTTGTAAGTCGAGGATACCTATAAATGTTTCTTACCGATTTCTATTTTGTATTTTCTGTTGGGTGTATAACTGGCACCTTCTTGCTTACTGACCTGAATTATGTGAGAGAAACATAGCCAGAAACTAAACCTCATTTAAACGCTCTTAATTGATGTTTGGAGTGAGAAATAGCTGTTTCCTCTCGCAGGGTATGGGACTGGCACTCCTGAGCCCTAAAATAGTGGCGGGTAGAAAATGAGCTAATTTTTTTTTTTTTTTTACCAAGATCAGTCGAGACCTTCTCAAACTGGCTGAGAGCAGTTCCTGCGTTCGTTGAAAGGAAAATTTCATCACTGGGGGTCAACTGAAAATAAGGAAAAAGAGAACATGGTTGACTGTATAACATTTATATGGTATCTTTGTGGTCAGTTGAGTCATCTGTCATTTAATGGATTCAGCAGATGGAGAAAAGAACGTTTTAAGCTGTTAATGATGTCACCAAAAGCTATAAATCAGGGTGTCCAACCTTGACGACTTTAAGACCTACATGGACCATGTAGGTTGGGGAATTCTGGGAACTGAAGTCCACTAATCTTAAAGTTGCCAAAGTTGGACACCTCTGATTTAAATTATATGAAGAAACTTCAACTCTGTGGTTTCATGAAGGAAACAAGGAAGAACAGGAAACTGTCATATTAAAAAAGTAATATAACTGGATTTTGTACTGTATAATACATATGAATATAGTTAGTTAATCTTACTATTTAGGGCACAACTTCCTGTTCAAGATAAAGTTTCATAAAGCAGAATAGCCGAGCATAATCAACTGATCAAAGCTACATTAAAATCTTAACTCTGCTCTGTTTAATTAAAGTATTGAGATCAGACGAAGCAAGAAAAGTCCCGTTTTAATTGAGTCCACCAAAATCAAGCCCTATCTGGAATTTCAGGGATGGTGGTGTCAGGTTAAAGAAGACTGGTCAGAGAGTAAACCCTAAGATAAAGTACGCAAGAGGTGCCATCCTGAAGTACCTTTTCTCCCAGTTTCCGGAGAGCCGTGAGGATTTCCACCTTCTGCTGAGTGTAGAGGTCTCGTCCCAGTTTCCCCACTATCAGGTCTCTGTCCATCTAAACAGGAAAGGAGAAGTCATATCAGCTTCCAATTACATACGTGACATTTGAGGATAAAGTTGGCCTGCACCTGTGCCTGGGAATCAGTTATACACAAGAGGGCTGGGAAGCTTGCCTAAGCATTTTTCACTTTGCACCAACGTGGCTCTTGGCTTCCAGAATGATATCATTCTCTGAGCAAGAAGACAAAAAGATTGGCATTTTTTTCTTCCTGGGTGTGGACAGCAAGACTGCTTGTGAATATGTTCAAGCCAACACAAATCAGGCAAGACTCTGTATATCAATGCAAGATTTAAGCAACTTGCATAAATTGTATTAAAAAAAAACCCCTTTCAATAATTTTTAATCATGCAGGTTTCCCAGACTAGATCAATGTATTAAAAAATAAAATTAAAAAAAAAAAGAATGGGAAATAAAATGGAATGTATCAGCTGGGAGCCCTATTCTCGAAGTGAAATAATTTTGCGTTGGGATCAGTCTTGCCAAAAAAATATTTTGTTTTTTTTCAGAAGGCAAGTGGTAACACTCTCAATATCCTTGACTTATTACAGAACAGCGTTTGTTTGGAAAAAAAGGAAACATCCTCACCTCAGCCAATCTTGTCCTCAACTGCCCAGGCTGTTTTTTGGCAAACATCCTGATGACTTCCGGAGTTTTAAAAGCCTGGCTGATGGCTGCTTGTATAGCCTAAAAAAATAAAATTAAATAACTTGTAGCCAAGATCAATAGACAAGGTTACTTCTTGTTACATGGATATAAATATTATAATGAGTTATTTCTATGACTAGCAAGGGGCACTTATTCCCTAAGAAGTTCCTTTGCTATCAGCACATGGCATGCTTCCTGTTCATTAGTCACTTAAAAATCAGCCAACTTTTGAAATTTTAAATATTTGAAACATTAATTTATAAAACCAGAGTACCTGTTAACCGCAGTTAAGAGCAACAGTTGGACTGCAGCAAGTTAACATGCCTTCCCTAGTCATTATTTTATAACTAATATTATTGCACATATTAGTTCTTTAATCTTGCTATACTGGACTTGTCAATCTTCTAACTACATTAGAGGTCGTTCTCAACTGATGACCACAATTAAGCCCAAAATGTCTGTTGTTAAGCAAGACATTTGTTAAGTGTTAATTTGTTTTACCTCGTTTTTTACAACTTTTCTTGCCACAGTGAATCACTGCAATCGATAAATTAATAAGCCTTTGTTAAGCGAACCTGGCTTCCCCATGGACTTTGCTTGTGACAAGGTCACAAAAGGGGATCACATGACCTTGGAACACAGCAATAGTCATAAGTATGAATCAAATGGCAAGCATCTGAATTTTGATCACATGACCATGGGGGTGCTATGAAGGTCATAACTCTGAAAAACGGTCATAAGTCACATTTTTCAGTGCCGTTGTAACTTTGAACGGTCACTAATTAAACTGTTGAAAATCAAGGACTACCTGTCCATCAGTACTACTGTCTATCATTTGTACCGTCCATCCCCTGCAAGATAAAGAAACATTGCAAATTCCCTGACTCTGCAAGAGCTTCTCTAAAGGGACAAGGCTCAGTCAGGTGACTTTCTGCAGGTGACAGTGCCTAAGGCTGCAGGGCAGGAGGCTTTCAATTCCCATCCCTCCATTGCTTCGAACAAAAGGAAAAGTGGCGCCTATTGCAGGAGATATTTGACACACCATCACCCAAATTAAGTCGAATACTCACCAGTTGCATCCCACCAAGCTCATCTACCAAGGTCATATTGCCAGAGATAATCTTTTTCAAGGAATCGTTGAACTCGCTCAGCTGCTCAAGTGTTTCCTTCTTGGTTTCTTCATACTCACTGACATCCAGTTCGCCTCTGCAAGGGACCCAATCACAGTATGACTTTAGCTGCACAAGGTAGTCCTTGACATACGACCACAATTGAGCCCCAAATTTCTGTTGCTAAGTGAGACACTTGTTAAGTGAATTTTGCCCCATTTTACACTCTTTCTCACCACAGTTGTTAAGCCAATCATTGCAGATGTTCAGTTAGTAACCCGGTTAAGGGAATTTGATTCCCCATTGACTTTGCTTGTCAAAAGGTGATCACATGACCTCAAGACAGGTCGTAAGTATGAGTCAGTTGCCAAGTGTCTGAATTTTGATCATGGGACTCTGGGGATGCTGCAGTGGTCCTAAGTGTGAAAAACAGTCATAAATCACATTTTTCACTGCCACTGTAACTTTGAACAGTCACTAAATGAACTGTTGTAAGTCAAGGACTACCTGTATTCCCAATCAAGGGTCACTAACCTACCTATAGGAGGAATGGATAAACTGAAGCAGCAGGGCTACACACAGCAACAAATGGCTTCTTTGGAGCCCCAGAAAATATTTTGCTGTGCTTACTGCAAACGGCAATTTTAAGCTGAGACACACAAAACTGTGATATACTCTTAAAAACAACCCCCCCCCCCCAAAAAAAAGCATTAAAAAGAATCCAAGTGTACACACACACACACACACACACACCACTGAATCTCCTTCCCAAAAATCCTGGCTGTTGGCTTGTTGAAAATGACTGCGGCAAATCAATATCTGGTGCCACTGGCTGGGGAACTCTGCAAAATGATTTCTTCCATGTTCACTTGGGTTTCAATGCAGAAGGTATCTGGTTGCACGGGATGCTTTGGAAGGCCTATCCATGACGCTTGACAGAAGCATGAGAGCAGTCCTTTTTGCTGAATACCCCCATGGGCCAGCTGATAAAAACTCTGGCATTTGCCCCATTCTGTCTCATGTTTCATCCAAGGATCCCCTTCTCCCCCCCCCCCCACTTCGTTACCTGCACTCCTCCAGATCCTGCAGCTGTTGCATCAGCCTGTCCAGCTGCTCTTCCAAGTTCTGCTTCAACTTGCTGGTCTCAATGGTTCCCCTCGAAGCCATTTTAAGTCATGCGCTACTCAGGCATCTGTCAGAGACAAAAGCGCGATGGGCTTAAAAAAATAATAAAAAAATAAAAAATAAAAATGACCGGCCCTGCCATAGGATGGATAGGTAGAAAGAAACTGACTCCCCAATTTGAAAAACAGAAAGGAGGGGAGGAGAGGGGGGCTGCGGTTGAGCGTTTTATCTGAGATCAGAACGGCGTTCGGGCTGCTGCACAGTGAAATCAACCTCCCCTCCTCTCCCTGGAAGGCATTTTGGGGGGCAAGGAAAAAATGATATTGTCCGGTTTCAGGGATGCACGACAGTTGCTCATTTTTAAAAAAAAATAATAATAATAATTTAAGCCATGGGGTTTGCAATGTTAGCAATTGTGCCCAAAGGGGGCGGAGGCCCCACCCGAGGCTCCCAGTTCCCGATTCGGCTCAGGTCCAGCGCTTTCGAAGCCCCCGCAATCTGCTCAAACTCCCCATCCCAGGAAGCCTCCCCCCCCCCCTCCCACTCCCACACGGCCACGACCTGCCCCCCCACCCGCCCCCCTTACCCACGCACGGTCCTTCCTCTCCAGCCTCCCCGCCCACACCCTCAATCACATCTCTCTCCTTTGGGCAGAGGGGAGGGAGGGGGGGGGAGGAAACCATAGCCGGGGGGACCGTCCCCCGTCCCGCTTCCGGTTTTGAAACCCGGGGGAACCTTTCTGGGGGGGGTCGGACGCAGCGTCACTTCCTGGCCGCCGAGCCAATCAGGAACGCTTGCCTTCGCTCGCTCGCGCCGCTTCTCCGCCTCTGGTGGCTGTTTCGAGTGCGGAGTTTCAGTTCCAGGCTGAAGCCGTTGCCCGCTCTCTCATCCCTGCCGACCGGTAAGGGGGCTTCCCGGACACCCCCACCCACCCCGCCTCCACCAATTTCAGAGGGGTGGGTGCAGGGGGGGAGGTGGGCGATCCTTATTCCGCAGCCTGAAGGGCGAGCAGGGGCTAATTTTTTTAAAAAAGAAATACAGGCAGTCCTCGGCTCACGACGGTTCGTTTAGTGACCGTTCAAAGTCGTAATGACAACTTTGAAAAAAAAAAGGGGGGGGGGGCTTGGGGTCGTTTTTTACACTTACGACTGTTGCAGCCTCCCCCCCCCCCCCCCACCACCCCCGCGGTCACAGGATCAAAATTCAGATGCCTTGCCACGGACTCACATTTATGACGGTTGCAGTGTCCCGGGAGATGTGCAGTCCGCTTTTGCGACCTTCTGACAAGCAAGGTCAATGGGGGAAGAAGCCAAATTCACTTAACAATCGTGTGTGTATGTGTGTGTGTGTGTGTGTGTGTTACTAACGGAACAAATACAATGATTCGCTTAACAACCCTGGCAAGAAAAGTCATGAAATGGGGTAAACTCCGTTTGCTAAATAAATTTTGGACTCGATTGTGGTCGTAACTCGAGGACGACCTGTACAAACGTCTAATTTTTCCATAAGAAAAGACCAAGCCGTCCTTGGTCTTCGAGATGTAGTTAGACTAGTAAACTCCGGTATCAGATCGACTCTTCTGGTGATGCCCCAAGGCAAGGATGCTGTTGGTGTTACCATCTTCTGGAAGTCATCTTCTTTCCCAATTTAGCTGCGGCTCTCTTATCTGTTGTCTCTGAGAGCTAACAAGGTCCAGTCCTGCTGATCTTTTCCAGATTAGCCAGGATCTGTTAGACACCATAATTTAGAAGGGGGTGCCTGGAAGCTTGCTTCATGATACCCAGATCTGGCCATGCTAAGGAATTGGAGAACTAGGCATGATTCCCTTTTCTCTATTACAAGAGCAGGGGCAACAATCTAATATTCGTTTATGGAGCTTTTCTAGATAGGGCTGCAGGGGAGATGAGCAACTGCAAAAACACTTCTAATGTATTTCCTTTTTACTAAGGATAATTGGGTAGGTTGCTTTTAGCAACCTATTTTTAGAGCAGTTTAATGCTGTCTGTATCTGTTTTGAGGGTGTTGGAGGATTGTTGTTTCATTGCTCAACAGAAGAAAAGGATATTAATATTTATTGATCTCAGGGTCTTCTATAACATGACAGGTCCATCTGGCTTGTGACCGTTTGTGTAGTAATATAATTTGGTAGCATATTTTCTGACCATACTGTGAAAGCTTTATGGAGATTCTGTCATGTCCTTCGAAGAGATTTAGCCTGCGACGTTCATATGGGTGGGTGTCATAATCAGTATTGCAAAACTAAAAGTTTGAAGGTTTTTCCTGCTTTTCACATACCTCAGCTGCACCCTCAAAAGGCAATTCTTCCAAGCATGGCCGATTGTATATTGAGAAAAGACAACATTTTCCTCAATTCTGTGCCTTAAGAGATGATACAAGTATTGCCTGAAACCATCTAAACCTATACATTTTTTTTTTTTAAATGTTACTTTGGAACAGTTATAGTGCTCTCGTCTTGTAATTTTATTTAAATTAAACAGTCCCTGGAGTCACAAGAGGCTTCCATAATTCCACTCTTGGTGCTTCAGGGTTTTTCAGTTGTGCCAGAGATGTCCTTGGCAAAGAAAATGAAACCAAGGTAGAATCCTGGCATAGCAGAACGATTTGTTTCATGGATCTGTCCAAGTCCAGTGGTCCCACAGGGCTAGTTAGACGTGCCACAAGCAGCCGCATTCAGAGACTGGTTCATAACAGATTCCAGTCTTGGCTTTCTTGTCCAGCGTCAGTCCAGGAGAAATGACATTGGCAAGCCAGAATAATCCCAAGAAGGAAAAATAGGCTGCAAGAGAGAAAGTGCCACAGTGTCAAGGAATGATACATATTTTCAGTCCAAATGCAAAAAAAAAGGCACCGCATTACAAGTAGTTCCTTGACTTTTGCCCCATTGTACGTCGTCGCCTCACTTGTTAAGTGAATATGGCTTCCCCCTTGACTTTGCTTGCTGGAAGGCAATCACGTGACCCCGGGATACTGCCAATTTTTTGTATAAAGAGAAATCACATTACTTACTGGCTGATATTATGCTAACCACCGAGAGAATCATCGAGAGGTAATAGAGCTCAGGAGTGGTTCTGGCCTAGGAAAGATATATGTATATATATATGTATATAATTTATGATAAAGGAATTAAAAGTATGTTCCAATGTTTTAATTTAAGTGGTCTATATTCAGAATTACCCACTGGTGCTGTTCTGACCCAAACCTTGTTCCAAGGAAACAAACACGAAGCAGAGGTAACAGAAAAACCTTTTAATGATTCTTTACGAATTCTGTTCCTTCACCGTTAAAAAGCTATTTCAAATTAATTATCTCTGACAAGAACGAGCCTTGCCAAGGTGGTGCAAGGCTGCCAAGAACACTAGATAAAGTTACTAAGAAAGATTTCAAACGCAAAGAGTCTCCAAACACTAACCAAGATATTCCGAACATCCACAAAGCTTGAATGCAAAAACATCTTTGCTTCCTGCAAATAACTTTGGTTTCTCAGCTGGCTTCTATCTCTTGAAGGAGGGGCCATTACCTTGCAGCCTTACTCCTGAGTCGCCCTTGCTGCTTAAGCTGCTCTTTCCTACCAGCAGCCCTGTGTGCACAAGCACTGGGCACAGGCTCCTCGGGGGCCTCTTCCTCACTGCTGCCAGCCTCCACCATCTCCAAAGACTCCACTCCCTGATGGTCCTGGCCCCATCCCTGCATCCCATGCAGGCCCCTCATCTGAGTCCTCGCTCTCCGAGACCTCAGCCGTCCACACCTGCTGCCTGCAAGCCACAACAGGTGCGAGGAATTCTCTTAGGATTCAGAACAGAGATTGTTTTAAGATCAGAAACCTTTCCTTGAAAAAACAGTCTAATGCAGTCACTCCACGGTAAATGAACTTGTTGAAGTATATTGAACAGTCCCGGTTTTGTCTGACTCAGGTGGAGGTAGTCCTTGACTTAGTGACCGTTGAAAGTTACAACATCACTTTAAAAAAAGGGAACTTAGGACGGTTCGTCACACAAACAGCCATTGCAGCATTTCCCACTGGTCACGTGATCAAGATGCTTGGCAACTGGCTCATATTTATGACGGTCACAGCATCCCGGGGTCCCAAAATCCCCTTTTGTGATCTTCTGGCAAGCCGAGTCCATGGGAGGATGCCAGATTCACTTCACCACCAGGTCATAAACTTAACTGCAGTGGCTCCCTTAACAACTGCGGCAAGAAAGGTAATAAAATGTTGCACAGCTTACTTAACCACTGTCTCACTTAGCAACAGAAATGTTGAGCTCCATTGTGATCCTAAGTCAAGGACTGCCTCTATTAGGGTGTTTTTTTTTTCCCCCAAGGGGATGAAATCTAATGAAAACATGATCTACCTACACATTGTGGGGCCAAGGCAGTGAGTAGAGTGATATAAGCTCCTTCTGCAAAAGAGGCCAGTCCAAAAACCAAGATTGTGGCTCTCAGCTCCCATGGGATGTGCTGCGTCATGGCTAAGATCAACGCCAGCCCTAAAAGAGAGTAAAGGGGAGAATTGGCTGATGGAGATGGACATGCAGGCAGGAGCAGCAGGCAGAGAGAGGCCTTTGGGCAATCCTGAATGGCATCCATCACAGCCTGTTCACCTGAGGTGTACACCATCCCCCCACTGTCCTTTTCTGCAGCACCAGTGTTTAGATTTGTGAAGCCAAAAGAACGACATGATGACTTGGAGCAACACAGAAGGGCAACATTCAGTCTCCACGCTGTGATCGCTCTGGGGTGAGGTGAGGATTGGCATGCATGCATCCCGATGGGGTTAAGATGAGCCAAAGGCTCTCCTGATGCTCCGGAGAAGCTGGAAGCCGTCACGCACCCATAGCGAAGAATGTCAGTATGATGCTTCCCACCAGGTTGTCGAGAAGGGGCTGGTTGCAGTAGTGAGAAGATATAGGTCTGAAAAACAAAATGGGGGGGGGGGAAGGTGGGCCAGTAACCATGTGTTCCAAGTTCATAAATGGCAGTTTTTTGAGCGTAAGTTGAAAGGCACAATTCTGATATTTTATACAAACCTTTTGCACAAGAGTTATGTTTTCTCTGTTGGCAGGCCATGCTGAATTCTACTGAATGTACAGTATATATTATATGCACCTTTGCATAGATTTGCTTTAACTTTGCCTCATTTCTGCTAATGCCACGCACTTTGCCTTTTCCACTGGGACATTTCTTGCTTCACTTTTTTTACTTGCATGTGCAATCTTGCATGTGCAATTTTCAGACCTCCTTTCCTTTCCTTTCCTTTCCTTTCCTTTCCTTTCCTTTCCTTTCCTTTCCTTTCCTTTCCTTTCCTTTCCTTTCCTTTCCTTCCCTTCCCTTCCCTTCCCTTCCCTTCCCTTCCCTTCCCTTCCCTTCCCTTCCCTTCCCTTCCAACTTTTTAGCTTTCATAAAGCTAAAATAAAAAGTCTTTGTTAAAGCTACTGCTTTCAAAGCTTAGTGATCCTTACTATCAGTATAGTCTAAAATATCTGTCCCACCACAGCCTTCCCTTAAATTTCTAGCCCTTCAACTTTGGAATTTGAACCTCGGGGGAAAACAGGAAGTCATCTGTTAAGTCTCTACCAGAGACTTTAACCAAAATAAATCCCAATCCAACCCCCCAAACACTCATGGGACAGGCTGCAAGTTCTCTCTTCTCAAGAGCTCCTCAGGATATTCCAGTCGGCTGCCCCCGTGTTCTTGAAGGTATGCAAGCAGGTAATGGGAATATCAAAGAAAAAAGAATGAAATTCTACTTCATACCGTAGCAGGACGTAGAATTGGAGAAGAAGAAAGGCAACCCCAAGGGCAAAAATCACAAGTTGCCTGGTGAAAAGAACAAGGAAATAAAGACAAGAGAGAGATTTATCAGTACCTTTATTGTTTGAAAATATATTATCATAATTCTGTACGTTTGATGATTAGTGGCAAGCAGCGTTAAATGGCAAATATCATTCTTGTAATATCAACAAGTGAAAATGTACCCAAAAGATTGGTCAAAGTTATAGGTCCAAGAGACAAACCATATGGGGAGGTTACAGAAGATTTTAAACCTGGCTTAAAACAGATGCAAATGCGATCTGTTGGTTGACACTTCTGATTGTGTCAAATGAGACTTCTGACACAGAATTACAAATAGCACAAATTCATTCTTTTTCCCATATAATGCTGACCTGCGTAACTAGAGGATGCTCTTATTGGGAAAAATAAAAATACAAGCAGTCAGAATGAATAATAGCAAGTTTTAATTTTGTGCCCGAGTTAACACCAAGGGTAGCTTACAGTCTGAACCGCAGGTGCTTTGGTAGCCATTGGCTGAAGTGATAGGCAGCGTGGGCCAGACAGAAGTGAATCATAGCTTATCCTCAACAACCTGGCAAAAAAGACATCCAGGATTGCAGAATTAGTTCTTTAACTGGAAATCCCAGATTAAAGCCCCCCCCCCCCTCCCCTCCTTGTTGTATCCCTTCCAAGGAGAAACTGGTCCTTGGTACGGAAACCTTTTCTTTGATGTTTGCAAGGTCTTAAATCCAGGTTCAGCATTTCCAAGTGAAGTCTGGAAGGGCAATTAACTAAAAATATTTACATTTGCAAGCAGGTTTTAGATGGGTTAATGCTTTGCACTTAGCCATGATCTTGTGAACTGCAAATTGTCTGGATACATGCAACACACGGAGACTTTTATCACAGTTGACAAGCCACAAGTGTTCAAAGCCAAAGATCTGGTGCGTGAATTCTGGCTTTGGCCGAGAACCACTCTGCTATCTCTTGTGTCCTGGGCCATCAGAGAAAAGTTGCTTCTGAATCGGTCTCATCCTTGACTTACGACCACCATTGAGCCCCAAATTTCTGTTGCTAAGTGAGACATTTGTTAAGTGAGCGTTGCCCCATTTTATGACCTTTCTTGCCAGTGTTTTTAAGTGAATCACTGCAATTGTCAAGTTAGTGATGGCGGTTGTTGTGTGAATCTGGCTCCCACATTGACTTTGCTTGTCAGAAGGTCTCAAAAGGGGATCCCATGACCCAGAGGCAGTATCACCGCCATATAAATGCGCGTTGCCAAGTGTCTGAATTTTGATCGTGTGATTGTGGGGATGCTGCCATGGCTGTATGAAAAATGGTTACAAGTCACTTTTTTCAGTGTCGTCGTGACTTTGAATAGTTACTAAACAAACTGTTGCATTTGTGTTGGAAATTGAGGACTCCCTAAATGGAAGCTCTATTTTGACTTGGGTTCTTCCTGGGGTAGTCTCCTCATCTGACCCACTCAGCCTCCTTCAACCTGTTGCCCCCAAATTGTGTCCCCCCCAGCAGCTGCCAGAATTCCCAGTCAGTACTCACCTTTGGAATTCTGGGACTTCATCCCTCCCCGATGCCCCTGTACATGTGAAGAGTGCAATAGAGTCTTCCCAGCTTATGGGAGCACTGGGACAAAGGAGCGGGTCGGATGTCAGTATCTTTTTCTTCCTTTGTCTGCCTCCCTCACCTTACCTGGGTCACCAGGTGATCATCTGCACCTCAGCTGATCTTCTCTCTCTGGGGAAGGAATTGGACCATCCCCTTCCAGCCCCTTCCTGGGTGGATCAACCCCTTTCCACCTTTAGAAGCATCCTCTCCCCAATCTATGCATTGCTGCTGTCTAGCCACAGAGGTGACTGGCCAAGGTGGGTATTTTTATACCTGCGACAGGCGGGGATCATTTTACCTGTATTCATTATTCAAACATTGGCTTCTTATCCAAGACCTTATGAAATGGCAAGGCTGGAATTCAACCCAGATCTCCTGGTTTCGATTGCTCTTTGTGCTTCCATCTTTGATCAGCCTAACAAAGAAGTGAAATTTAAAAGGAATGCATCTCTAAAAATAAAGCCTTGGGGAAATCGATTCATCGGGGGGGGAGGGGAAACGGAGAGTGAAACATTAATCCCTGCAAAAGTGATCAAATTATGACAGCATTGTAGTGATCTTAATAAACTATTTGGAGAATATCCCAAAGATGCTTTTTTTTTCCCCCAAGAGGAAACTGGACTTTCTTCTTCTTCTTCTTCTTTTTTTTTTAAAGGCTTTTCACTTCTCATCCAAGAAGCTTTTTCAGCTCAACCGAACCAAAGAGCTGAAGAAGCTTCTTGGATGAGAAGTGAAATCTCTGCAAGGAAAAACCAAGAAAGTCCAGTTGCCCCGGGGGGGGGGGGGGGAAGCACCTTTGGGACAACTATGACCTGGATGACTGAGAATCTCCATAGGCATTTAGCTATGCACGATATGCCATCTCTTGTGTTTAACCCCTGTTGTCCTTTAGTGGCTTGTATGTGCAAAGAAAAGATGACTTTCCTTTGTAGCAGCCAAAACCACATTAAAATGGGCCTTCCCAAAATATTGGCTAAACCTGAGCTTATAGTCACTTAGCTTCGTATTCATGAGGACCAGAAACGTGGTTTTTCTTCACAGATACAGGGTGATCACTGCAGCAGACTCCTCTTTCTACAAAATTGCCTTGTTGCAGAGACTTGCTGTGATTTCAGAAGATTGCAAAATCTCAGGGCCTCCTTTCATCTACTTCCATACATGGAACCAACTGGTTTTCTGTGCTGGTACAAAGGAAATGACTTCTCTTACTGGGTTTGTTTTTGTTTTTTCCCTTTGGTTCCAGTGGAAAATGAAAATAGTTTTTCTTCTTTTCCTTTATTGAAAAACACTCTTCCCCTTTTTCCCCCCTCTTTTCCCTTGAAGCAGGTGCCCATTGTGACTCCCGTCTTCCCCGGCTAAAGCGGCTCCAGCCGAGGCTGATGGAGGATTCCGACAACCGGATCGAAGTGATCCTGCTGGCGTGCGGCTCCTTCAACCCCATCACCAACATGCACCTTCGGCTTTTCGAACTGGCAAGAGACTACCTGCAGGAAACAGGTAGTCCGGGGAGGGCGGGCCTTCGTTGAGAGCCATGAGGGAGGTTGGGCTTTGTGTGTCAGTTGCCTGAATTAAATCATGAGCCTCGAGCCAAAGCTTCAAAAACTTCATAGGATTTATTAGGAGTGAACATGTCGGCATGACCTGTATGAAACTGATTCTGAGACACATAATTTACTTCCACTTATGACCCTATTTCCCCACCCCACCCTACCCTTTGGGTGTAATTCATATTCTCCAACGAAACACATTCATAGCTGAGAGTCATCAATCACATTCTCCAATTAGGGCTTTTTACAGGCAGAAATTCTGGTAGCTTAGTTATAATCTTTGCAAGATATGAACAGAATGCAGTTTCTGTTTTAAAATGCTGCGCTGCTCCTTCAAATTAACCCACCCACCCACACCTTTTCATGGCAACTCTAAAACAGGCATGGAAATGTTTTATGAGTTGATATCTGTCGTGATCCAACAGGCAAGTTTCCCCCAGGTGCTTTGGACTACAATTCCTCATTATCCCCAACCTCTCAGGGCTGGATGACAAACCTGTCATAGGATGTACCTGGAGGGAGGACTTTGGTGTGGATGTTCCTGAAGAGAAGAAGCCTATCGCCCACAAGTCTCCTTTTCTGCCTCCTCTCATTCAAAGGGAGGGCAGTTTGAGTTTGATTACGACAGATCCTGTTGTAACTGCTTCTCTGCAACTCTTTTGGCTCTGGTGCTTTTCTTTCCTAATTTCTAAAGTTACTGTTTTTCACTGTTTATGAAGAAGTCTATGACTAATAATGAGTAGGAACCACAGGCAGTTCAGTGAATTGCTATATTTTTTAGTCACGGCAGCCTTCCCAGAATCCCTTCCTTCCTCTTATCTATCGTCCTCCCTCCCTCATTCACTCTTAAACTCTAGACTTCCTTTTCTTTCTTCCTTCCCCCTTCCTTCCCTTCCCTTCCTCCCTTCCTTCTATCTATTGTCCTCCCTCCCTCATTCATTCTTAAACTCCTTCCTTCCTTCCCTCCCTCCCTCATTCACTCTTAAACTCCTTCCTTCCTTCCTCTCTCCCTCATTCATTCTTAAACTCCTTCATTCCTTCTTTCCTCTCTCCCTCCCTCATTCACTCTTAAACTCCAGGCTTCCTTTCCTTCCTTTCTCTCTCCCCCTTCCTTCCTTCCATCCTTCCTTCCTTCCTTCCTTCCCATCCCTTCCTCCTTTCCTCATTCACTCTTGAACTCGACTTCTTTCCTCCCTCCCTCCCTCCCTCCATCATTCACTCTTAAACTCCAGCCTTCCTTCTTCCCTCCCTCCCTTTCCCTTCTTTCCTTTCTTTCCTCCCTTCCCTTCCTCCCTCTCTCCCTCCTTCTTAAACTCCAGTCTTCCCTCCCTCCCTCCCTCCTTCCCTTCTCTTATGTCACCTTAGGAACACCTTATAAACCATGCTTGTTCGAATGCTGGTAATTTAAAGCAAGAAGGGAGAGAGAGAAAAAATTGGCCCCAGATTACCCAGGGACCTGTATTGCGAAATGGTGGCTTAATCCAGGCTTCTCTGATCCTGGGTGGGCCCTCCAATGACAGCAACACTCAACTTTGTCTGCATCGGCTCCCACAGGGAAATACAAAGTGGTGAAAGGGATCATTTCACCAGTGGGGGACGCCTATCTGAAGAAGGGCCTGATCAGCGCCAGTCACCGGCTGACCATGGCGAGACTCGCGACAGAAAACTCGGACTGGCTGGAAGTCGATGACTGGGAAAGCAGCCAAAAAGAGTGGCAAGAAACCATCAAAGTCCTCAGGTATTGGCCAAGGATGGGCATTTTTCCCTCATCTTTTCCCTCAGGAGAGCCATGGTGTGGCTGTTTGCCCAGAGTTTCTCAGCCCATCACACCGGTAAACTCTCAGTCCCAGTGTGTCTCAGTTAAGACTATTTTTAATAGACAGCTGTGGGACCGGATTGCAAGCAGAATTACAGCCGAACAGAATTGGAAGAGAGGTCTTAGAGGTCTTCTAGTCCAACCCTATTACCATTATATATGGTATAGGGCCATGATGGCGAACCTATGGCACGTGTGCCACAAGTGGTACGCGGAGCCACTTGTGCCGGCACACGAGCCACAGGCAAACTTACCTCACTGCGCATGCGCGTGGCTCCCAGCTGATTTTTCGGCTGGTTCCAGGCCTTTTTCAGCCTTCCGCAAGGCTTTTCAGGACAAATAATAGGCCCGTTTCATCACTTCCAGTAATACCAGAAGTGACGAAACGGGCCATTTATTCGGCCTGCAGAGGCTTTCTTCAAGCGCACGCGTGGGAGGTGTGCACAATGCCTTCTGGGTGCTGGCACACGAGCCCAAAAAGGTTAGCCACCACTGGTATAGGGTCAATAACAGGAGACCCTATACCATTTCAGACAGATGGCTGTCCAGTCTCTCCTTAAAAGACTACTATGATGAAGCACCCACAACTTCTGAAGACAAGCTGTTCCACTGATTAATTGTTCTAAACATGAGGAAATTTCTCCTTAGTTCCTGGTTGCTTCTCTCCTTGATTAGTTTCCACCCGTTGTTTCTTATCTGGTGCTTTGGAATATTGACTGACTCCCTCTTGT
The DNA here is from genome assembly GCA_015471245.1 of Laticauda colubrina. NCBI lineage: Eukaryota > Metazoa > Chordata > Lepidosauria > Squamata > Elapidae > Laticauda > Laticauda colubrina. The sequence goes on from BLBF01000057.1 coordinate 5,695,061, forward strand.
GACAGCTACTCAAATATTGGAAGACTGCATCATGTCACCTTCTCTTCCTTAGACTAGACATACATATCAGCTTACATTGTAGCTTATCAGCTAATATGTACTCTGATACAGGATCCAGTTTTGGGAGAAGAGATCTTACCTACCATGCTTCTGCCCAGCACCGTGCCTCTGGATAAAACACGGGTATAAATGATCAAAAGGACTTAAGTATTGCCACGCTGCTGTGTATGAGTGTATCTTTTTTTCAATGCTGTTCTCTAGATATCACCACCAGAAGTTGAAGCATTCCTATTCTTCCAACAGCATGGAAGATGCTCATCTTCCAAACAGAACGAGCCGGAAGAGGAAGCGGGCAACGGGGAGCCAACTCCCCATTAGAATGAATCAACCCAAACGAAAATGTGAGTTGTTTTTCCAAACCACAGGTGGCAGAACATTGAAAGCAGGGGTGTCCAACTTTGTTGACTTTAAGGCCTGTGGACTTCAACTCCCAGCATTCCTGTGGCTGGCTGGGGAATTCTGGGAGTTGAAGTCCACAGGTTTTAAAGTCAACAAGATTGACTCCTTCTTATTTAGACTTAGGAGACAACTGTTCAACCTTGTCCTCTATTCAGGATCTTCAAGCAGCAGCTTACAGTCTCCCTCTAGATGGCTGGTTAACTTTCTGCTTGATATTCCCAGCCAGTTACTGTACCCTACAATCCTCTTCATAATTAAATTCCCATCAGCTTATCTTTCCAAAGATAAGCCCCTTGGAATCCCAGCCTTGATTAATTTTAAAATGGAGCACAGAATCATTCAATTACTTGGTTTGTTAATTTGAATTGCTGCATTTTGCATCTTCAGAGTTAATTTTGACACAATCCAATGTGCCAGAGCTGATTTGAAAATGCTTTCACTGTCCTGGGCAGAAAGATGCTTTCAATTAAAATAATAATAATAAAACTCTTCCCTGAAGCTGAACCTACCATCAGTGTTGGCCTGGCTGGTCTGGTGCCCATTGCACTTGTAGCAATGATTTGTTTTATTTATTTATTTATTTATTACACTTATATGCCTCTTATCTCCAGTTGGAGGCAGCTCTGCATCCATCAGCAGATGGCATTCCTCATTTACTGCTGCAGAATTTGTACCTTTGGGGAGCGAATTGTTGCTGGTTTCCCTGCCCGGTGCTCTGTTATACAGCTTCCTTCCCTATCTGCCCTGTCTCCTCCAGGCCTCCCCCAGCTGAAGATTCTGTGTGGAACGGATCTTTTGGAATCCTTTGCGGTGCCCAGCCTCTGGAAACCAGAAGATATCCAGGAAATCGTCTCCAAGCACGGCATGGTTTGCATTACCAGGCTGGGGAACCACGCCCAGAAGTTCATCTACGAGTCGGACACGCTGTGGAAGCACAAGGAGAACATTGACCTGGTGGAGGAATGGATCACCAACGACATCTCGGCCACCAAGATACGGAGAGCCCTCAGGAGGGGCCAGAGCATACGGTACCTGGTGCCTGATTTGGTTCGGTCCTACATCAAACAGCACAATCTGTACACTGTAGAGACTGAAGAGCAGAATGCAGGCATTGTCTTGGCTCCTTTGCAGAGATATGCCTAAGAGCCCATCAAAAATTGATGGGCACAAGGACGGAGTGGGTGGGGAGAGAGAGCAGGAATAGGGGCAGATTGGAAAGCTGGCTGCAGTTTTAGATGCTGTCTCCTCCCTAGTGGAATCCCTTTGCATGGCCAGTTTGAATTTTGGAAAGTGATCGGCTTACCGGTCCAAATAACCACAAATTGGTTATTTGTGACTGGCAGAAAACTGGTGAATTCAACCCTGAGCTTCTGCAAATGCAATCAAGAGGTTATAGAATGGCAGCAACTCAGCCCTCGATCTGCTTCCTAGCTCTGTTCTGTTCATCATTCAGAACAGGCTGAAACACTGTTTGACAGCTAGCTTTGGCGTCCAGCTCTGGTTTCAAACAGAACTGGTGCATCTGGGAAGCCACAGATAACAGCTCGGCTTTGGTTGGTACCTCTGCATGGCGGTTTTTGTGTGCATCTGAGGCCTGCTTCTCATTTCCTAGACTTTATGAGGTCCTGTTTTTAGCCCTTGCTCCAATTTTGGGAGGCAGCGAGAGACAGGGGCTCCGAAAGAAACGGAGAGTACTGTTAAATGGGCCAGATTCTTTTCCTAAAAAAGCACTTTTGTGAATATAACTTCAGAGAAAAAGATTTTTACTCCGATGAGTCCTACCTCACCCAGATTTCCTAGTACTGTACTCTGGCTCACTTGAAATACACCGTTCAGGAACTGGGGGTGATCCCACCTTAAGTGCCTCGTTGAACAACACACTAAAGTATTTAGCTGTAAATAAGCCGTCATTGTTAAACTCTGTGGACATTTGAAACCATCTTTGTATGCTAAGGTGACCTGAGAATGTAACTTTTTAAAATGCTAGGTCTATCATGGTTTATTTTAGCTGCATTGGATGGTTAATGAGCCTACATTTAAAAAAAAAAAAAAAACCCTTTCCCACACAGATAACAAATACTAGGCAAACCTTCACTATGACATATCAGGTTTCAACAAGCATGGATTTTTTTTTTTTAAATTATGGTTAGAGCATGCAGTCATATGTGAGCCATGCAGATTGATCATGTCAGCGGGTTTATTTTGGCCATCAGGAAGATAAAACTCCTTGGCAGTTCAAAGGTGGTCTATCCTGCCTGGCCAGTGGCAGACCACAGTTGTTTTATATCTCTGTAAATTGCCAAACCAGGTTTGTCTTCTGTGGTTTCCACTCAGCAGCTCATTGTATATATCCCATGATTTTTTTTTCCATCCCCTAACTCAGGGTTTTTCAAACCTGGCGTCTTTAAGAGGGGTGGATTTCAACTCCCAGAATTCTCCAGCCAACATGACTGTCTCAAGGAATTGTGGGAGTTAAAAGTCCATTCATCTTAACGTTGCCATGTTCAGAAAACACTGCCCTACTTAGATTGAGTCAGAGAACTGTTGATTTAGGAGTAAGAAACAAGCAATAAGTTTTGCTGCTCAAATTTCTGCCCCAGAGGGAAGGAGCTAATTTGATTTTTTTTTTTTTAATTCAGCCATGTAATATGAATTAAAAAAAAAAAACTACTGGAAATAGGGCAGAGGGGAAAAAAGGAATAACAAGAAATAAAGAAAACCCAAACTCAGCTGTGATGAGTGAAGATTGACAGGACAGTGACAGGTTCTGTTTAGTGTGAAAGAAAAAAAATACATGCTGGAATAAGAAATATCTTTATAAAAACCTACCCTCATCAATGTTGTCATTTCTGATTATTTTCTCTTTATTTACAAATTAGATGTGATGTTTGTGTGTGCCTATATGATATTTTCCTTTGAAATGTTTGAGTGTTTTTTTCTCTCCATATTTAAGCTGTTAACAAAAAAGTCCTTTATGCACATCGTCTATAACTGCAGAAACTGCACTTTGCTTCCCTCAACAGAAACCTACCCTTAAAGATCATAATGCTGTTTGTAAAAATGTGTGTGTATAAATCCTGAACTTGATAATAGAATCACAATCTGAATGTACTACAGAATCAACACATACCCTTCTCTGTGGATGGGAAAAATAATAAATGTGGTGAAATGTAATCAGAAATCAAATTGGTGTTGTCATTTTCTGCAGGGATTGCGAAAGGGTCCCTAGCTTAGGGTGGAGGGGAAAAAAGGGGGCTTATGACCGTTTTTCACACTTACGACCATTGCAGCATCCGTGGTCAAAATTCAGACACTTGGCAACCGACTCATATTTATGACGGTTGCGGCCTCCTGGGGTCACGTGATCACATTTTGCAACTTTCTGACAAGCCATGGGGAAGCCACGGTGTTACTAATTTAACTGTAGCGGTTCACTTACCCGTGGCCGGAAACGTCGTATAAACAGGGGGCAAAACTCATTTAACAGCTGTCTCGCTTAGCAACAGAAATTTTGGGATTCCATTGTGTTCATCAGTCAAGGACTACCTGTGCAGGTTTGCACCTAAAGCTGGCACCAAGATCACTGGATCCCAGTGTCTCTTGGCTCAGATCAGACAAATGAAACCAGTTGTGACTGATAAAACAAGTTTTGTAGCACTGTGTGTTAAGCCAGCCATGCAATTATGATTTATGTGATAAGTTGTGACTATGTCTGAGCCCAGTTCATGTTTCTCTCTTGACAAGGGGTGTGTTTGGACTCCATGAGAAGCACATATTCCAGTGAGAAAGAGCTGGGAGCTCCTGGAGGGCAGTTAAGATTTGATTAAATGCCCAGCACAAGCTCCTGAAAGAGAGCAGACGGTGCCACTCAATTGTTCACTTTGGGTTAACACCACGAGGAGAGAGGACACCGAAACACAAAAGACAAAAGAAGCAGTTTGGCTTGGCAGCCCCAGGATGGTTTGCAGGAATGTGTTTAGAGTTCACTGACCACAAAGTATTCCTGCAGATGTTTCCAGAACAATATAACAGGGTTAACAAAAGGAAATCTCTTTTACGTCCACGGATTTAAAAATCTCTGGGGAGAGAGAGAGAGAGAGAGAGAGAGAGAGACAGACTGATTGCAAACTTTGGCAGCCGTGTCTTCCAGAGCAGAGGTTAGCGTTGCGCGTTGCGTCATTCCTCCTTTATGCAACAAAACTGAGTTATGAGGCAAGCTGTGTAGAAGGTCGCACTGACCTCTGTCTTTGTCAATTGCTTTATGAAGGTCTAGCAACCTCTTTCTCTCACTTTATCTTTGGGAAGCCTCTAACCAGGGGCGGGTGAGTACTGATGCTTTTAAAGGTAAAGGTTCCCCTTCACATGCTAGTCGTTTCCGGCTCTAGGGGGCGGTGCTCATCTAGAAGAGCCAGCGCTGTACGAAGACGTCTCCGTGGTCACGTGGCCAACGTGACTAAACGTCAAAGGCGCACAGAACTCTGTTCCCACAAAACGGGTCCCTATTTTTCTACTTGCATTTTTTTACATGCTTTTGAACTGCTAGGTTGGCAGAAGCTGGGACAGGTAATGGGAGCTCACTCCCTTCTGCGACGCTAGGGATTCGAACTGCCGATCTTTCTGACTGACAAGCTCAGTGTCTTAGCTGCTGAGCCATCAAATCCCTTTTGCTTTTACCCTCTTATAAAATCCCCAAACATGGATGCTTAGAGATATATTGCTACTGAACAAACAGTTCCTTTTGCCAAATAATCTTGCTAATAAGAATGGATGGAGGAGGTTCACTAAGCTGTATCAAAATCTACTTGTGCAGTTTGATGTCCCCTCCATTCTGATCTTTGGGGGTTTCCAAGGATCTTTCATGACCAGGTTCCCTCTTTGGCAGAGAAACTCCTTTGGTAGAAATCCAAGGGGACTTCTAGAAATAGATGTCTTCATATCAGATTGTGCCAGGGGATTAATCTTTATGCACCAGGCTTACAAGTTTACCACACTGCACAGCCCTTTTGTGTATACCTACTTCCATAATTCACTGCCAAAAATGCAAGTGGGTGACAATCTTGGATGAATATAAAATAATCCTAGAGGAAGATAAATTTATAAATTGGTTAAGCTGCAGGACAGACACAACTTAGAACGTTCATTTAGTGACTGTTCAAAGTTACAATAGTACTAGAAAAATAATAATTTATGACCATTTGCCACACTTAACGACCACTATAGCATTCTACGTGATCAGAATTTGGACTCTTGGCTTGTATTTTTTTTAAAGTTTTTTATTTTTAACAACAAACAAACATAAAGCAACAAAACTTTCAATTATACAGTGTGTCGGTTGGTATATATTTCTTGTGCACAATATCTATAGTCTTTTCCTCTTAGATTTAAGTTTACATTCATATCACATCTTGGCTTGTATTTATGACAGTTGCAGAATCCCAGAGTCCCTTCTGCAACCTTCTGAACGGCAAAGTCAATGGGGAAGCCAGATTGACTTAACCGTGTTACTAACTTACTCACTGCAGCAGTTCACTTAACAATAGAGGCAAGAAAGGTCTTAAAAGAGAGCAAAACCTATTTAACAACTATCTCGCCTATCAACATAAATTTGGGGCTCAATTGTCGTAAGTCAAGAACTATCTATGTTGTGCTTCGTGGATCTTTAAATAAACTCCAACAAAAAACTCTGGTCTTCAATTTTGTTGTGTCTGTGACTCATGAAACAGTTATTTTACCTCTACACCCTAGATTAGAGCTGATCTGAACTTTATCCCCTATGGGCCCAGCTGCAACAGATCCCACCTCCTATTGTAAGTCCTTCCTACTTCCCACTTCCCTTTATATAAAGAAGGCAGGGGGAAAATGAGAGCTTCTCATATGCATCCTTGGACCTTTTTAGTTTTGTGCTCATCTCAGGTGCTCCCTCTCTTCAGCCATGCCGGTGGACTTCAATGGAACCTGGAATCTTGTCCGGTCTGAGAATTTTGAAGGTTATATGTTGGCTTTAGGCAAGTAGAGCTTTAAGATTTATTGGTTGAACTCTTCAGGATGCTTATTTGGTGACTGCATCTTTCAAAGATAAAATCATCTCTTGAAAGTTTTGCTTTGCCTTTGTTTTCACACTAGGGGGTTTATATATTACAGGATTTAACCCAGAATTTGCACTGGTTTTTACTTGGTTGAAGTAGAATTAGGCAAGGAACAAAATATTCTTTATATCTTAAACTTTGCCTCAGATTCATGTTCAAATGCTTAAATAGCTTACTACAGTTACTTTTGCTTGCATGTGGCTAAATCCCCATATTACTCCATCTTTAAACTGTCTTGTTGAGGAAACCACACTGGTTTGTTTTGCAAACCATGTCAAGCCATGAATCAAGGTTAAATTGTAATGTTAGATTCAGTACATACTGTCTTTGCCAGTATTCCCAAACTTGGGTAAAATACCCCAAATTGGGTGAAAGTGGTTTTTTCCCCCTTTGAGTAATGATACAAACCCAATACTAATAAGAACTGCGGATATTTAAATAAGGATAGTTTTGCTACTAAGGGGAAACAAATCTTGAGATAAGCAAAACCATGCTAGGATACTTAACAGAAATGCTACTTGATCTATCTTGGTTAATTGAATGTACATATATCCTTATAGATATAAATTTAAGATCGATGGTTAGATTTATCTTAAGCTGCCATAACTTTGCCATTCTTCCCATTTTTTGTGTGTGCAAAGTCATATTTGGGAGTAACCTTTAATAAGGTACCTTGTTTTTTTGAATAAAACTTTAAATCTGAGTTTTGCACTGTGTGGCAGCAGCCAAAAAAGCCAATGCAATCCTAAACTGCATTAACAGAGGGATAGAGTCAAGATCATGTGAAGTTCTAGTACCGCTTTATAAAGCCTTAGTAAGACCATGCTTAGAATACTGCATTCAGATTTGGTTACCCCATTATAAAAAAGATTTTGAGGCTCTGGAAAGAGCACAGAGAAGGGTAACAAGAATAATTAAGGGCCCCAAGGCTAAAATGTATGAAGAACGGTAGAAGGAATTGGGTATGTCTAGACTAGGAGATATAGCAGTGTTCCAATATTTGAGGGGCTGAAATATTTAAACATTTGTCTGAAATGGTATGGGGTCTCTTGGGTTGGACTAGAAGACCTCCAAAGTTCCTTCCACTCTGTTATTCTGCCTGATTTGAACTGAGGAACTGAGGCACTGGTATGAAACAAATGCATAATGTTAACCTGGCTACTATCAAGAAAGGCAGCATTCATTTAATGTAATGACAGATTGTTTTAACTCCCATTTGTAATTTTTTGTCCTGCAAAGGTATAGATTTTGCAACTCGCAAGATAGCAAACTTGTTGAAGCCCCAGAAGGTCATAAAACAGGAAAAGGATTTCTTTTCTATCAGGACAACAAGCACTTTTCGAAACTATTTTGTTGAGTTCAAAATTGGAGAGGAGTTCGATGAAGATAGCAAAGGATTGGACAACCGTAAATGCAGAGTAAGTAAACCATACCTTTAAAACTTTAAATGAACATTTTTGGCAATAAGCATTGACTGAACATATTTTTAAATATTTCCATGTGTTTCAAAAACTTTTTCCTGTGGATCTTAGCTTGACCCAGAGTTCTTAAAGGGTCATTATCACAGTAACTGAAAATGTTTTAAGAAGCCTTCATTGGTAGAAAATGTCGGCTAAAATGTTTTTAGAAATCTGTTTGTAATGCCTCCAACCACACCATCTTAAATAAACTAATTTGTTGCAGTTTAAAACATTAAATACTATTCTCTTCCCATGCAGAGTGTGGTGATTTGGGACAATTATAAACTTGTCTGCACCCAGAATGGAGAAAAGAAAAACAGAGGCTGGTCCCACTGGATTGAAGGAGATGAGCTGTATTTGGTACGGAATCTTTGAGTGGATTACCTTGAATTGATCTAGAAAATGATAGTCAGCCCAGAATTGGGAAGAAATCCAGCCCTCTTAAATATTCCATGAAGCATGAGCTAAACTAAAGCATCTCTATGAAGAAACTGCACATATTGTTTCACAAGCTCAGGACACAAAATGTGCATTAATCTAATTTTTTCCAGTTTAACTGTGGCCTTGTGGCCTTAAACCTAAGCAATTGTGGCTTATTTTGTTAATGCTTAAACATAAATTAACATCATGAACCATCCTGCAGGCAATTGTGAACCTATCCATGATACCCAAATAATGTAAAATGGAAGTAGAGGAAGGTAAACCAAATGATATTGAGGATGCTGATGTAAGGCTTGAAACGAGCTAGTTTTTTTTTTTATCCTAGTTTGGCTTTAGTTAAGCAGGGAGGTGAGCTGGATTGTGGGGTGGGTTTGAGATGTCAAGGGCTAATCTGCAACCCATCCTGGTTAAAGTAGCTTGAAGTTGGGTTCCCAGCATTGAGGCCTCAGTACAATATGTCTGTCTTTATGTGCAGGAGCTCCGTTGCGAAGGCCAGACAAGCACACAAGTTTTCAAGCGAGCATGATTCTCAGATGGGACTCTTCAAAAGGAGAGCTGTGCAAGGCATCTTCAAGACCTCTTTTCACTTCAAGTCAACAACAGTGTGGAAGCTTCAGTATTTTCTCCATTATCGGCAATGCTCTTCAGGATTCCTAGAGCAAATAAAGGTGGCTGTTACATTCATTAAACATATTGCACAATGCAACTTGGGGTTTCTAGTCTCTATGATGCCACTTGCTTGTCCCAAAATGTTTTCCTTGGGGGTACTTTATAGCTGTCCAGCTGGATTGGATAGGGGAACCCTGGTGCTGAACTTGCCTCCCTTCATACAATACATGAAGATGTGATAGGGTTTGCCTGCATTTTCCTCTCTGTTTTTGCATGTTATCTGAATATCTGACCCCAATTTTCACTTTGTAAACCATGATTGCTGGCTTAGCATGTTATGGGTGCCTTTCCAACCAGGTTGGCTTCTTCCTTTTGTTGGGAGGAGGCATCCCATATGCAATTTCCTACTTGCAGGAGAATTTCCAAACAGGGTAGAAATCTGGACCAAGGTCACAAACCACCTGGATGCTTGATTGGAAAAAGTCATGTTGGAAAAAGTCATGATTTTTTGCTACCTGTGGATTATTTAACACTGCTCTGCTCCTTTGTCTGAAATGAGCTAGAGAGCAGGATCTGGCCTTATTCACACGACTCTTAACCTAGATATTGAATTAACCAGGTTTCAGAGGATGAACCAGAATTTAGCTTGGTGTGTTGTGCTGTGTGACTGCCAGAATTTGAACTGCACCCCCAGTTAGTTTCCTTGCAAGTGCAAATGGGGACCATGAGCACCCAAAAAATGTATTAGTTTCAAAGCAGGTCAGGCATCCCCTGAAAGTATTTTTCCCTTTGCCTTGTGAGTGGGGGGGAGACACTCCTTCTCCCGCTAGTCTGTTATTCTGTGATTTATATTGTTTAAAATTATTTTTTGTCCCCACCCCAAATCTTTGATCATAAATTAGTTTAATAAGGTCAATGCTTTTTAAAACCCATGGAAGTAAAACAACTCAATCTATTTTCTACTTTAAGATGAACTGATTTGTGGTACAGATCTAGAAAATGGAACATAAGGTGTGCATGGTGAATGCAGCCTCTTTCTTAAAGCTTTAAAAAAAAATCTTGAAATATGCCATTCACCATGATGGCAAATTAGTGATCACATTACACGACAACAAGAAGAAATCGTCTGTTTTTGTGGTGCTTTTATTCCTATTTTATATTCCTTTCATTTAACAAGCTCAATTTAATTTTGACAGCTTTTGATTTTAGCGCCATTTTGGCTCCACCCTCTCCCCCCCCCCCCCCGCGCTCTTGGCCCTCCACCTGTTGCTATGGCGCAGGCCCCAACAAGCCCCGCCTACTGCCTCGTGAGGCGACAGCCTGGCGTGAGGCGACAGAGAGGATGGGCTCTTTTTTTTTCCCACCTCCTCTTTCTCCTCATTGGCTAACCTCCGAACCGATGTTCGCTTATAGTCAAGTGGGAAGGCCCTTTTTCCTTACTACTATTGGCCAATGCAGCCCATCATTCATGGGTGCCAGACAGTGGGGCTCCTCCTCCTCCCGGACCTGGCTTCCCATCTCATCGCGGTCTTGCAAGGGCCGCGCATGCATCCCTGAGCCTCGGGCGCCACTCACGCACAGCGCGGCGGAGCGGAGGTCACGTGATCCGACGCCAAGATGGCCGCCGCCGCCTTCTTCTTGTTTTGATGAATAATCTCCGTGTGGGGAGGCAGCGGCTGAGGGGAAAAGTGGGGCTCCGGCGGTCACGTGTGGGCGGGAGTTGGGAGGCGCGGGGGCTTTAGCCGGTGAGCGTTGCCTCCCCGGCCGCCTCACACGGGGCCAGGGGGAGCTTCCAAAAGGGGGGGGGCTTCCTCAGGCCCAAGGAGGGGGGGAAACGAGTGGGCCTGCCCGTCAGAGGGTCGCCGAGGAGGGCCTGGTGAGGAGGGGAAGGCTCTCTATGGGACCCCCGGGCCTGCTGGCGCATCTACAAAGCAGCTTGCGCTCGGGGGAGAAGCAGCGGTGGGGAGGCCCGAGGCCCAGCGGCTCCCTTGGGACCCCCGAAGAGGAGTGAGGGAGCAGCCCAGTGTGTGTGTGGTCTCTATACAGGTGGAGCCTCAGGACAGGTAGGGCTACAGTCCCGGCATCTAGGATAGGCCGCCGGGAGGAAGGAGCGCTGGATGTGAAGGGAAGGACGGGAGCCTTGTGAGGGTGGCGGCCGTAGGGCGCTCCTAGCCCCGGGATTGGAGTGGGGACCAGTTTAGATAACCGAGCAGGATCTGGAGGAGGAGCAAACCGGCTTGGAGGGCGGGCAGTGGATGCAGTTCAGGCGAGACGAAGCTGGGAGGAAGGACCCTAAGGCAGATCTATCCGGAGTGGGTAGGTGGGGACGGGTGGGGGGACGGACGGACGGGGTTGCTCTTCGCCTCTGACGATGCACTTCTGAGAGCTCCTTAGGGAAAGAGGCAGCGACCAGGACAGGGGTTGTTAACCGAAAGCCATTTCCTCCTCCTCCTCCTCCTCCATCCATCCATCCAAGCACCTCCCTCGAGGGAAACAGCGGAGCCTCCCTCCCCCAACCACCTTCCACCATTAAGAGGAAAACTATGGAGGAGTTGAGTGCTGATGAGGTAAGTTTTGTGTGTGTGGGGGGCAGATGATAACCAGGAATGTGTGTCTGGTTGTACTGAAGGTGGTTTGCGCAGACCTTTTATGTTCAAGAGTTGGGTTAGGAGAAGTGAAGGTTCTGTACATTGGGATAAAACTGGTGGGGTTGTCCTAATAATTTCTCCTTTTTTTGGTATCTGTTCACTTATAATTAAAGATTTTAGAATTGATTTCTGTTCAAAAACCAAGTTTGATGGTAACCAGTTATTTTTTTTTAAAGGCAGGTATTTTCAGGGTTTTTCGTTGCTATTTTAAAGGTGGGTTTTAAGGGGGATAGCACAAAAATGTTAGGGAGCTTAGAAGACTCTTGAATTCCTTCCCCCCCACCCCACCCTTGTGGCCTGTTGTAAATCTTTGTAACTTTTGAGAGTCCCAGTCTGAGCTGACAGCCAGGAAGATAGGATGTGTAAGTTACATTAACAGGTCTGCATATGTGAAAATATTAAATTATTTTTTTTTCAAATGAACTTAAATACCACCATGTGACAGGTTACATTACTATTACATTACTAGGAGGTTGTTGGTTATTAAGATAGTGAGGTGTTCTTGAGAGTATTTCCTGTCTGAAAGGATGTCCTGTATTTTATTTAGGCTTAGTATGTTGTGCTCACCCTTATAAAATATTTAAAAATGACTGCAACTATGCAGGGAAGGCAGTATGTTGTAGCACATATTTTCTCCATTTCTCTTCATTCTAAACCTTCCTAATCTTTTCTTCCCCTATTCTATAATGGAAATGTGTATGTTGCCAATTAAAACATGTTGAAAATCTTATCTAAAACATTTAGATCTAATTGATCATCTGTTGGACATTTTTAATACATTTGTATTTCTGGGTGATGTACTAGTCTAACATAAGACAAGGTGAAGAGTATAACAAAATTCTACTTTATCTGTTCTAAGAAGGAAAACTTTCCTCACATGAATAAACTTCCATATGTAGTTTTCATCTTAGTGAGTCTTACAGTAAATTCCTAAAACAATTAAAAACTAGAATTCACACTTTCAGAAAGAAAAAGCACAGTACTGAAATATTAGGTGAAATCAGAATCAAACAGTGGAAAAACTCCTAGCGTGAAGACGTGTGAGTAAATTCTGTATAAATTTTAGGAAAGCTTCTCTAACTTGATTCCTTTGAGATAAACTGGATTTAAGCTTCCATGACTCCCAACCAAAAGGCATCTGGCTGGTGAAAGGTGATTCAGGAACTGTGATCAAAGGTGTGGGATTTGTTTCCCCCAAAGGGTGAAAAATCTTGGATTCATAGAAAAGTTAGTTCACTGGACCAGATCACAGGCTGCAATCCTTACCTTTGATTGCAGGATTGGTCTATAACCATGAACTACAATGTCTTCCAAGCTATGGTGTCTAAGCTCAGTTCAAACTATGGTTTGAAGGCAATCCAGTTAAAATACAGATAGTCCTTGACTTACAACAGTTTGTTTAGTAACTGAAGTTACAAAAGCACTAAAAAAGGTTACTTATGACCGATTTTTCACACAACCGTTATAGCATCCCCAGGGTCATGTGATCAAAATTCAGACACTTGGAAATTGACTTATATTTTGTAACTAGAGAAGAAAAATCAGTGGGGAAGCCTTAACCACGTTACTAATTTAACTAATGCAGTGGTTTACTTAACTGTGGGAAGAAAGGCCTTAAAATGAGGCAAAACTCACTTAACAAATGCCTCACTTAGCAACAGAAATTTTTGGCTCAATTGTCATAAATCAAGGACTAACTGTACTAATCTTGGTATGCCCAACCTTTTGGGGGAAGCTCTGGACAGGGAAATTATTAAAAGATATGGGACTGGATAGCTGGAAAAATAGTGTTAGTTTGTGGCATATTCCTATAAATTCTGGTATCTAAACTAATAAGCTGTGTTTTGTGAGCACTCAGCTCTTTGTGTGGTTGTTAAATGGAACAATTTACAGCATGTTTACCTGTGTGTTTGCTGATGGTTCATCCTAATTAGCAAGGAAATATCCACTATGCTCAGCTGCAAAAGCAAAAAACCTAGGAGCACTTTAGGAATATTGAGTGTCCTGTTTTGAAAACAGTATCACCCTTGGGCTGGGAATGCAGTAAGTAATTGGAAACAAGTGAGTTGATTTTAGTAATTCTCTCCCACCCAACTACTCCTCTGTAAACTAAACAGTGAGAAGTCAGTGGGTGGATCTGCTGTTATGGAACAGGAACCAAACATGTCAAACCTTCTTGACCATTACTTAAAAAAAGGCTACTTGAAACCAACTAAAATCCATCTGCATTTGTTTATACCAAGGGTCTTCAAACTTGGCAAGTTTAGGACTTGTGGACTTCAACTCCCAGAATTCCTGAGCTAATGTGGACTGGAGGAGGAATTCTGGGAGTTGAAGTCCACAAGTCTTAAAGCTGTCAAGTTTGAAGACCCTTGGTTTATAGGCACGATGACCAGTGTGAAACCATTGACCAGAGACAAGTTGCTATAAATAGAGATTTTAATTTGTCTTTAACATTTATCAGCACTCTAGTTGGCCTTCTGGATGGAGATGCAGTGGGGACTCTATTCCAAGTTCTCTCAAGGTTGTTTGTTACGCATCTTGGTTGCAGGAGGAGATATTTTCCAGCTAAATAAGAGATTTCTTGGGAAGATCCTCCAAAAGTAGGTTAGATCAACCTTTGCTAGGTACCCTTGAAGCCAGTATTATTTCTGTTTGGGACACTCTGTGCCCGATGCAGGTGGTGCTTCAGAATTCTTTGTTTCCAAATACAAGATTGGCCCATGAAATTACAGATGCCACACAGGGGAATATATATTGGTGGAATTCCTGCCCTACCATCTGGAACTACTTCATGATTACCTCATCATGGTGACTTGAGGGAACCTCAGGGGAAAGGTTGTAATGTTAGGTTGTAAGGGGCTATCATGTATCAACCTTACAATGTAAGGTTGTAATGAAAGGTTGTAAGGGGCTGTCATAGAAGGAAAAAATAAGTAAACAGGAAGGGATTTGTGCTGGGTGTTCAACCTGGAAATGATTGGTACTCCTATTGCATAGGACCTGGCCATTGTGGTCAGCTTCAAAAGATCTCCCTCCCCACTTTTCCTTCAATATGCTGGGTTGTATCATCTTTCCATTGGGGAGATCAGATTGCAACAACAGACATCTTTATGCAAAGTCATTCCACAGCTTCTAAACCATCAGGATGACGTGGTGGTTGTTGGAGGAAGGTAATAATTTACCAAGATTTGCTATTGCAATAAGAACCTACCTCTGCACATGAGGCCCATTGCCAAGTACTTGCTTTCTGCTGTAGAAGGGTAGGCAGACAAGGCAACCCTTCCAACAGAGACATGGAAGAAGGAAAAAAAAAGATGGGATCCCTTAAAGGGAGGAATGCTGGCACATCCTGATTGGAATTAGAATGGCAGATTGGGGGTGGGATTCTAACTCAGGTCAAAAGACCTATGCTGTATCTCAGGTTGGCCTACTTAAATAAGGTCACTTGTATTATTTTTTTTCCTCTGGGCATGCTTTATGCTAAACCATAATGCATTTTATGTGCAGCCTGAGACAATGTTTAAATAGGGCCTGCAAGCAAATGATAGTTTGCTAATTTGATTTCCATTGGCTATCCATCTCACTTTTGGGACTCTAGACAGCCACCGGGGAAGAAAGCTAGTTTATTGCTGGTGAATTGAGTACATCAACAGTGTGAAAGCATCCTGGGGGTGAACAGGAAGCCAAGGGAACAAAGAGCCTGGGGAGGAATGGAATGAGAAAGGTCTGTTGTTATGCTAGCCCTTGAGAAACACTTTCTCTTGCAGTCCCTTTTGGCCTGACATTTTCTGAGTATATTTGGGTTGAATAGAAAGCCTGGTTTAATTACATTATTTGATTTATAATTCTTTCCTGAGTGCAGATAACTTGAATCTTCAGGGGTCCTTGGTGCTCTCTTAGCTTGTTTTATTGCAGATGTTTCACTACCCTAACTCTAGGGTGCAGATGTTACATAGGGTAATGAAACATCTGCAAGAAAACAAACTAAGAGAGCACCAAGGACCCCTCATGTGAACCCTGAGCAATAAATTTCCTTCCTTCCTTCCTAGTAACACTCATGATGTTACCTAGTTAGGGTCATGAAATGTCTGCAAGAAAACAAACAAGCTCAGAGTGACCCAAGGACTCCTCATTTCAACCTTGAGCTACAAACATTCTCCTTTATTGGAACTTGAATCTTATTTTTTGACATTACCTGGAGGTTTGGAGTTCTTTTTTTTTAATGGGAAACTGAATCAAACCAGTCCTGCTTTTGCAGTCTTTCAAGGCGCCTGAAACTTGACCGGGAGTGGGGTGGGTGGGTAGAACTTTGTTTCTTGGTACAAATCAGCCCATCTAGATTTGCAAATGTGCATAACATCTGTTGTAAATACAACAATATCTGGTACACCTTTCCCCCTCTTTTCCATCCTTTTTTGCTTTCTGTACAATGCCTTTTTGAATGACCAGTCTAGTTTTTATTATAAGGTCAATCACCCTGGGAGCCTTTCAGGCCAGAAAGAAAAGATATGGTTTAAATAATAAATAAGTGTAGCTAATTAAGTTGACTGGGTAAAAGACTTAAGCTCTGAGTTAATCATTTCAGTTATAATGCCTCTGCTTGTAATTGGAATAATAGTACCTTTCCCAGCCACGATTGGTCTCACCTCATTACTTCCTGTGGATAAACCCTGAGTGTTTCCCGCCCATCTTTATATTGTGTCACCAATTGTTTCTAAATCTCCCAATGGTCCCAAAAGAGGAGTTGTGGCATGGAAAAACAGAAGCCACTGAACAAAGATAAAGCAAACATTTTTGCGTGGAAGTGGTTCAGAATAAGGGTAGATGAAGTTTGAGGGTAGTAGCATACAGTTTCTGATGGGCCTGTTCCCTACCAATGCCATCTTGAAAATTTTAAATTTCAAGTAGCTCACCCAGAGCCCTATTTCAAGCCAGGTTTAATCCTTGGCATCTCTTGAAAGGAGCTCTGATCTGAATTTTAATCCTGGATAGCTCTTCCTAGACAGGGATGAATGATGGTCTTACTCATATTGAAGCAGTATCCCTCGTTGTCATCTCTTGGGCTTTATGGTTGACTCCTACTTTGCCCCCACCACGGGGATGTGGTGGCTCAGTGGCTTGAGATGCTCATGCCTAGCGCCACGTAATGGAGTGAGCTCCCGTTACTGATTCCAGCTTCTGCCAATCTAGCAGTTTGAAAGCATGTAAAAAAATGCAAGTAGAAAAATAGGGACCCCTATGTTGGTGGGAAGGGAACAGCATTTCTTTCGGCTTTGTAATGTAGATGAGCACCAGCCACCTAGAGCCAGAAACGACGAGCACATATGTGCAAAGGGAATCTTTACCTTTATCTACTTTGTATGTAGACACCTGATGGTTCCAAGTTGAGCTGGACAAGCACTTACCCGAAGTTCCGAAGAATATTTGTGAGTTTTGGACAACTTCCAGATGTATGGACTCCCATAACTTCCCCAGCATGACTAGTACTGAGTGTACTCAATAGGAGTGGGCTGTTGAAGGTCATATATCCAGACCTTGCAAAGATTAGGAATCATTGGATTAGCCATTCCCGTGATTTGGCCAAGGATAAGACTCTTTTCTTTTTTCTTTTCAATTTTTTTCTGTCCAAGAAATATTCAACTTCAAGTGCAGCAGACCTTTATTCAAGACAGACAATTCTTTGCAGGAAAATAATTTCAGCCTAATTTCTATGAGTTGAGTCAGCTTTCAGTGACTCTCTGATGAAAACAAAGTACCCTGACCTACATTTTTGGTCAGCGGCCGAATCTTTTCAACATGTACTTTTCTGTGCTTCCTGCAATGGGCTTATAGCCTCTTTTTCTCTTGAGTCATTCAAAGTTGTGTCTTCTTCCTATAGACCAGGGGTCCCCAAACTTGGCAACTTTAAGACCTGTGGACTTCAACTCCCAGAATTCCTCAGCCAGCAAAGCTCTTGAAGTCTCCAAGTTTGGAGACCTCTGTTGTAGACAAAATACTACAAGTCCATAACTTCATATTAAACGTTGCCACCATTGCAGATCGTCCTCTCAGTTATTATTCCAGAAATAATGAAATTTACATACAAGTAATCCTTTCTGTTGCTAAGTGGCACACTTGTTAAGGGAGTTTTGCCCCCATTTTACGACCTTCCTGGGCACAGTGAAGTCAGTCGCAAGAGTCGTTAAAGTAGCTGTTCAGTGAAGTTGGCTCCCCTACTGATTTTGCTTGTCAGAACCTGACCCTGGGGCACTGCGACCGTCAATAAACATCTGTCAGCTGCCAAGCGTCTGAATTTTGATCACCTGACCCTGGGGATGCTGCAATAGTTGTAAGAGTGAAAAATGATCCTGCGTCACTTTTTAACGCTGTTGTAACTTCAAATGGTCACTAATGGTCATGAATGGTTGCAAGTGGAAGGCTACCTGTCATGAGCTCAGCTTCCTTCAACCTGGGGAGGTGGACTTTAACCTGTTAAATTTAGGTATTGCAGGATGGAAACAACAGCTTTTGTGAAAGTTTTGAAAAACCTTTTCTTAGGGTATCAGGTAGCGTGGGCAAAGAGGAGTTTTAAGAAGGAGCTTTTGCTCCTTGCATGGATGGGGGAGAGAGAGCCTTCCTCGGGAGACGTTCTTCAGGTTCAAAAGATGGGAGAAGGATGGGTTGGACTTGTTGCGTAAGGTTGTATGGAGGATCTTGCCTGGTTGCTAATAATAGAGCTTCCTCTGAGTCGTGGAATGAACACCGCAACATGTTTTCCTCGTGTGCTGTATCCATTTCCGGGAAAATGTTGTTTGTGATTCTTTCGGGAAAGGAGAGGGGGAGACGGGTGGTGGTGCATGGTTAAGAATTTGTTGGAATGAAAGTGGCTCCTTGCCAGTGACAGCCCATCACTGAACCATTGGAGTGTATGGTTTGATGTGGGACGAAGCTATTTGGCAAGATGTGGATGGCTTCCTGGATTTGGAATTCTTATTAAATATTCTGTCTTTGACCTTCTACCCTGGTCATCAGGTCTGTTTTGGAAAGCTGAGGTAAACATTGTTCAAGACCTTCTGGAACTCTGAAGGGCTGAAATCCAGTAGCAAAAGCACTTAGACTAATATACAGCTTTACAGTGCCGTTACAGCCCTCTCTAAGTGGTTTACAGAGTCAGCCTATTGCCCCCAACAATTTGGGTCCTCATTTTACCTCCTTGGAAGGATGAGTCAACCTTGAGCCAGTCGGTCAGGATCAAACTGCTGGCAGTGGGCAGAATTAACTTGCAATGCTGCATTCTAACCACTGGGAATGAAGGAGGGAGGGAGGGAGGGAGTGAAGAAGGAAAGAAGATAGCAATAGCACTTATATATCGCTTCACAGTGCTTTACAGCCCTCTCTAAGTAGTTTACAGAGTCAGCCTTTTGTCCCCAACAATCTGGGTCCTCATTTGACCCACCTTGGAAGGATGGAAGGCTGTCAACTTTGAGCCTGGTGAGATTTGAACTGCCAGATTGCAGGCAGCCAGCAGTTGGTAGAAGTAGCCTGCAGAACTGCACTCTAACCATTGCGCCATTGAGGCTCTTTGTAACTCACAGTGTCCTGGTTTTTATGCAGATCCGTCGGAGGCGCCTGGCCCGACTAGCTGGCGGACCTTCTTCCCAGCCCACCACTCCACTTACGTCTCCGCAGAGGGAGAGCCCCCCAGGGCAGCCGGTCCCAGCACCGTCTTCAGGGGCACCCCACAACCTTGGGCTCAATGTTCACAGTATGACCCCTGCTACCTCGCCAATTGGTGCGTCAGGTAAGCCACTGCCAGCTTAATGCCAATTCTTTAGGATGATTTGGGGTGAGACAAACCATGCCAGTTTTCCTTTGTTCATGGCTTTTCCTGCAAGGCCAGTGTTGGGACATGTGAATTAGGTGAAGAGCCGTAAGGAAGATGCCATGCTTTTTTGTCGTTTCGTGAAAGCGAGAAAGGAAGTTTAAAGAAATGAAATCCAGTCCTCGCTGGGTTTGAGCATTGTCCTCTGCAGTCGTCAGATTTTTACAGCCTATAATGGCTTTCTCAAGGATCTGAGTTCTGGATTTAAACCAGTATAAAGATGCCACTCTTATAGAGGTTAACTGGATTTATTTAGCCAGACTTTAGTATGCAGTGAGTTCCAAAAGAAAAATTCATCAAAGATGGTAAAGTCAGTGCTGGGAGCATCCACCTCCCAGTGCATTATATCCAGACGAGCCAAGCCCTTCCGCCGGCGCTGTCCATGTCCCACGGCCAGCTGTGCCTTGGGTCAGCTGATTGCTGGCTGCCCGGCTGGTCTGCAGGCTGGAACAGCTGATCATTGGCCCATTGCTGATGCTGTATCAATCAGCTGATCATCGGTCTATCGCTAGTGCTTTGGAGCCGTTTGCCTCGTGCCTTCCCGTTACACAACTGATCCGCAGCATTTGTCGGCACACCACTGTAGCCTCCCGCTGTACACCCCCATCACCTCTCCCAGTATGGCAAACCCCGGGGTATCACAGGGTTTGACAGGCTTATTTCAGAACTAAAATGGAACCCTACAAGCCATCTTTGAAACATCTTCTGAATATGAGAGTGGTTTTGACAACTACATACTCTCCCATAGAGATTGCTGTAGCCTGCAGAACAGGTGGCCTTGAAGGAACTGGCTGCTTAGCCAGGCAAGCCAAACTCTCATGCGGCTGCCTCCTCCTTCTCTCCCTCCCTCTTGCTGCCTGCTTAAGCAGCCATTCAGCAGATTGACCTTGTCATTGAGAGGTGATAATAACAATTGAGATTTCTCTGTGGGCAGCTTCTCCCTTGGTTTGGCCTTAAATCGGTTTGACCAGCTGGGAATGTCAGGTTCATGTTTACCGAGAGGAGAGAAACATATTTAGAAAGAGTTTGGGGCGGGGGGAGGGAGAATTGCTTTCATAACAAATTACTGAGGGGTGTGTGTTTGTGTGAATGTCACACACATACATACTGTTCATTCCAGAGCTAAAACATTTTAAGTGCTTGATTAATTGGGATGTGACACTGAATGAGAAAGAAGGTTGGTTTCTTTTCTTTTATCTTATTAACGCTCTTCAATGTGCTGCATGGCCTGTTAAAGCCAAGTTCCCATTGGGTTTAAAAATAGTTTCGATGGCACACTGAACCATTTTTTTTTATTATTTACAAAGGCTTTGATGCCACTTTCGTCACTGAGATTCTAAGAAGCTCAGAGGCAAGAGAAGACAATTAGACATTATTTAAAGTTCCATTTTATACCTTGAACATCCTACAGTTCCCAATGTTGTCAAAATAACCAAACTGATTGGAAATGATGGATAGCAGAGTGATACAATTGAGGGATGCTATATTGGGATGGTTGGTTGACCCCAGAAAATCCTTGGTTTATGTGAGAAGAACAAGATTTTTTTTTTTTAAATACATGCTGGCATTCTATTTGAACTTGGATTTCTGTTTCACGGGAATTGGCTGGAAGGGTAAAAATTGGAAAATGGGGGAGGTATGGTGGAGAACATAAATCCTTTTCCTTGAATTTCTAGTGGTGCTTCTTAATTTTGATAAGGTTCAGAAGAATGGACTCCCAGAATTCTCAGCAACAGTCTTGGCAGCTAGGGAATTCTGGGTACTAAAGGCCACACATCAGAAACTTTGCAAGATTTGAAACGCTTGGAGATTTATCCAAAGCACTACTCAGGAGACCCTGAGGACAGAGATAAACCTCCAAGTGGCCTCAACGACCCTCAAAAAGGATGCAAATGACTAGCTGCCTGCAAGGAATATAAATCCTTCCGTTCCCCACTGTTCTGTCAAAGTTGAAGAAGCTTCTTGCATGAGAAGCAAAACATCTCTACAGACTTTTAGGGAACGGATTATCGTGTAAATGTGTTTTTCCCCAGCTTCCAGCTGCAGGTTTGTGCACGTGGGCACACGCTGGGAAGGGAATCGACTAAGTTCCTTCCTGTCCTCTTTCCTGAAGGTGTTGCCCACCGCAGTCAAAGCAGCGAAGGTGTGAGTTCGCTCAGCAGCTCGCCCTCCAACAGCCTCGAAACACAGTCCCAGTCCCTTTCCCGGTCCCAGAGCATGGATATCGATAGCGTCTCCTGCGAGAAAAGGTATGGGAGGCCTCATGCAGTCCCTGGCTCAGGGCAGCCTTGGGTGGATGTTATCCCAAGATGTAACCTCTTGGGATTTTACCAGCATTTCTTTATCTGACATGGATAGCTGTAGGAGAACCTTATTTTATTTATTAAATTGATATTGTGAAGACCTGGGGTGTGGCACAAAGGCAACACAGTCACATAAGTAAGAAGAGTCCCTTCAGTACCTCCAACTTTGCTCCTAATGTCCAGATTACTTTCGGCTGGAGAAAAAAACTCTCCCAAGAACAGTCTTTAAGTGGAGGAAATTCAGTCCAAAAACAAAGTACATACAAACTGTAAATACAAATCCACACAAACCATGCTGCAGCAATTAACATGACAGGGCAGGAGAAGGAATTGCAGACTTGAAAGGCCAGCAAAACACACACAGTTGGGAAGACGCCAGGAGCACAGATAAGCCTCAACAATAAAAGATAATTTATGATTTGCTTCCAAAAGTTTGTTGTGTGTGGCTTCCCTTTTTAAATACTGTGTTCCCAGCTGCAGCTAATGAAGGGAATCAGGGCCCTTTTCTCCCCCATAAGCCAAGCAGCCCGTATTGCTCCCTTCTCTGTTCCTCCCTGCGTGCCTTAGGATGAAGAGGGGGGTGGGCCTAGGTCTTCCTCCGAATTCCTTCTCCCTTGCTCTATCTCTCCCCTGTTCTTCCCAGCTGGACTTTGCCTTCCCCAGTTTCATCCACAGCCATTGTGTGTCCAACCACACTTGGCCAATAAAGAATTCTATTCTATTTCTATTCTACCAGGCTTGAGGAATAGCTCTTTTTTAAAATTTGGTTTTGCAACCCTTAGGTTTTCCTCTTTGTCTTTTGACAGCTGGAATGTGTCCAAATATATGTACAGATAAGCATAAATTTGTAAACCCAGCCAGAGCTTAGAATAATGGCTTTAGGGGAACGGCCTAATCGAAATGTTGTTCTCCCCACACATGGGCTGAATTCTGTTTGGCAGCCCTGTGTAGACTCCCCCACAGAACGCAAGCTGTGGGAGGGGGTGAGAAATGAAATGTGCTGGAGTTGTCCTCCATGAGTCATGTTGGTTTGTTCCGAAGCAAGCAGTGTCTGGGCAGTTGGTTATTCATCAATTAAAAGTCAATGGCACAGTTGTGGTGTTTTTGTGCCCATTGGGTTGTTTTTCCCTCCAAGTCCTCCTGTGCTGGGAGCGTCTGTTCTGAGTAACTGCTCTTCGGAGCAGGGGAGTGGTCTGAAGGTTTGGAGGGTCTGAAGGGTTCCTCTGCTCCCTTTCCAGCTTGTCCCAGGTTGATGTGGATTCGGGGATCGAAAACATGGAAGTGGATGAGAGCGACCGGAGGGAGAAGCGGAGCCTTTCGGATAAGGTGAGGAAGTCACACTGGGCCTGAGGGGAAAGGAAGAGGCCCTTGCTTCGCATGTTGGGATAGGCAGAATAGCAAATGTGCTATCAATAAAGGAAAATATTTATAGCTCAGGATTGACAGGAGGGGTCCTTGGTGGTCTCTGAGCTGGTGGGATGACCTGGGGTGTGGCACAAAGGCAACACAGATAATCAGTCGGAATCCCTTTATGAACTCCAACTTTGCCCCCAATGTCCTGGTTACTTTCTGGCTGGAGAAAAACTCTCCCAGGAACAGCCTTTGATGCAGAGAATCACGTCCAAAATGTGATCAACAAAAACTGTAACAATAAGTCCAATCAAGGCAAGATGAGGTAATTAGTTTGGCAGGGCAAGAAAAGGAATTCCAGATGTGAAGGAACGGTAGCAAGTCAACAGGGTTGGGAGGATGCCAGGAATGCAGATAACTAAAGTCAACACAAGATAAACTCATGTTTGTTCCCAGCAGATGCCGCACTCATCTCTTTTAAACTCTCTTCCCAGGTGTGGCTAATGAAGGGAATTAGGGCCCTTTCCTCCCCCATAAGCCACACAATCCGCGTTGCTCTCTTCTCCATTCCTCTCTGCTTGCCTTAGGATGAAGAGGAGATGGCCTGGGTCTTCCTCTGAACTCCCTCTCCCTTGTCCTACATCTCCCCTGCTCTGCCCAGCTGGACTTTGCCCTTCCCCAGCCTCCTTCACAGCCAAAGGAGCCCCACTCCCTGTCAGCTGCTTGTCTTCCTCCTCGGATTCAGACTCCGACAACGGCATGACAGCTGGCTTGTTTTCTTGCAGACGCTTCATGACCCAAACTAGGTAACATCATCAGTGCTAGCTGCCTAAAACGCTGAATTTAGCCTCCTCTGTGCCAAACTGTCTACCTGCGTATGTGTACACACACAAACACCACACCAGACTTTACAACAGCCGTGCCACATCCCAACACGCCTCCCTGCTGGACAGTGCAAATATAATTTTAATTCTGAGTTTGCAATTCCCGGTGCAACTTAAGAGAGCCCCGTTCCTTTGCTCAGACACGTACTGGGCTGTAAAAAAGAGAGAGAAAGAAAATTATCCTTTGCCATTCCTGATAACTTTTCATGGCATTGCCAAATGTCCCTGCATTCTTTTGGCTGGGCAAAATTAACCCCGAGTATTTTCTGATGTCCATTTGCAGGAGCCTCCCTCAGGATTGGAAATCTCAGAGGAGCAAGCCTTACAGCTGGTTTGTAAGATTTTCCGGGTCTCTTGGAAAGACCGAGACCGAGACGTCATTTTCCTGACTTCCCTTTCAGACCAGTTCAAGCAGAACCCTAAAGATGGTAAGGAACTTTCCGCCTTTGTCTCTGGGATGTATTTAAAAAGCAGAATTTGCTTCCCAAATCCAACTGTGTTAATTAAGCACCGTTTAGATCAGGCTCGGGGTGCCAGAATTCGGGGGGGGGGGGGGGGGCTCTCTCACAACATGTTGGAGCTTTAACTGGAAGATTCTGGGAGGTGAGATACCCCTCCCCCATCTTAAAGAAGTGAGGGTGAGAACATTGCAGGGGTGTCAATCTCAATTTCATTAAGGGCCGCATCAGGGTAGTGGTTGACCTTAATGGGCCTGGGTGGGCGCGGCCAGCTTGACGTCCCTCGTGTCGGAGGAACCTGTGTCCCGAGGACCCTGCCAGCGAAAACGGGCTCCCGAGCTGGGAGCTCGGCCTCCTGCGAAAACGGAGCTCAGGAGGGGCCACATGCAGTGCTCCTGTGCTCTATTATCACTGGCAGAGGATCCGTGGGCCGGTCCTTCACTGTTTCTAGGGCAGCCCGTGGACCAGATCTAAGTTCCCCTTAATAATTTGAGCACGTAACAAGAGCCATGGTGATGCAGTGGTCAGAGTGCATTACTGCAGGCTACTTCTGCTGATGACCGGCTGCCAGCAATTTGGCAGTTTGATCCTGCCCAGCTTAAGGTTGACTCAGCCTTCTGTCCTTCCAAGATGGGTAAAATGAGGACCCAGATTGTTGGGGGACAAGAGGCTAACTCTGTAAACTGCTTAGAGAGGGCTGGAAAGCACTGTGAAGCGGCGTATAAATGTAAAATGCTCTCTGCCTGTTCAGATCAGGTTGATTCACTTCTGAAACTCCCTTTGCTGCATAAGATGTGTGGAGGATCCTCAGATAATCCTCTTCTCTTTCCTCCCAGTGTTCTCTGACTTTAAAGACTTGATTGGGCAAGTGCTAATGGAAGTCCTAATGATGTCTACCCACTCGAGAGAAGAAAATCCCTTTGCCAGTTTGACCGCCACGTCACAGCCCATTGCGGCCACCGCCCGCTCGCCGGATAGAAACTTAGTCCTGAATACTGGCTCCAACCCGGGGACCAGCCCCGTATTTTGCAACGTGGGCTCCTTTGGCTCCAGCTCCTTATCAAGGTAGGTCAGCTGGTCCCAAATCGGCTTGGAGACACCTGGGAGAAAAAGGCTACGAGCTGAGAGCCCTGGTGATGCAGTACGTTCAGTCCTGACTCGCTCAAGGTTCACTCAGCCTTCCATCCTTCTGAGGTCGGTAAAATGAGGACCTGGATTGTTGGGGGCCAGAGGCTGACTCTGTAAACCGCTTAGAGAGGGCTGTGAAGCAGTATATAAGTCTAAGGGCTATTGCAATAAATAGATAGATTGATCGATTGATAGATGATAGATAGGATGATGGATGGATGGATAGATACATGATAGATAGGATGATGGATGGATGGCTAGATGATAGGATGATGGATAGATGGATGATAGATAAGATGATGGATGGGTGGACAGATGATAGATAGGATGATGGATGGATGGATAGATACATGATAGATAGGATGATGGATGGATGGATAGATAGATGGCTGTTGTGGTGCAGTGGTTATAATGCAGCATTGCAGGTTAACTGCTCACTGCCAGCAGTTCAATTCTCATTGGCTCAAGGTTGACTCAGCCTTCCATCCTTCTGAGGTTGGTAAAACGAGGACCCAGATTGTTGGGGGAAAGAGGTTGATTCGATAAACCTCTTGGGGGCTGTAAAGCACTGCAAAGCATTAAGGGCTACTCCTATGCAAATTTGGCCACCTGCTGGACAGTTGGCCTCAGAACAGATAGCCAGGAGCCCGGAGTGGTCTGCCCTTCAAATGGAGCTGGCCCACTTCCAGAGTTGAGTTCCAAACGTTTGGGGCATTTTGATCCAGGAAGGAGGCGCCCCACCTTGGTGAAAGAATTTCAACCGAGTGGTTGCTTTCTCTCTCTCTCTCTCTCATCTCCGTTTTTGTGGTCTTCCCCGTTGTCAATTCTTGTCATCCTCTTTTTTTCCATCTCCTCCTGCTCCCCACTTTCCTTTGACCGCAGTCTCTATGGAAGCAGCCCCATTCCCATTTTCAGTATCGCAAGTCACCCTCCGTTGGCTGGCTCCTTCCTCCCTTCTTCCTCCAGCCCCGTGGCTCCCCTTCCCATGTCTTCCCTGTCTGTCAGCCCCCACGTCTTGCCGGCAGGACCACTCAGTGTCCAGCCCTCGTCCCCTCGGTACCGTCCGTACACAGTGGCACACCCCTGGACCTTGGCAGCTCCTCCTGCCCCACCCTCAGCAGGAACCTCAAGCCTTTCAGCCTCTTCGACTCCTCCAGGTGTAAACCCAACTCCTCCAGCTGCACGGGTCTCTTCATCCAGGGTTAGACCTGTAGCTAACACTCTGCCCCTGTTCTCCGCATTGGGCAGCAGCCGTACCTCTTCCCCAGGCAGGATGCCCTCTAGGTATATTTGCAGCTGGGTGAATTTGTGTAATTGTGTGTGTGTGTGTTTGCCCTGCTGGGTTGCAGTGAGCAGCTAGATTTTGGAACTTCAATCCATTCGCTTTTAAAACAAGCTTTCTGGTTTTGCTTTCCTAACAGCGTTTTTGAACTGCGCTAATCCTGATTTTGAATCCATGTGGTTTGTTTGGCACGATTCACGGCGTTTTCCAAGGCAGTGCAGAAGAAGGGAATATTTTACTAACTTAAGAGACGTTTTATTCTGCTTTTCAGCCCAAGAGATCTCAAGATGCTTTGTGCAGTCAGGAAGGGAAGGGAAAAAAAAAAAAACCCTGTCTTTGTTTGCAGTTTGGCAAATATAAGTACAATATGTCGCTTGGGTATCAGTTGCGGTCGTCAGGATGGATGGGATGGCCCTGCTTTTCCCATTTCATTGAACTGAACACCAAATGAAGATCAGATTCTGGCTTACCAAACAATGTGCAATATTTGGGACAGAGCAGAACATCCAGACATTGGAGCAGGGATGGCAACTTGAAGACTGGACTTCAACTCCCAGAATTCCTCAGCCAGCCATACTGGGAATTGAAGCCCTCAAGTTTTCCAAGTTGCCAAGGTTGAACATCCCTGCTTTAGAGCAAAGACGTAGCATGGTTATTCTTTGGCCAAAGGAGAAGTCATTAAACTGCACTGGCAGAGAGAATTCCTGTAGCTTCCTGGAGATTGTCGAGTGATTCTTAAGCAGGGGGTCTTCAAACGTGATAGCTTTAAGACTTGTGAACTTCAACTCCCATAATTCCTCCTCCAGTCATGTTAGCTTAGGAATTCTGGGAGTTGAAGTCCACAGACTTGCCCAGTTTGAAGGCCCTTGTTCTAAAGAGTCCTCCTTGAGTCCCAGAGTAAGGAAACGGTTCAGCCAACCGTTGATTTTTTTCCCATAGTAGCGAAGAGCAACTGCTGAAAAGCCTGGGGAAAAAAATTCATCCTCAGCCTTGGAGAAACTGTACCAGCTGGCATCCTCAACCTCCAACTCGCGATAGGACAATGTTAAGGATCTCCCTCAAGACTCTTACACCCCTGGCAGAAGTTCCCTTCTGATGCCAGGCAGTTGGAGGAGACAGACCAGGGTTTTTGCCTCTGCCCAAGGTGGCTATATCTTAACAGCTGTTGTTGTTAAGATCAGCAAGCAATTTTATTCAGGAATTGGGCCTTCCTTTAAATTCCTAGGGCACTGCCATTGGTAATCTTCCCCAGAAGGCAGCCTGATTGGCTTCTCTTGATCGCCTGTGTTTGCCTCCGAGGTTTGCCGGGACATGCCTTATAACTCTGTTGTGTCTCTAACCCCTTTGCAGCTGATTGCCCCACTTTACTTGCCACATGCTTGCCGTGGAAGAGGGTCTTGGTAGTAGAAAACCCAACAGCTTGTGTGTGTGTGTGTGTGTCCATGGGTGGGTCTGTTCCCTCCGTTCTCTTGTATTCATTCACCCACATCTGCTTTCGTTATACTAGTATGTACGACAGCCCTTTCTCTCTCTTCCTTGCCATTTCCGATGTCTCTGGAGACAGTTCTGAGGAAGAAAATGAGGAAGAGGAGGAGGAGGATTTTTCTTGTGTGCCATTTGGGTCCAGGTACTCTAGAAAAGAGTGTGACTTGTTTGCATTTTCTATCCTCAAGATCCTTCCCTCACCCCATGCCCCTGGTCATAATTTCATTTCAAATCCCTCCCACTGCATAAAAACATTGACCCTTTCTGCAAGGATGAAATCTCTCCCTCTCTTTTTTTTCTCCTCCTCCCTAGGCTTTTTAGTGCCAAATTATCCCAAGGTCATTTTGTGAGTCAATACTTCAAAACTAGCCTTGTAAAAGGGGTTGCTTTGCACAAAATTTGATGCCTGGGTAAATTGTGGCCATGATGACTTTAAAAAAAAAAGGCTTTTGACTCTGGTTTGTGAAAGGAGTGGCCAGCCAAGAATTTTTGTTTTGAGTATATTAAATGGGAAATATCTCAAATCAGGTTGGCCATTTCCACCACAAGAGAAGCTTTTGCCAGAGCAATTAAGAGGTTGATGATTAAGAGGTTGATGATTAAAAGAAATCAATTAATGATTTCTTTAGGGTTTTGGCTTATCTGCTACATGTGAATGGGCTATAAAGAGGGTTGAAATCCTCCAATGGATCTCATCCACAAATTCCCTGATGCTTTAGGAGTGGCCTCAGCTGGTGCCCAATTCAGTGAAAACTAGGATGTGTTTGTGTAAATTTATTTTATCCAATCCTCTAAACCTTAATCTCAGCTGTTGGGTTTAGTAAGCCATAGTTTATGGCTAACCCAACAACTGTACTGGCTGAAAGCCATGTATAAGCCTGGCCCGTGTTGTTAGTTTATGGTTTATTATAATTGAGCAAACTCACTTAAGCAAAGCACGGGCAAATACAGTACTTTCTGTGTACTTTCACGGCTAGTGTGATGCGGTAACTTGTGAATTACAAGGACGCTTTGTAAAACAGTATGAGTCCACGAGATGGACAGCAAATAAATTTGATGGGAATAGTAGCGGTGCTTTGTTACACTTGAAAAAATCCCAGAAACTCATAACAAGCAAACTTCTCTAATTGGGCTGTTTGATATCCAAAATACACACAAACATAATGTCTTTGTATTTGCGCATCTTTAAAAAGTGAAATAACGGCACCTTACAAAGAAATAAAGCGCCAGTTCCGATTCCAAGAATACTTTGATCACAGAGTCTGATGTCAAACCCAACCTGGGGGAGGGGTTTGTTATTTTTGACTTGGGGCAACACAAACTCCCATCTGCACAGTGGGACGTCACACTCTCAGTGTCCCCTTCCCCCTCCTTCCCAGGTGCCCAAAAAGAGCTCTTGCAAGGAGGTGCTCAGATTGCAATAAACGCTATGTGGACCCCGAGTTGGGTGGACAAGAGACTGAAACCTTGCGTGAGGATCAAAGTGGGCTTCAAAAATTTCAGCAACCGGTTCTCTGCCTGGTTGCTGGGTGGGCGTGGCCATGGTGGGCGTGGCCTAGTCAGCTTCCTGCACCACGGCAGGAGGCAGGTATTTTCACCTTACTCGGCTCCGGAGGCTTTACTCGAGACTCCGGGAGGGTGAAAATGGTCTCCCCGGGCTCCGGAGGCCTTTTGGAGGCCTGTTTCCCCCCCCCCCCCCGAGCCTCTGTGCACTTGCCTGGCATCTGAAATGGGCTGCGTGGGAGGTGCGGGGTGGGCAGAGCCAGCCAGGGGTGGTATTTACCATTTTGCGGAAACGGTAATTAAACACGATATAATTAGATAACCGGATCGCCCGAATCTGGCTGAACCGGTAGCAGCCCACCCCTGGTGGGAATGTGTACTTGATAGGGTCTGGTGGCCTTCAGCCACAGTTCGAGGCCCTCTGGGGTCCTCGTCGCCATTCGGGGACGGTTCCCTCCCTGCAGAGAAGAAGATTCTGGGTTGAGGTGGGTGAGGCTGCTGGGCTGGCATCCCACTTAACCTTTCCTGAGAAGAGAGTCTGTTCCGTGGAGGGGTGAGTTGCTCAAACATGGAGGCCGATGTAAGGACTCCTAAGAGCAAGCAGTTTGCTCAGAGCGTTGACTCCAAGGTTCTGCCACCCCCCACCCTCACCCTCCACTCCCCAGGAACCATGTGTGGGGTTGTGTAGATGGATCTCCCGTACACAAGGATGCCTATTGAGCGATGATGGGTCGTCTAATAGGCCCTTTGGCTAGGGGGACAGCAGGCAGTAACAGCCAAGATGGCTAGCTTTATGGGAATTCGGGAGTAGGGGGGCATGTGCAATCCAGGGGTGAGCCTTGTTTCTGTCCAGGGTAGGCCCCCTCCCCATCCATGGCCCTTCCTTCCCTTCCCTTCTTGCTGGCTTCCGGAGGCCGCTCTATCCTTTGGACTCAGTGGTGCGTCCCTGTTTTATTTGCCAGTGGCGGAGGCTCCGGCGGGGCCAGCATTTCCGACTCGTGCAGCGACCATTTCGCCATTGAGACGTGCAAGGAGACGGAGATGCTAAACTACCTCATTGAGTGCTTCGACCGAGTGGGGATTGAGGAAAGGAAAGCACCAAAGGTACCCCCCCCCCGTCTCTCTCCCCCCCCCATTTATCATTTCCTTGCCAGCCTGCACCAATTTATTCCCTTTAGGTTCCTTTCCTTTCATTAAAAACGGGCTCTGTGTGTTTGTGTGGTAAGCGAAATCTGGACTTTATACATAACTCACCATCTCACCAACTCACTTTATAACAACTTTTAACAGGTTCGCAACTTCAACTCCCAGAATTCTGGGAGTTGAAGTCTGTACATCTTAAAGATGCTGAAGTAGAGAAGCCCCCTTTCCCTCTCCCTCTCTCCCTCCTGCCTCCTCTCCCCTTCTCCCTCTACTTCCCCTCCTTGTCCCCCTTCTCCCCTCCCTCTCCCCCTTTCCTCCATGTCTCCCTTTCTCCCTGTCTCCCTCTGTCCCTCCCCTCTCCCTCTCTCCTCCCCCTTACCTCCCCCTGCCTCTCCTCCTCTCCCCATTTCCCCTTCCCTCTCCCTCCTGTCTCCCCCTCCCCTTTCCCCCCATCTCTCTCCTTTCCTCCCCCTTCCCTCCCTCTGCCTCTCCCACTCTTCTCACCCCATTTCCCCTTCCTCCCTCTCCTCTCTCCCCCTTGTTTGAGAAACATTAGTCTGAAGGGTGAACGATGGGCTGCCTTGCCCTGCCTTGCCTCTCCTAGATGTGCAGCCAGCCGGTGGTGAGCCAGCTTCTGAGCAACATCCGATCCCAGTGCATTTCTCACGCGGCTTTGGTGCTCCAAGGATCTCTAACACAGCTGAGGTCAGTGGGACAGGAGGCCACCTAGCAACCCTGGCTTGATCTCCCCATTTGACCTCTCGGGAATCTGCCCTCCGAGGCAAGCCGAGAACTTTCACAGACTTTGGACTTCAGAGTTCTCTGAACTCTGCGGGCGGGATGTTTTTGAACCCTTTTGTCTCTCGCGCCCAGGTCAAACCAACAGCAATCGTTGCTAGTCCCGTACATGCTCTGCAGGAATCTCCCTTTCGGTTTCATCCAGGAATTGGTGAGGACGACTCACCAAGACGAAGAAGTCTTCAAACAGGTAAACCAAAAAAAAGAGAGAGTGGCTGGCCTAGTTCTTGAGCTCCATACGTGCTGCCTGAGCAACAGCAATATGTTCCTGGAATCTTGAACTATCACTATACATTTTTAGCTTGTTGAACCAAAAATCTTCCGGAGCTGAAAATGTTTTTGGCACCTCATCCCTGCCCTTAGTTGGTTCACCCTTAGGGTCGGTTCTTTCCTCCAAATAGAAGCTAAGAAGACGCCTAAGTGATCTTTTCCTTCTTTCAAACAGATCTTTACACCTATTTTACAAGGGCTGGCTCTTGCTTCAAAAGAATGCTCCTTTGATAGCGACAACTTTAAATACCCCCTTATGGTGAGTATCCAAAGAGCCTGCTAGGACTTTGTAAGCTTGGCTGCTTCATATTTGTGGAAGCCCCTCTCTCAGCGGGGTTTAAATGGCCTGACGGGGGCTTGCGTAACAAAATATTTCTCTGCCAAGGAAAACGCCCAAATCTTATTGGTTCAAATGGAGCACAAAAGGAAGGGAGGCTTTCAATGGACTGCATTTGCTGATTTAAAAAAAAAGATTTGGGATCATCATCTTCATTTCATGACCCCATAATCTCTTGCAGTGTGGAGTCTGGGCCACTGAGTGGAGCTAGCGGAGTGTTTGAATGGCCGAATGCCCTTCCTGTCACCAAGTCGGAGTTTTGTTCAGCAGATATATTCTCTGTGTGGATGGAGAGAGAGAGAAAGAGAGAGAGGGAGAGAGAGAGAAGTATTTGTCTCTACCTAGGATCAAACTCACAGCCTCCTGATTCTGAGGCGAGAGCGCCACCTCTAGACCACTGCACGACTCTCCTTTTAAATTTTGGAGTGTTCCCCCAGAAATTGCTGAAAAGTAATTCTGACCTCAGTTATACTTTAGCTACCTTATTTTTTGTGCTGTAAGACTCTCCGGACCATAAGACACACCTAGCTTTGGGGGAGGAAAACAAGAAAAATAAATCTACCTCGGCCTGCCAGCATCCATGAGTATTCATCTGGCTAGCATCCTTACAGCAAACAGCCTGCTCAGCTTCAGCATGTTATCGCAGCCTAATTTAGCATGAGCAGCTGATTGGCCGTTGGATCGGCCTCCCGGAATACCGCTGATCAGCTGTTCCAGGCTGCGGGGATTCCCGCAACCCATCCGTTGAATGAAAAACGTTGAATCCCACCCACCGCTCCACGCACCACATTTCTAGCTTCCGGGCACCCCATTTTCAGCCTCCGTGCATCCCGTTTTCGGCCCGTTCCAGACGGTGGGAGATCCCTGCTGCC
Source organism: Laticauda colubrina (assembly GCA_015471245.1). Taxonomy (NCBI): domain Eukaryota; kingdom Metazoa; phylum Chordata; class Lepidosauria; order Squamata; family Elapidae; genus Laticauda; species Laticauda colubrina. The sequence goes on from BLBF01000057.1 coordinate 5,728,441, forward strand.
TGGAAAAGGCCAAAAGTGGGACTCACAGAAGCTAGAAATGTGGTGCATGGAACAGTGATGTGATTCAACGTTTTTTACTACCAGTTCTGTGGGTGTGGCTTGATGAGCGTGGCAGGGAACGGATACTGCAAAATCTCCCTTCCCTCCCCACCCCACTAATCTGCTTTCCAGCTCCATTTTCCTGGGCAGGGCAACCCAAGGAGACCCAGCCGATCAGCTGGGACTCAGTGGGAGGCGGAGAAGAGATGGGGTTGCCCGGGCCAGTCAGAGGGGGGGATTGGCCGGTTCTCTGAGCTACTCAAAATTTCTGCTACCGGTTCTCCAGAACCAGTCAGAACTTGTTGAATTACCACCTCTGGTGTGGACGCTGAAAAAGCAGCTTAAAAGTGGCTGAAGGGTGGAAGCCAGTGGGTGGGCAGGGCTTCGGCAACATTCGGTCTATAAGACGCACAGACATTTCCATCCACTTTTTTGGGAGGAGGGGGAGAAGTGTGTCTTATAGTGTGAAAAATACAGTACTACAAAGAGAAGGATTAGTGTGACAGGATAGCTGTCTTCTAGTACTTGAGGGTCTGTGACAGAAAGGAGGGGTCCCTTATTCTTGGGGGCACCAGAGGGCAAGGCAAGAAGTCAGGGGTGGAAGTTTATTCACAATCCAATTTCGAAGCAGGCGAGAGATTTTCTGGCTGTGAGAAGAGCGAATCAACAGAATAACTTTCCCTCTGGGGTTGTGGGTATGCAATCACTGGAGGTTTTCAAAAATAGAGCGGACAATCATTTGACCAGGATGGTATAACATCTGCTTGAGCAGGAGGTTGGGCTAGAAGACCTCTGGGTTCCCTTGCACCCTAGGCTTCTAGATTTTGAAGTGATAAAAAAGATTTGTGTTTCTTCAAATAAGCAAACCAACATGGGTGACCTCTTCAAGCCAAACAGTGTCCCGTTTGCAGTGTCGTGAAACGGTGGCTTAAATTATTAATTTCCAGAAAAGGGGTGTGTGTGTCTGAATCCTGTGTTCCCCTTCTCTTTCCCTTCCAGGCTTTAGGGGAACTCTGCGAGATCAAGTTTGGGAAATCGCATCCTGTCTGCAGTTTGGTGAGTGGGGGAAAGTGACAAATCCTTGCGGGATTCTGCCCAAAAGCCCGAGGCAGAGTGATCTGACCATCCAGCCCTCGTCCTTGCTCACTTTTGGGGATCTCTCTGCTCTCTTTCTCTCTCTCCAGGTGGTCTCTTTGCCTTTGTGGTTGCCAAAATCTCTAAGCCCTGGGATGGGCCGAGAGCTCCAGAGACTCTCTTACCTTGGGGTATTCTTCGGCCTCTCCGTCTTCGCCGAGGATGATGTAAGTGTAGAGAAGGGCAACCAAGAGGATTAGGGAGCTGGAGGCTAAAACATGATGAAGAAGGGTTGCTGGAATTGGGGATGTCTAGTTTATGCTGGGAAAATTTGAGGGCAAAAGAAGAAAGGGACAGCAGAGAATGAGGAGGCTGGATGGAGTCACTGAAGCAGTCAGCGTGGAATTAAATGGACTCCGGAGGATGATAAGAGGACAGGAAGGCTTGGAGGAACATTGTCCATGGGGTCAGGATGGGTCCTACACAACTTTGCAACTAACAACAACAAAATTTGATGAATAGGAGGACAAGGGGTGACATGATAGCAGAGTTCCAATACCTCAGGGGCTGCCCCAAAGAAGAGGGAGTCAAACTATTTTCCAAAGCACCTGAAGGCAGGACAAGAAGCAATGGATGGAAGCTAATCAAGGAGAGAAGCAACTTAAATCTAAGGAGAAATTTCCTCACAGAACAGTTAAGCAGTGGAACAACTTGCTTCCAGAAATTATAAATAGCAATAGTCTTAGACTTATATACCTGATTTCCAGCCCCCTCAGAGTCAGCCTAATCTGGGTCCTCATTTTACCCACCTTGGAAGTTGCTCCGATGGTGGAAGTTTTTAAGAAAAGATTGGACAACCTTTTGTCTGAAGTGGTGTAGGATTTTTTGCCTAAGCAGGGGGTTGGACTAGAAGACCTCCAGGGACCCTTGCAACTGTGTTATTCTAAGTGTCGAGCAGTGGGCTCAGGCAGGAAGTAGAGGCCTCTCTCTTGAAGTCAAAGAGTGGCTTATCAAACCAATTGCCCTGAATAAAGCAGACTGACCAAGTTGAAGGGTCCTTCCTGCCAGCTTCTGGGGTACCTGGTATGTGGCACCTTCTATGGGAAAAACAGGCGTTCTGAGCTGGTATAGGACTGTCAAAGCTTGGCTACTTTAAGACTTATGGGCTTCAACTCCCAGAATTCCCCAGCCAGCATCTATGCACATGTCCTTTTAGCTCGGGGATGTGGCTGGCTGGGGTATTCTGGGAGTTGAAGTCCACAGATCTTAAAGTGGCCAAACTTGGACAACCCTGAGCTAGAGGGAGGTGTGCATCATAGAGATGTCTCCTTGTGAAAATGAGCCTGTTTGGGAAAGAGCATCGGAAGAAGGGAAGGGAAAAACAAATGGCACCAATTTACTTTTCTTCTGTCTTTGAGAAAGTTGGGGGTTAAAGAGAGAGCAAGCTGTAGCTGAGGCCAGAGAAGCAAGCACAAAATGGACCCACTTGCCAAGTTTTGTGCGAAGGCAGCGTGGAATTGCCGCTCACAATTGATGTTTGTGTTGTTTTCCCTTTGCAGCCTAGAGTTGTCGAAAAATATTTTTCTGGGCCTACCATTACTTTGGAAAACACGCGGGTCGTTAGCCAGTCATTGCAACATTACCTGGAATCTGCCAGGGTAGGTGTGCTGAAGACAAAACTTCAAGTTTTCATTTTTGTTTCGGAGAAGGGTGCTCAATTTCTCAGAGAAATGTATAGCCCTGAATGAAAATTGAGCATCTGTTTCCCTCCCTTCCCCTCCCTCTCTGCATTTATAGTGTAGTGGATTATAGAAGGAACAGATCAGACATCCAGCCCTTGCTTATCAATGGAGACCAAGTGGAGCAAGTGGCCAGTTTTAAAGTTTCTGGGTGTTACCATAAAAGAGGACCTGACCTGGGGTGCCCACATTGCAGCCCTGGTCAAAAGGGCCCAGCAGTGATTATAATACTTGAGACTTCTCAGAAAACAACAACTGAATGGAAAACTGCTGGTGACCTTCTACTCCTGCACCATAGAGAGTATCTGAACTTATTGCATCTCTGTTTGGTTTGCCAATTGCACAGGGGCAGATAGGACAGCATTCCAGAGGGTTCATGTTAATGCCCAGAGGATCATTGATTGTCCTTTCCCCTCTTTGGAAGAGCTTTATAGCTCCCCCTCCCTTAAGAAAGTTCAAAACATCCTCAAAGATCCATCTCATCCTGGGCACCCCCTTTTTTTTTTGAACTATTACCATCTGGCAGATGGTACAGAATAATAAAAACAAGGACAAATAGGCTGAAAAACAGCTTCTATCTCAGGGCAGGAGCTCTGTTGAATTCTGCTATATTGTGTAGCATTGGTGTGATGTCGGGGCGGTTCGGTTCAATGTGTGGAAGGCAAAGGATGTGTGTGTTTATTTTCATAGTCATGATGTGCACTGAAGACGGGTGTTTGATTTCGTTGTCCGAGGTATAATGACAATAAACTAAACTAAACTAAATTTATCTGTCTTGTGAGAGATAGTGCTGCTTTGTTTAAGATGTGTACATTCATACCATATGAGAAGAATCCCTCCCAAACTACATTAAGGGAATCCTTATGGCCACAAGCTGTATGATTCTCAGGATAGGTGATGTCTGCCGAAAGGTGAGCCAAGCCTCACCCTCAGTTCCTTTCTGTCTTTTTTTTTTCTGCTTTGTCAAACTTTTTAGCAAGAGTTATTCAAGATCCTGCACAGTATTTTGCTCAACGGAGAAACGCGGGAAGCTGCTCTCAGCTATATGGCAGCCGTGGTCAACGCCAATGTTAAAAAGGCACAAATGCAGGTGAGTTTGCCATTCCAAACCCTTTTTGATGTTATATGCAACTTTTTGCCTCCCGTACTTCCCCAAAAGTGTCCAAACCAAAAGGATGCAGGAAAAAGTCACGCTGTAAGCACCCTGATTCATAGTCATTTATAATTATAATTAAAATAGCATGAAGGATACTTCAAAGGTATGATGACACCTGTCTTAATTTTCAGATACCAAATCCTTTAGTTGCACTTCTGATATCATGACTAGCATTGATGATGTTCACTAGTTGGGCAATAAAACTTCTGCGAGAAAACAAGCTCAGAGCACCAAGGACTCACAGTTGGCTTCCTCCTCCTCCTCCTCCTCCTCCTCCTCGCAAACCACACTCCCTCTAGTATTGATGATGTTCCCTAGTTGGGTCATGAAACATCTGCAAGAAAACTAAGCTCAAAAGAGCACTAAGGACCCCACAATCAACTCCTTTCCTCTGCTCTTCCTCCTCCCCTTCCCCTCCCCCTCCCTTCCAAGCTGAGAGAGCACTAAGGACCTCACAGTTGGACTCCTGTTCCTCCTCCTTCCCACAAACCCTTCTAGCATTGATGTTACCTAGTTTGGTCAGGAAATGTCTGCAGGAAAAACAGCCAAGCTCAGAGACCACCAAGGATCTCCTCCTGTCAACCTTGAACTACAGCTATTCTCCCTTATTGACACCCACCTAAATACCCAGGAGACCTTGGGTGGGGTCAACTCAAGACCCAACCTGGCTCCTTATTTTGGCTCCTCTTTGCCCGGCCCCGCAGGCAGACGATCGGCTGGTGTCTACAGATGGCTTCATGCTGAACTTCCTCTGGGTGCTGCAGCAGCTGAGCACAAAAATCAAACTCGAGACGGTCGATCCGTCCTACATCTTCCATCCTCGGTGTCGAATCGTGGTGCCTGCAGACGAAACACGAGTCAAAGCCACTTTGGAGGATGTCAGCAGCTGGATGGTGGAGCTGTGTGAGTGAACAGCTTCTTGCTTTCGCTTGGAATACGCGTACTGATGTCAGTTTTTGTGTTTGGATTAAGGTCTTTTCCTGGAATCTGCATCTGTCTCTCTCTCTCTCTCTTGCTAATTTGATCTGTGTTTTTTTTTCTGCTTTGTGGTATTTTAAGGGGTTTTTATGAAGTGGAAGAATTGGATAGAAACCGTCTTAAGTCAGTATTTCTCACCCTTGGCCACTTGAAGACCTGTGGTGAGAGTTAAATAGCTTGAAATAGATCTATATGTTGTGGTTCACTGACAGCCTGTGCAGATGATAGTGGAATCGGACAGTGGGGAAGAACGGGGATCAGTCCGGGAGTCTGGAGAGGACTTGGACAAGGGTCCTGCATCTGATGCAGGGATGGGGCCAGGACCATCTGAGGTGCTGCCTTTGAAGCCTTCGGAGTCTGGCAGCAGCAAGGCAGAGGACCCAGGGGAGCCTGTTCCCAGTGCGCGTATGTGCAGAGCTGCTAGAAGGGAAGAGCAGCTGAAACAAAAAGGGTGATTCGGGAATAAGGCTGAGAGATGATTGCCCCTCCCATTAGGTATAAAGGACAAGTCAAGATGATGAAACCTTTGCAGGAAGCAAAGTAGTTCGACTGGTTCGACTGGTTCAGAGTCATCCTTGAAGCTCTTTGTACTTCATTTGGGGTTTTGTTTTGTTTTTGTACTTTGGTTTGTTTCTTTTCTAGTTCATTTGATACTTCTGTCTTTGGCAGCGCTTCTCAATACTGAAAGGTGTGCGCTTATCTCGGGGGACTGAGATTAATTCCTGCTGGGAATGAAAACAATTCCCAATGTTGCAATAAAATAAGTCTTGTTTTTAAAATAAGCGTGTGCGTAATTATGGTTTAGGAAGCCTGGGTCAAAACACTATACTAGTCTCCCTTTTTTCCTTTGTTGGTAAAATACAAATTTCAACACAAAAATTAGAGTTTATTGTGACAGCGACTGCTTGTGGAGGCTCCTGGACTGGGATTGAAAGGCGAAAGCGGAAGCAGTATGCTCTGTCCCATATTTGGGTAGACCAGGTTTCCCTGATATGCTGGTCTCTCACTGGGGAAAAAAACCCTTGAAGAAGTGTGGATTTCAATTCCCAGAATTCCCCTGCCAGCATGGAATTCTGTGAATTGAAGTCCTCACATTTGAAAGTTTCCAAGATTAAGAAACACTGACTTAAGATGGTTTCCATCCAACTCTCCCCACCCATGACAACACCTAAAATACAATAAAGCGGGGGGGGGGGAGGGACATTTCAAATTAGCAAAAAAGACTTGATGCAGATTCTAGGGAAGGTCTGAATCCAAACATGTCTAGCAGAGGAATTCTGGGAGTTGAAGTCCCCACCTCTGAAAAGTTGTCAAGGTTGAGAAACACCCTTTCCAACATTAACATTGGTGTTTGAGATTTCAGAAAGGGTTCCTCTTGTGTGTGAACATTTGTGACGTCCGATTTCAAAGAAAGATGAAAAGGGACTGTGATTATGTTTCTCGATGTGAAATCTCTTGCCCGCTTTTTTATTTCCACTGTGAGCCATGTAATGTGTTTGGGTACAGTTTGTTCTTTTCATCAGGATCTTTCCGTGTGTGTTTTGTTTTTCCTTGTTGCTATCTGGGTATGAATTTAATATCTTCATTAATATCTTTGCACTGCCAACTTCCAGCAGTGCTCCTGATAGATTACAAAATAATATTCTTGCGCTCCATAGCACAGGATTTTATTTTATTTTTATCAAGGGCAGTATCTGCAATTTTTATACCTTGGAATAGATTTGGAGTGGGAGTAGAATAGGAATAGAATAGGAATAGGAATAGAATAGGAATAGGAATAGGAATAGAATAGGAAAAGAATAAGAATAAGAATAAGAATAAGAATAAGAATAAGAATAAGAATAAGAATAAGAATAAGAATAAGAATAAGAATAAGAATAAGAATAAGAATAGAATAGAATAGAATTCTTTATTGGCCAAATGTGATTGGATACACAAGGAATTTGTCTTGGTGCAAATGCTCTCAGTGGACATAAAAGAAAAGATACATTGGTCAATTGTTCAACACTTAATGATAGTCCTAGGGTACAATAAGCAATCAAATTATACTAGGAAACAGTCAATATAAATCATAAGGATACAAGCGACAGTCATACAGTCACAAGTGATGAGAGGATTAATAGTAATAGTAGTGCAGACTTTGTTAATAGTTGGACAATGTGGAGGGAATTATTTGTTTAGCAGAGTGATGGCGTTCGGTTTAGCAAACTGTTAGCATCCTTGTGTCTAGTTGTTCTGGTGTGCAGTGCTCTATAGCGTCGTTTTGAGGGAAGGAGTTGAAACAGTTTATGTCCGGGATGTGAAGGGTCCGTAGATAACTTTCTTTCCCTTATTTTTGATGTGGAGTACATGTGAAGAGATGGTTTTTCTATATGCAGTTTATACAGGGAGTCCTCTAAGCTACAACAGCCCATTTAGTGACCATTTGAAGTTACAACGGCACTGAAAAAGGTGGCTTATATACTGTTTTTCATACATTACAAACATTATAGCATCTCCATGGTTATGTGATCAAAATTTGGACACTTGGCAACTGTCTCGTATTTGTGCATTTTTATTTATTTATTGGAGTTTGTCAAACAAAAACAAGAACATGAATAAGAGAATAAAAATACAGTGACAGGGATGATAGCCATGTTACTGCACTTATGCATGCCCCTTCTACTGTTCTGACCCAAACCCTTTTCCAAGAAGACAAACAATAACCAAAGGGAACAGAAATCTTTTAATGAGTCTTACGAATCTCCAATGAAAAGGCTGCTGCAAACTAATTAACTTTGATAAGCACAAGCCTCACCAAAACTGCGAGGCTGCCAAGAATAACAGATAAGAAATATTTCACAACACAAGAGTTCAACTTAAGATACTGTAATGTCCATGAGGCTGGAGTTTCAAAACTTCTTTGCTTCCTGCAAAGTACATTTGCTTCACAGCTGCCTTTTATCTCTTTGAAGGAGGGGCCATTATCTTGCAGCCTTACTCCCGTGTCTCCCGTGCTGTTGCAGCTGCTTTTTCCTGCGAGCAATCGTGCGTGCACACGCACTTGGCACAGGTTCCTCGGGAACCTCCTCATCGCTGCTGCCAGCCCCCACAATCTCTGAAGGCAGCAGCCCACTCCCTAATGGTCCTCATCTGAGTCCTCGCTCTCCTCAGCCATCCGTACCTGCTGCCGGCTAACCACATCATCTAATGACCCCTTAAGTGTGAAGTCAAGTCCACGGAAGTCAGTAAGAAATCTGTGCCAAATGCAGAGGAAAGGAGTTTCAGTTTCACAGCACGAAACAGCTTTAGTACAAAACAATTGAGCTAAGCCATGCCTTGGCTCCTTGCTGTCTCCTTGCTAACACAGCAAATACTGTTTCCATTTCCAAACAGCCCTCAACTCTCTCACACACTGACACGACACTAGCTAGATGAATACTGATGGATGCTGGTAGGCAGAGGCAGAATTTTTTTCCCCCTTATTTTCCTCCCAAAAAACTAAGCCTGACCACGTAGTTTTGTAGCGAAGCACAGCTATCGAGCTAGTGATTGAATAAATGAATAAAATGAATACATTTTGGTTTGTATGACAGATGAAATCCCTTCTTATATATCCTCTGGCAGACTTGTTACATTTCATTTGGATTTCCTACCTTTTCACTTATACTCTCTTCGCTTTCTTTCCACAGCCAGGGACCAGTCTCTCTTCTCTGAGCCAAAATTCCCAACGGAGTGTTTCTTCCTGACCCTCCACGCCCACCACCTCTCCATCTTACCGAGTTGCCGTCGATACATCCGTCGACTCAGAGCCATCCGGGAGCTGAACAGGTTTAATAATAATAATGATGCATCATTAGTCATTTGGGGAAATCTGGGCAAGACTTTGGCATGAAAATGATAGCATTGTTTTCCAATATCTCAGGGGCTGCCACAAAAAAAACGGGGATGGGGTTATTCTCCAAAGCACTTGAAGGCAGGACAAGATTCCAGTGGATGGAGACTAATCAAGAAGCAATGGATGGAAACTAGAAGCAACCTAAAACTAAGGAGAAATTTCCTGATAGTTGGAACAATTGACCAGTGGAACAACTTGCCTCCAGAAATTATGGTGTTCCACCGCTGGTGGTTTTTAAGAAGAGGTCCAGCCCCTTCTCTGGAGTGGTATAGAGTCTCCTGCTTGAGCAGTGGATTAGACTAGAAAACCTCCAAGGTCCCTTCCAACTCCTGTAAAAATAAAGTTGAGGCGCCGAGGAGATATTCTAAGCTAGTCTTTCTCAGCCATAAACACTTTAAAATGGGCGGATTCCAACTCCCAGAATTCCCTGTGCTGGTCGGGGTGGGTGGGATTCTGGGAGTTGAAGTCCACCCCTTTTAAAGCGGCTGAGAAAGACTCTCCTAGGGAAACCTGGGTTGTTTATGTAAGTGAGAAGAAAGGAGGGAGGGAAGAGTTGTCTCCTTGGTATGCATAAGGGAGCTTTGTGCGAGGTGTAACGGTGTGCCAGCTTTTACCGCCCTCTTTTTCGAGCCCGGGATGGTTGGCATTTGCAGAGAGCCCTAGGCAGCGTTGATGTGTGTTGGGAACACGGTGTGCCCAGATGAACTTGGCACACCATGGCTTGGTGACTCCAGATGGCTGTGGGAGGTAGCGAAGGCAGTCTTTTCTCGCTGAGCTCATGCATTGTGGGTATATTCTCAGGCTTGGACATCTCAAAAAGCCTCCTTAATGCTTGCCAATAGCTTCATTGTTGAAGCTGGGTTGAGTAATCAGTTGGCAGAACCTGGCCAGAGCATGCCTGCATGGATGGCATTGTGAGAGCAGAGGAACATGGGGGCAGGGATAAGCAGCAGAGAAAGGAGGGGAGGGGGCTCCAGAGATCCTGAGAAGGAGAAAGAAGCAGATGGATTTGTTATGTCATATAGATTTCCTGCTTTCTTTATAAGACAGTTCCTTATTCTGATGCGTCTTTTAAAGCCTGCATTGGAATCTTTCTAAAGAGAAAAGAGCAGAGGCCTTTTTTCCTTTGCTTTTCAAGGCTTGTAAGCTCAAATGTAGCCACAGCTTTATTAAAACAGTCGAGCAGAAGGGCTTGAAACGATCCCTTTCAAGCTTTGGCCAGCAATCTTGGAAGACTTTCATTTAGAAGTCAAAAGCTGGAAAGAAAACTCCATTAGGTCGACTTCTGACCTGGAAGGGTTTTTTTGGAAGCTGTGCGGAATTAGCTGAATCTGCAGGGGTGTCTAATCTGCCCAGTGTAACTGTAGACACCCCACCCCACCTGCCTCCCTTGTTTTGCAAATAATCAAAGACTTTTCTGGTCACATTTGTTAAGTGAATCACTGCAGTTGTTAAATGTAGTAACATAGTTGTTAAGTGAACCTGGCTTCCCCTTGTCAGAAGGTCACAAAAGGGGATCGCATAACCTCAGGACATTGCGACCATCATAAATATGAACCAGTTGCCAAGCATCTGAATATAAACCATGTGATCACAGGGAGGCTGCAACGGTCTGGTAAAATGGTCCTAAGTCCCTTTTTTCAGTGCCATTGTAACTTTGAATGATCCCTGAATGAACTGTGGCCAGGAGTTCAGTCCTGACCGGCTCCAAGTTGACTCAGCCTTCCATCCTTCTGAGGTGGGTAAAATGAGGACCCATATTGGTGGGGGCAAAAGGCTGACTCTGTAAACTGCTTAGAAGGCTGTAAACCACAATGTGTCAGGGCTCCAGCAGTTACCCCCATTTAAATCATGAGTCTCCAGCAGGATATTAAAAGCTTAGAGATTTATTAGGAGTAAACATGCCCAGTGCTGCCTGGGTGTAGCCGACTCTGAGACACATCATTCCTTGTCACCTTTGACCCTGGTTTTCTTCACTCCTTGGGTATATCATAATTCATATTCTCCAATGGGACACGTCCATAGCCAAGAGTCATCAATCATACTTTCCAGTTAGAATTTTGCGTGACAGAAACTTTGGTGGCCTGGGAACTATCTTTCAAAACATTTATGGAATGCAGTTTCGGTTCCCAAGCTGCTGCACTGCTCCCCCCTCCCTTTCTGTTGGCAACTCTAAAAGACCAGAGAAATATTTTATGAGTTGACACAATGAACCGGTATATAAGTCTTAATGTCAGGGTTTCAGAAAACCTCAACTCCAAGAAATAACTCTGAGGCAGGCATCTTCTCAAAATTTCCTTTTATAAGAGGAGTAAACTGGCACACCTGGGAAATCCTGAATCTGAAAGTTCCCTCCAATAAGTAAAAAAAATATAAACCCACCCCTCCACCCCTCATTCCATCACATGCTCCAATCACCATCCGTCCCAGCTTGAGACATCCCTTCACTCCTCACCCAGGTGCAGGAATAACATGACCTTGACTTAGAAGAAGAATGCTATTATGTTTAACCACACACGCTCCCTGAAATTCCCCCCTCCCATCTTCCCAGGCTCGGGAATGTGGCAGCGTGGAAACTTCCGATGCTAATAGGGCTTCTAAAGCTGACAGCTGAGTCTTTTCTTCTTGCGGTGGTTTGAGCGCCGATGCTTTCGATGGCTCAAATCCTCCCCACTCAACGCCTTTTGGGTTTCTGCAGGACCGTGGAGGATTTGAAGAACAACGAAAGTCAATGGAAGGATTCTCCCCTAGCTACCAGGCATCGAGAGATGTTGAAGCGATGCAAAACCCAACTCAAGGTTGGTTGCTAACCATTCGGCCGTTTGCGGCACCGTCCCGGGGAAGGGGAGAAGGGCTACTTTTCGCGACTTGTTAGATCGCGTCGCTTCATTTTTGCTCTCGCCGTGTCCTGCCCAGAAATTGGTGCGGTGCAAAGCTTGTGCAGACGCCGGCCTGTTAGACGAGAATTTTCTCCGGAGGTGCCTCAACTTTTACAGCGTGGTGATCCAGCTCTTGCTACGGATTCTTGATCCTGCCTACCCTAAGTGAGTTTGCGGGCCTACAGTCTCCCCCATCCCTTGCTGGATTGGACTGTTGGGGGATCTTACAACCCAGTTGGATCTAAAAGTCTCCCTGTCCCTTGCTGGATTGGACTGCTGGGGGAATCTAACAGCCCAATCGGCTAAAACAACAGCCCCCAAAACTTTTAGGTATTAGGGACCGGTTCTGTGGGGGAAAGTTTTTTTCCATGGACTGGAGGGAAACGTGGTTTTGCATGCTGCCTGCATCCCACGAATGGGGCTTCATTTGTTTGTGTGGTTCAGTATCCGCCATGCTGTGGTCCCATGCTGGTCCACAAACCATGGGTTGGGAACCCCTGAGCTAAAGTCTCTGTTGTCAGAGGGACAACATTTGGTGGTGCACCTCTGTGCTCAGATCTAAATTCTGCGCTGAAATGCACAACCAGAGGCAATTCTAATAGTTTCAGAGAGCCACTTTGAAACACAGTGAGCCCTCAAGTTTAGGATTGTAATTGAGCCTGGAATTAACAGCCGTAGCTTGTACTGTTCATTAAGTGAGTCTTTTCCCTTAAAGGATCTCTTCTTGTCTCTCCTGTCTGTAGCATAAAACTGCCTTTAAATCCAGATGTCCCAAAAGTCTTTGCAGCGATGCCTGAGTTTTACGTGGAAGATATTGCAGAATTTTTGTTTTTTATTGTACAGTAAGTTAAAAAAAAAGCCCTTCATTTTTTGTGGGTTGAAATATCCTTCAAGGAGAGAAACCACAATACTTTGGATTGAAAAGCTGCTCCGCATAGTGAGACGGGTGGGCGTATAAATGTAATTCATAAATAAAAATAAATAAAAGCAAGGAGTCCACTATCTCCTTCCTTGATCCCTAATCCTTCTTTCTGGGAGATAGCTTTTACAGTTTTTGGCTGATATTGGCATCCTGTTTCTCCAGGTTGCTTCTAACCAGGTTGTTAGAGAGAGATGATAGATAGATAGATAGATAGATAGATAGATAGATAGATAGATAGATAGATAGATAGATAGATAGATAGATAGATAAATAGACAGACAGACAGACAGACAGACCAGACCAGACCAGACCAGACCAGACCAGACCAGACCAGACCA
>BLBF01000057.1:5741452-5775398 GCA_015471245.1 Laticauda colubrina
CAGACCAGACCAGACCAGACCAGACCAGACCAGACCAGACCAGACCAGACCAGACCAGACCGAGAGAGTTAAGTCAGTAGAGAGCACGGGGGAAGGGAGATAATTATAGATAGATAGGCAGACAGTAGATGATGGAAAATGATAGATGGACGGATGGACAGATAGACAGACAGACAGATAGATGCATGCTGTAATGGCACAGTGGTTAGAATGCAGTACTGCAGACTAATTCTGCCGACTGCCAGCAGTTCAATTCTCACTGCCTCAAGGTTGACTCAGCCTTCCATCCTTCTGAGGTGGGTTAAATGAGAGCCCAGATTGTTGGGGGAAAGAGGCCGACTCTGTCAACTGCTTGGAGAGGATTGTAAAGCGGTATATAAGTCTTAAGTGTGCTAGTGCTATCTTATGGTTTGGATGCCATCTCTTTCCGCTTCGGCCGTTGATCCTCACCAAGCCTTCCTCCGTTGTTCCTTTCTCCCTGCTCCCCTCTTCCCCGTTTTCCAGATACTCGCCTCAGGTACTCTACGAGCCTTGCACTCAGGAGCTGGTGACCTTCCTGGTGGTCATGCTCTGCAACCAGGACTACATCCGGAACCCTTACTTGGTGGCCAAGCTGGTGGAGGTGATGTTCATGACCAACCCAGCCGTCCAGCCGCGGACCCAGAAGTTCTTCGAAATGATCGAGAACCACCCGCTGTCCGTCAAATTGCTAGTTCCTTCCCTGATGAAGTTTTACACAGGTTGGTGAACTGGATGGATGCACACCAGTTGTGCCGCTTGGGCAAGTGAACCATGCACAACCACAATACAGGCCATCCTTGACGGCAGCTGTTTCATTTAGCGACCGGTCCAAGATTGGGGGGGGGGGGAAATGACAATTGTTTTTCACAATTAGAACCGTTGTGCACCCCCATGGTCACGTGATCAGAATTTGGATCCTTGGCAATCGGCTCCTCCTAATGACAGTTGCCATGAGTCCCGGGATTACGTGGTCCCCTTTTGTGACCACCTCGCAAGCAAAGTCGAGGGAGAATCCCTGATACCCTTACCGACCGTGTGGCTAACTCAACAACGGCAGCGGTTCAATTCACCGCTGTGGCAAGGAAGGTTGTAAAACGGGGCAGAACTCACTTAACAAATGTCTCACTTAGCAAACAAAATGTTGGGCTGTATTGCGGTCATAAGCCGAGGATGGCCTGTATCTCCTGTTTCTCCTTTCTTGATTGTGGCAAGTTTAAAGTGAGTGGACTTCAACTCCCTGAATTCCCCAGCCAGCAGCCTAGAAGTTGAAGCTCACCCATTTTAAAAGTTGCTAAGTTTGAGAAACACGGCTCTAAGCAAGTGAGTTCCCATGACTTGCTGACCTGCAAGCCAACCTGGCCTCATCTTGGCTTAGTGTGTTGTGTGAAGGTGGCCGCTCTTGCTTGCTTAATAGAGTAGAATATAGTGTAGTGTAGAGTAGAATAGAAAATAGACTGGAATGGAATGGAATGGAATAGAATAGAACAACAGAACAAAATAGAATTCTTTATTGGCCAAGTGTAATTGGACACACAAGGAATTTGTCTTGGTGCAAATGCTCTCCGTGTACATAAAAAAAAAGATACATTCGTCAGGAGTCGAGAATCATCAGGTACAACACTTAATGATAGTCAAAAGGTACAATAAGCAATCAAATCATACTAGGAAACAGTCAATATATATCATTAGAAATCAAGCAACAAAGTTACAGTCATGTAGTCACAAGTGGGAAGGGATGGGTGATAAGGAGCGATGAGAAGATGAATAGTAATAGTAGTGCAGACTTTGTAAATAGTTGGACAGTGTTGAGGGAATTATTTGTTTAGCAGAGCGATGGCATGTAGGAGAAAAACTGTCCTTGTGTCTAGTTGTTCTAGTGTGCAGTGCTCTATAGCATCATTTTGAGAGTAGGAGTTGAAACACTTTATGTCTGGGATATGAGGGGTCCGTAGATATTTTTACAGTCCTCTTTTTGACTCGTGCAGGATACAGGTCCTCAATAGAAGGCAGGTTGGTAGCAATTGTTTTTTAACCTGGCATCCTCGGGGTGTGTAGAGACGACAACTCTTCTCATTCTCCCCTCAGACGTGGAGCACACCGGGGCCACCAGCGAATTCTACGACAAATTTACAATCCGCTATCACATCAGCACCATCTTCAAAAGCTTGTGGCAGAACATAGCTCACCACGGGACCTTCATGGAAGAGTTCAAGTGAGTGTAATGCTGACATGTAAGCTTGTTCTTGGATTGGACAGGCCACTGCTCAGGGAAAAGACGCTTGGATGGACACCACATATCTGAGCTGTGGATGTACTGTATCTCTTAAGGAAGGACTGACAATTTTTAAACTGATGCAGTGGAAAAATCAATATAAGATTGTTTTATAGTGATTGTACCAGACAAAGGTGGGTTGTTTTGGTTTTTTTATTCTTTTTTGCCATCCTAAGTGGCACAGTGGTTAGAATGTAGTAGTTCAGGCTACTTCTGCTGACTTGATGGCTGCCTGCAATTTGGCAGTTCAAATCCCACCAGGCTCAAGGTTGACTCAGCCTTCCATCCTTCCGAAGTGGGAAAAATGAGGACCCAAAATCGTCGGGGGCAATATGCCGACTGTCAACTCATAAAATATTTCTATGGTCTTTTTAGAGTTGCCAACAGAAAGGGAGGGGGGGGGGAAAGGGGGTTTGGAAAGAGCAGTGTGGCAGCTCAGAAATCGAAAGTGCATTCCATACATAGTTTTTCTGAGATAGTAACTGGGTGACTGAAGTTTCTGCTGCAGAAAATTGTAACTTGAGAACATAGTTGATGTTTCTGGGCTATGGATGTGTCCCACTGGAGAATATGAATTATGATACACCTAGGGGGTGGGGGAAAACCAGGGTCAAGGGTGACGATGAATGATGTGTCTCAGAGTCGGCTACACCCAGGCAGTGCCGGACATGTTAACTCCCAATAAATCTTTTGGAAGTTTAGCTCGAGACTCATGATTTACATGGGGGTAACTGCTGGAATCCTGTCAACCGGTTGACTCTGTCAACCGCTTAAAGAGGGCTGTAAAGCACTGTAAAGTCCTAAGTGCTATTGCTACAAGAGCCATGGTGGTGCAGCCCAACAATCTGGGTCCTTATTTTGCCCACCTCGGAAGGAGGGAAGGCTCAGCCAACCTTGAGGCAGCGAGGATTGAACTGCTGGCAGTCAGCAGAGTTAGCCTGCAATGTTGCATTCTGCTAAGTCTTGCGTACTATTGCTAAGCATTTTCCCAGCAGGGTGAGAGTTGTGGAAGGCAAAACTGGATGCCAGGGATTTTCTTACTGCTGATCAGGGATTGGAGGCCACATTTCCCAGATCGATCTCATCATCATCACCATCTATTAGAGCTAAGAAATCCATCCAGTTGTCTTTCCCCCACCCACCCCTTCTCCTTTCCAGCTCCGGCAAGCAGTTTGTTCGCTACATCAATATGCTGATCAACGACACGACGTTCTTGCTGGACGAGAGTTTAGAGTCCCTCAAGCGCATCCACGAAGTGCAGGAGGAGATGAAGAACAAGGAGCAGTGGGATCTTCTCCCCAGGGTGAGCTGGGTCTCAGGGTTTTAGTGGTCCCCGGCTAGGGAATGCTCAGAGTGGAAGGCCACGTGGTTTAAAAGTTGCTTTGATTGAGAAACGCCAGCCTAATTCAAGTTCTCTGCTTCCAAGGAACTGGCCAGACATGCGAGAATACCAATTAGAGGGGTGGAAGGGAATGATAGGTAATCCTTGACTTAATAATCATTCATTTAGCGACCATTGGAACAGCACTGAAAAAAGTGACTATGGTCCAGTTTTCACATGACCATTGCAGCATCCCCAATGCGAAAGCATGAATAGAATAGAATAGAATAGAATAGAATAGAATAGAATAGAATAGAATAGAATAGAATTAGAAATAATAGAATAGAATAGAATTGAATTGAAATAGAAATAGAATAGAATTAGGAATAGAATAGAAATAGAAATAATAGAATAGAATTGAAATAGAATAGAAATAAAATAGGAATAGAATAGAACAGAACAGAATAGAATAGAATTGAGTAACAGAGTTGGAAGGGACCTTGGAGGTCTTCTAATCCAATCTCCTGCCTAGGCAGGAAACCCTACACCACTTCAGACAAATGGTTATCCAATCTCTTGTTAAAAACTTCCACTGTTGAAGCATTTACAATCTCTGGACGCCAGTTGCTCCACTGATTAATTGTTCTAACTGTCAGGAAGTTTCTACCTCAGTTGTACGTTTTTAGTTCAATTCTTCCTTATGGTCCAACCCTCGCAGCCGTACCTTATTACTGGGTGGCTTATAGGTTATGATGATCACACAGGTTATAACTCTTCCTCCTGTGGCTGTTCTCCTTCCTAGGATCAGCAACAAGCTCGGCAATCTCAGCTGGCCCAAGATGAGAGGGTCTCACGCTCCTACCTGGCTCTGGCCACAGAAACTGTTGACATGTTTCACATCCTCACCAAACAAGTCCAGAAACCTTTCCTCAGGCCCGTGAGTATCGGGATTTGCTCCCAGATAATCTCCTGTGATGTCGTAGCCTTGGGGTTCTGAGCCCCAGCTCTTCTGGATCCCAGGCTAGGCATTTTTGACATGGGGAGAACTCTTCCAGGAGTTGCTTCTGGTTGTGGTCCTCGGATCGAGACCGTGGCAGGACTCAGCGGGCAAAGGACGGGGATGGGTTCGTGTGGCTGGTGTTGTGGCCCTCCGGCAGCTGGTGGAGCTGGCAGCAGAGTCGGACAGTAACTAGGAGGTTGGGGAGGAACCTGGGCCGGTTGTGGAGGCTGAGGAGGGGCCGGAGGAAGGCTCTGCATCAGAGGCAGGGATGCAGCCAGGGCAGGCTGGCATTCAGCAGTAGCCTTTGGGATCGGATAGCAGTGAGGTGGGGGAGCTTATGGAACTAGTTCTCAGCCTGCGCATGTGCAGGATTACCAGAAGAGCAGAACAATTGAGAGGGCAGGGTTGACTCAGGAGTAAGGCCACACCTCGGAGATGATTGGCCCCTCCCATAGGACATCAAAGAGGAGCGAATGGGATGTGAGCTTTTGCAGGAAGCAATTAATTCGTCTGGTCGCTCCAAGCTTTGAAAAGTTCTTTTTGATTCTGTCAAGTTTGGCCTTGCCCTGCACTTGGCAGTTTGTTCTCTGGAAGTGTGATAGATAAGGTGGGTGTTTATCAACATTCCCCTGAAAGACTGTTTGTGAAGCTTGGCTGGCTGTGAATGAACGTTATTCACAGCCGTGGAAATAAAAAGAGGTTTTGCCTGGACTAAGGTGGTGTTTTATGCTTTCTAAGGAAGCCTAGGCCAGAACAGTTTGGCTCCTGGCCTGTTGTGTTGCTGCTTCTTTGCCATACCTACGCGCTGTGATTTCCCATTTCAGGAGCTTGGGCCACGGCTGGCTGCAATGCTGAACTTCAACCTTCAGCAGCTGTGTGGGCCTAAATGCCGCGACCTGAAAGTCGAAAACCCAGAGAAGTATGGCTTTGAACCAAAGAAGCTTCTGGATCAACTGACAGACATCTACTTGCAGCTCGATTGTGCCCGTTTTGCAAAAGCGATCGCAGACGACCAGGTGAGAGTAGTGAGAAGGTAAAAAGTGTAAAGATACTTTTACGATCCGGGTGGAGCTTCCTCATCTCTAGTTTTGGAACTTGGAGAGTGGGCAGGATTCATGAAACCCTTTGCCAAAACTCAAAAAGGCTTCCGTATTAGGCAGTCCTCGTTTTGTGACCAATTTTCAATCGTAATGAAAAAAAAATAACTTTATGATCAGTCCTCCCCTTTAATGATCTTTGTAGGTCTGTAAATCAAAGGAAAGCTCAAGTTTGATCATAAGTGCAGCTGCGGTTTCACTTGATTGCCTCACATAACAATCAAGTTGCCAGTCCCAATTGTGATTGCTAAGCAAGGACTGGACTACTTGTCCATGGGACAAAAGGTGTTGAAAACCCACCCAGCCCCTTCGGCAGCTGAGCCAAAATCCTCTGGAGGATTAAAATTTGAAGCAAAACAAAATGATCAGCTTAGCTCTTTAGGACGGTGCTGAATTACCTGGATCTTGGTTTGTTTTAAAATACCTTTTCCAGCTCTGTGATTTAACAATCAGAGCACAGGGCATTGAGGAAGAATAGTTTGGGGTTAGCTGAATCATTCCACGTGGGAAAACGATATAGCGGTTTCCCCAAAGGTGCTTTTTTTTTCAAGAGGCCACTGGACTTTTTGGTTTATCTTTGAAGATGTTTCACTTCTCATCCAAGAAGCTTCTTCAGCTCTGACTTGGATGGTGAGGAATAATGGAAGGATTTATACTCCTTGCAGACAGCTGGTCATTTGCGTCCTGTTAAGAGAGTCATTGAGGCCACTTGGAAGTTTATCTGTGTTCACCCTGAGGGAATCTTTCCTTTCCCCACCATCCAGTCAGAGCTGGAAGAAGCTTCTTTTAATGAGAAGTGAAACCTCCTCAAAGAAAAACAAAGTCCAGTGGCCTCTTGAAAAAGCACCTTTGAGACAACCATGACCTGAATAACTGAGAATCTCCATAGACGGATAATAGCTGTTGCCATTTTCCAGCCTGAGGTGGTTTTCTTCTGCAATCATAACTTTTTCTCCAGGTCCCCCCACCTAATTACTGTCTTTCAGATATTACTAGTTTTGGACTGTGTGTGTTCTGAAATCAGCTTTATGACTTTATAATTAAATCAGTTAGTTAATACATTTTAACTAAATCAGTCCTTCAGAGTGTGTGTGATTCCGTTAAAAACTCCTCTTAATTTTTTTGGGGCTGAACGGTTCGGTGTGGCTGGTACTTCATGAATATCCCACCCCAGATTTCTGCTTCTTTTCCTTGACAGGGGGGATATGGGTGACCCTGTGCCGTACTCCATTTGTTATCACAGGATGTCTTTCGAAGAAGCACAGGAGGGAAAAATGTATTCCATTATTTGAGGGGCTGCCACAAAGAAGAGGGGGTCAACTTGTTTTCCAAAGCACCAGAGAGCAGGCCAAGAAACAATGGATAAAAACTTATCCAGGAAATAAGCAATCTGGAATTGAGGAGAAACTTCCTAACTAGGAGGACAATTAACCAGTGGAACTGCTTGCCTTCAGAAATTGTGGCTGCTCCATCCATGGAGGTTTTTAAGAAGAGATTGGACAGTCACTTGTCTGAAATGGTAGAGAGTCTCCTTGTGTAGCAGGTTGGACTAGAAGATCTCCAAGGCCCCTTCCAACTCTATTCTGATTGGATTGGAAAACATCCAATTATCGTGAAGAATCTCAAAAGAACACCCTCTTTTTTCACTTCCTCCTGCGGTGCTTTGATTCACTGCACTGCAGATAAATCTGGATCACTTTTGGAAGATGTGATGGAGCAGAGAGCAGTCACGGGGCAGCTCAGATTGATTTATTCCTTCTGTCAGCCGATATTAGAAGAGCAAATGAACTGAAGGTTGAAACCCTTTGGTTTCCTGAAACCTGGGTTGCGTGAATGTTTTGGCCACAGCATCTTCAAAAACTGGCCAGGATTTTTCCCTTCCTCCTGGTGGTTGGTAGATTTGCTGGATGCGTTACAATTTAAGTGGGGCCTTTCTGCAGCAATGCTGCATTTAACTGGCCAGCTCCCAGCAAATACTGACTTCCCTCTCCTGCAAACTGACCTAAGAAGAGAGCCAAAGATGATTCTGATAGTTTTGTCTACAGAAGAGCCGTCGGTGGAGTTAACTCCTTACTGGAAAGTCAGAATTGCTCAAATCAGCTGTCTTTTTTTTTTTTGAGAGGGATGAACTCTTTTTAACTGAATTCCTCCTGGCTGGCAGTTCTGCTACCAATAAATCTCCTTTAGCTGGTGTGTTTTTTGTGGAATCCTAGAGAGATCTCTCTCTAGCGTGCGCTGAAATGCTGGCAAACAGCTTCGTCCTAGGTGGGAGCACAAAACTCCTCTCGAAAACAGCACATTCCTGGCCCTCAGGTTGATGCTGAATTGTCAGAAACTAGAGTTGCCGCGTGACGATTACACCAGTGAACGTCGCCTTTGCATTCTCTCCAGACAGCAAATTAAACAAGAATGAAGAAAGGCACATGAAGTGGTTTACTTCAGTGGGGTGAAATATCAAGGCGGATGAGTGCCCTCAAGGCAGCGTGTCTTTCTGACTGTACAGTACGGTCAAAAGTTCAGGTTTGTGGTTAGAAAGCAAGACAGAATCCAAAAAATGGATCTGTTCTAGAATTGGCCTGCTCCTGAAAAAGCATCTGATAGGTCCCTGGATGAATTGCAGAGAAGTAAACAATTTTCAAGATCAATATAGCCAGTCAGTTAGGCTTGATACAGATATATTTAGTCAACTTAAAGAGCTAAATTTAACTAAAACTATTTTGATTTACCTGGAACCAGATTTTTTTTTAAGAACAGTGTTTATATTTTATTGTATATATTTGTAAACATTGTGCTAATTGTATATGGTTTTCTCCTCAGTAGTTCCTCAATGAGGGGATTGATTTCGACTTGATTGTTCGTCTGGGGTTAATCCGTGCTTATCTGGATGCTAGCTGTTGGAAAGGAGGTGTTCCTTCTTAGCTTTTTCAACTGCCTCTTTGGAGCAGTGTGTAAATGTGGTTTATTTCAAAGTGTCTGTTGATGGTGGATTGCCTGAATGCCAAATTTCCAGGAGTTTTTGGATTTAGCTTAGTCTAGGACACTCACAGTTTCCCCTGTTGAAACCATGGTTGAGTCTGTCCGTCGTTGGGAGATTGAGTTATCATCCTGCCTTCTGACGACTTGAGTTGGCGGGCCTTCACGAGCCTTTGTGGTTGGCTTTGCAGAGGTCTTACAGCAAGGAGCTCTTTGAGGAGGTGATTTCGAAGATGAGGAAAGCCGGCATCAAGTCGACCATAGCAATAGAAAAATTCAAGCTGCTCGCAGAGAAAGTGGACGAAATTGTTGCCAAGAACGCCCGTGCCGAAATTGACTACAGTGACGCTCCGGATGAGTTCCGAGGTAAGTTGTGTCTTGTCAGGATATAATGATTATCAACTCAAAAATATTTCCCTGGTTTTTTAAAGTTGTCAGCAGAAAGAGAGTGGGGAAGTAGTGCATTCCTTAAATGTTTTCATAGATAATTGCTAGGCGGCCGAAGCTTCTGGCGCGCAAGATTATTACTGGAGAGCACGATTGATGACTCTTGGCTATGGATGTGTCCCATTGGAGAATATACATCCAGGGGGTCGGGGGAAGACCAGGGTCAAGGGGGAAATGAATGCTATGTCTCAGAGTCGGCTGCACCCAGGTGGCACTGGCATGTTCACTCATAATAAATGACTTTTTTACACTTTGAGAGATGTGGCTGGAGACTCATGATTTGAATAGGGGTGAATGCCGGATCCCTGACAGCAATCTTAATTTCCAATGAATAAAAGAAGGCAGTGTAATTTTTAACCAGTTATTTACATCAGCGCTTCCCCAACCTTTGGTGCACCAGGGACAGATTCCATGGAGAGAGTTTTTACCATGGATTGGAGGGGATGTGATTTTGTGTGCTGCCTGCATCCTGCGATGGACCTTGTTTACACAGACCAGTTTTTGGTATGCTGGAGCCCAGTGCTAGTCCACGAATTTGGTCTAGAGATCCTTGATTTAAACTGTGTGGGTGTGGCCCAGTTTATTTGTTGAGCTTCTTGACCTTTAAAACACAGTTGACACGTTGATTCTATCCCTTCAGATCCGCTCATGGATACCTTAATGAGCGACCCAGTCCGGTTGCCATCGGGAACCATCATGGATCGCTCCGTCATTCTGCGGCACCTTCTCAACTCCTCCACGGATCCCTTCAATCGCCAGACACTAACAGAAAATATGCTGGAGCCAGGTAATTGGGGGAGAGTGAGGTTTTCAAACCCATAGTGCAGTTTTGAAATCTTTTCACAGTTTGGGGTGTTCATCAAGCTTGTTTCTCCTCTTGGAGACCTCTCACGAACCAGCTTGATTATATCACCAGTGCATGGGGGAGTGGTGTATGTGAATCGTTCCTCTTCCCAGCAGTGTGGTTTTTTTTTTTAATTCATTCTTGGGAGTTTAAGGGTTCTGTTTGCTTGTGTTGTGAACTATTGGCCACTGGCTCCTCCAGCAACAGAATCAGAGGGGGAGGAGGAGGTGCGGGAATCAGGATCAGCATTAGCACAACCTGGGAGCTCCGAGGGGGAAGAGGGAATGGAGCTGGCAGAGAGAGAGAGAGAGAGAGAGGAGTGGAGCCTTGGCCGTCCATCAGCCCTCAAAAGGAGAGTCAACAGCCCCCAAGACTGGAGGTGGCTAATGAGGAAGAGGAGGAACAGCTGGGTCCACTGCCTGACGCACGGATGCGCAGAAGGCAGAGGAGAGGAGAGCAGTGGAGATCTATGGGCTGGTCCTTGGGATGGAGAAGCCATTGCTGCTATCGAAGCCCCACCCTAAGAGCTTCAAGGGGGAAGGGGGAATGCAGCTGCCAGAGAGTGAGACAGAGGCGGCGCCTGAGCCATCCGTCAGCCCTTAGATGGAGAGTCAATCACCCCCAGATCTGGAGGTGGCTGATGAGGAAGAGGAGGAATAGCTGGGCCCAGTGCATGATGTGTGGATACGCAGAGGAGAGGAGAGCAGTGGAAATCTATGGGCCGGTCCTTGGGACTGCTAGCGCAGCCCCACCCTAGTTCTGAGGATAAAAAGGCAGGGGGTGGAGATGAATAAGTGTAGCAGACAACTATTCATCTTCCGGCTGGCCGGACTTGTTAGCCTGCAAGAGAAACTTTTTGCTGGGGCTGCTGGCGTTCCTAATAAAGGAATCTTTTGAGTTCACATCAGAGCATTTGTCGTGTTTGGGGAGCTGGGTCAGAACAGCTTGTTCCAAAGAAACCCCATTGATCTCTAACCCCCGCCCCCCCCCACACACACCTTTTTTTTTTTTAGTGCCTGAGCTGAAAGAACAAATCCAAGCTTGGATGAGGGACAAGCAGCACCCAGATCACTGAGGTTACACCACCCTGGCAGCGCACGCCAAGGTCAACTGTGGAGAGCAAAGGCAGCGGATCAAGGCAAGGGGAATGCCAAAACCATGTTGAAGCTGAGTTGGGGACTCACGCAGTGCCGGCTGCTGCCGCTGCTACCACAAAAGGACCGTTGGGACCTCCTGGGCGAGGCAAAAGGAGAGAGAGGCACCACACCGCCAAAACGCAGCTTAACTCTTGTACATAACTTTTAAGCGATACATCGGCAGTCGATAGCATTGTGGGTGGGATTCAGTTAGCAAGTTCCCTTTTTTTTGTTGTTCTTCTGAGAAACGAAACTCCTCCATTTCATCGTTGGGGGTTCATCCATGGCCGAATTCAGTTTAGCCAACGACGCGGATCGGGTCGGCACAGCCTTCGGTGTGTGTGTGTGTGTGCGTGTTTTTCTTTTTTTTTAAACCAATATATTGCCATATCTCCGTTAATTTGATAGCGGTTGGAACTTTGAACATTTTGCTGCTAAAGGTTAAAAAAAAAAAACAACACCCCCAAACCCTTTCATTTCTCTTATCACCTCTGCCTGCATGATCCCGGTTTTCTGTTTATTTCTTATTGTTTCTCCTTAATGTTAAGAAAAACCTCCCCTGTCTATGGAAAAGATGACCCCTTATGTCCTAAGGGGAGGGTGTCACACATCATTTTGAAAAAAACAAAAAAAAAAAAGCAAATGTGCCTGCGAGGATTATTGAAAAGGGGAGGATGGGGAAGGGGGTCATATTTTCCTATGAGAAAGCTCTTTATTATTATTATTGTTGTTATTATTATTATTATTATTATTATTATTTAATTTGGTTAAGCCTCCCCCCAAGAAAAGGCATTCACAATCCAAGTAGCAAATTTCATTCTCCCACCTCCCCCTTTGTGTCGGCACATTGAAATTTCACGATGTTTGACGTGTTCCTTTATGTTTCGAGGAGAGATTTCATTCCCTGTGTTGTGGTTGTTATTTTTATTTTTTAGGTTGGTTTTTCTTCAGAGCCTTGTATTATAGGTCGAAACAGCTGCCGCAAAAGGAATTGGGATTGAATATGTAGGGATGGGGTGGGGTTTCATTGACTTAAAAGACACACACACACACACACACACACACACACACACAAATCTTTTAAAGCCAGAGATCTTATAAGTTAAACGGTAATGATTCTCTGTCTTTTAAAAGATTGTTTCTTGGGGAAATGAGGGTTCAGGGTGTGTGTGGAAAGCAGATTGATTTATTCTCAGCGACTCCGAGTCAAAGCCGACAGGTCCATTTTTATGTTGCATACCAGTTTTATATCCATGGCTTGGCCTTACCAAAGCAAAAAGGGTGCAGAAAAAAAAAATGTAGACTTGCTTTTTTTAAAAAAAGAAACTATATAAAAAAGATGAAACATTTTTGTATGACTGCCCTCTGCTTAAAAGATACTTGAATGTCCTTTTTGAAAAGGACTTGAAGCCACAGTGTTTTAAAAACAAAAACGAAACTAATTAAGCCTGAAAAGAAAATGTTTTTTTTCTTTTTTCCTTTTCTGCTGACAGTTTCCTCTGTTCGGTTCCTAATTCTTGAAGAACAATAAATGGTGATACACATTCACAAAAACCTTTTCTCTCCCCCCCCCCCACCCTGTGGCTCCTTTATGTATTTTGGGTGAGCTTCTTTAAATCAAAATTACAAATATTTTGTACAAAGGACATGATTTTCATCCAAGGATTGGTTTCTTGCTTGGAGTGCTGTGGCGGCCTAGAGGTGGAGCTCTCGCCTCAATCAGGAAGCTGTGAGTTTTATCCTAGGTAGAGGCAGATATTTCTCTCTCACTGGGCACACTGAGAATATATCTGCAGAACAAAACTCCGCACTGGGGACAGGAAAGGCATCCGGCCAATAAATACACTGCTAGCTTCATTCAGTTGCTGAGACTCCACCCCGCAAGGTGGTGGTGATTTGGTTGCTTGTTTATTAGGGGGGGAGGGAGTCTCAGTTTTTAAATGAGACAAACCTAGCTATTGCTTCTTATTCAGAGGGAAAGTAATCAAATCGGTGTTTATCTGCAATAAATCAAGAGTTGTGGCTTGTCATTAAATAGCAACTGGTTCTAAATATTTCATCTCTTAGATCAGGGGTCCCCAACTCCCAAGCAGTGACCCACTATCGAGCCGCAGCCTGTTCAGAACAATGCATGAGTGCAAATTTGCACGCGTGCAAATCTCTTGTGTGAGCAGCAACTATTTGCCCTTGCACATGAAACTTCCTTCCTGTGAGCGGTGGCAATTTTGCACACACACACATGCCACTCACACAAATGGATGGCATGCCTTGCCTATCGCTCGTGAGGAACTATTCACACACACCCCCCCAGGCCTGGACGGACCGCCAAGCCAGTTTGGGGACTGCTGTCTTAGGCCAAAATAGGTTTCTCTGAAGCAATAATCAGGGCCAGAAAAATAGCATTTTTTTTTTTTTTTTTTTGCAGGATTCAGTCTGTGTCGGTCACCAAGATCAAAGGTTTTATTTTGTGCTGGAGCCCATCATCGGAGAATTTCTCTCTCTCTTTCCAGAATATGCACACTAAACTGCTTTATCTTCATTCGCAAGGGTGTTTTTGCTCAATATGAGTTTGAAATGTTTGTCAGTCATGTAGAGCCGATGCTGTCAGCTCTATAACTGGAGCAGTTGGAGCTAGAATGTGTAATAAGCCAAAATTACATCATGAATTGAGCCCCATGAGTTAACAGCCCACAAATTTGAAAATTTTTCTGCCAGCAAGTTAAATTGTTATAGGCTGCATCCACATACTGACAGGATTAACCCATAGGGCTGCTGTTGGGGAAAAAAACCCAAAAAACATGGTTTGTAGCTTAGCTTGTCTGGATCCTTCTATTTATTTCCCAAATGGCATATTGTACATGAACTAGCAATGTGGACATTTCAGCCAGATTAAGTAAAACACAATACAATATAAATATTTGAAAAGATCTATGTTCAAATACCAACGTCTAGGCTAGGTCTTTTCAATCCTTGGAAGTACATCATAGTTTATGTTTTGTTTAACCAACTTTGACTTTACTCAATGTGTAAGTCAGCTCTCTATGGGGGAGGTTTTTGAAACCTTAAATAGGTATAATGAATCATGAAAAAAGAACAGGACAAAAGAGGGATAGAAATGAAACCATTCAAGACAAGTGGCTGCCACAAATCAATAGTGGGAATAAAATAGAAAGAGAGAGAAAATATTTAAAGATAGTCAACTCTAGCTTGAGATTAGTATCCAAAACAAAACCCCTGAGGCTGTGTCAGCATTCCATAATATAATGCGACACTTACAATCACAGTTCCCGCTGGTCAGCAAGGCCATTGAGTTTTGCCCCTTTTTACAACCTTTTTTGGCCACTACTGTTGTGAATCATATGGTCGTTATGTAAATCCAACTGCCCCATCGGCTTTGCTTGTTTGAAGTTTGCAAATCGTGAGCCCATGACTCAGTGCAACCTTGGTAAGTCCATGCCAGTTGCCAAGTGCCTGAATTTTGATCACATGACCCATGGGGATTGGGGGAATGCTGCAGTGGTTGTTAAGTGTGAGAACCCGTCGTAAGTCACTTTTTTTCAGTGACGCTGAAGCTCCAAATGCTTGAATGGTTGTAAGTGGAGAATATGAACGTGTGCGTATCGGATGATGCAAACATTCCACAAATGTTTTATTTTTCAACAGTAAATTTAAATTGGGATGAGGTATTTCCTGAGGAAAACCGGGATGAGGGACAAGAGTTCATGGTCGTGACAATCCCTTCCAAAGGCAACTTTCTACATTCAGACGCTCCTTGCGCGCTTTTAAAAACGGACCGGCGATTGTCGACTTTAATTGACGCCGTTCTTTTCATTTTAATATGTTGTTGTGTTTCTCTTCTTCGTCGCTTTCGTCACGGCTGGCATTAATTGACCTGAATCAATTCCCAAAGCGCTCAGTCACTCAGCCTTCCCATAATCCTCAGCGCCTGCCAGAGAAAGACTCAATCTGAGGTAGGGAGGAAAAAAAAGTCCGCGTCACTCCCCTTTTATACCCCGCGAAGTCAACTCGCCACCCTCGAATTGGTCCTTCCGCGCGAGGGGCCCATCGAGCCATTCCTACGTCGCCGGCTTAAAGAATCCCAAGGAGAAATCCTCGAGACTGAACGGGGGGGGGGGGAAGAGCGCATCCCCTTGGAACGCTCATTGGCTGCCTTCGCGGGTCCATGTCCCGCCCCTTCATTGAATTGGCTGGGAGGCGCTCCGAGATTGGCAGCGGAGGCGGTCCTTTCCACTCACTGAAGCCATTCCGTCATGGATGGACAAAGACGGCCGCCTATCGGCGAGGATGCCGGTGGCTGCTCCCGGGAGATTGGACTCTAATTGGACGGCCGCCGCGAGAAAGGGGAGGAGCCCGGAGCCAGTGGGAGGGGGAGAAGAGGCTCCATCGCTTTCTCTTGTCAGTAGAGGAGCGGCGGCGGTGCTGTCGGGCGGATTCGTCGTCTGTGCGGGGCCTTCGCTCCTTCACGCCGTCCCGGGGGAGGGCAGCTCCGGAATGGGGCTCGGCGGCGGCTTCTTCCCCGCTCGCTGCCTCGCCGGTCGTGACCGCCCGGGAAGCCGTTAGTTTTGGCTGTTTCGGCGCCGGTGTCGCTCCGCCCTTCACCGCACTGAGGTAAAAAAAAAAAAAAAAGCGATCTTAAAACGGGGGGGGGGGAGTACGCCCGAGCGCGTCACGTGACCTGAGGAGAAGGCGCCGCTGTTGCGGCTGGGCTTGCCCTCCTCCCTCTCAGCCACCTGCTCACCCACCTTCCCCAACCTGGCGCCCTCCGGAGCTGCAACGCCCATCCTCCGGGGATGATGATGGGGGGGGGGGTTCAGGGTCCTAAAGGAACCGGGCCCGAAGTCCGATCTCTCCATTCTCAGCCACACATCCTCCATGGACAAATGGAGGTGGCCTTGATGGAAGGAATCACATTTTTAAGAAAAAATAATGTCCACTTGGAGGAGAGAATGGAGGAGGAATAGGATGGATTTTCCTCCCTGGCCTCTTCTGGAGGTTTGGGAAATGCTGCTGTGGGATTATGGGAGTTGTAGTCCAGGCTTCAGCCTAGCACCCTTCCCATGTGTCAGATTTTGGAGCAAAACCCATAATAATAAATAAACCGGGGTCCTTTTGCAGCATCTTTCCTTTCATCTAGGGCAGGACACAATTCAATACCAGAGGTGTGCAATTTATATAAATATATATATATATGTATGTATGTATATGTGGTAGATATGATTATTGTGAAATAAAAGTCTGATCGTAGTAATGATAGTAATCAAGCATTTTGAAAAACTGCCTTTTATTTTACGAGTTCGACACCTAGGCATGAGAACGGAAAGAAATAGGTATGTATCTCAAAAATAGCTCTACTCCCAGGTAAGGTTTACTTAGGAGCTTTTTTGGGGCTGCTTGTTTTGTCTCCTGGCCTTGTTGGCTTTGAGAAACCTGCAGTCGGCTGAAGCATTTTAGAGAGGTTAGCTGCTCTTTGGGATGTGGAACGGGTAAATTGGTGGATGTATGACCCCAGGAATATAATCCATGAATTTAGCTGTATGCAAATTCAACAAAATTGGTGTATCTGCATTTACTACGTGTGCAGGCTTGCAAATGTTATAAATGCATTTGCATCTTAGTTCTTCACCTTTAATCCCTTTTGAATAACAGGCTGCCTTGTGTTTATGGGTCAGTATTTGTGTGTGTTCCACACATACACAGACACACACATATTCATGCCCGACCAGCAATTTCCTTGCATAAGCTTTTTCCACTTTGATGGGTGTAGGAGGAGGAAGCCTGTTTTCTGAATTCTTTTTCTTTTCAAGCAGTCTGGTGTTTTATTTCCCCAACCGGTCAATTCCAGTTGTAGAGTCCTCAGAGGTTTTTTTGGGGGGTGGGGGAGTGGGGCTCCCCTTACCCACATTCCTTTTATCCACTTCTTGTTCCCCGTAGAGACTTTTCTGCAGCTAAGGCGAGATCTTGTGGCAGCCTGCCTATTTTTTTTTTTTAAATGTTGGCACAGGGAGCTTCCCAAACCAGTGAAATGGGATCCCCCCCCCCTCCCCTCTTCCTCCACCTCCCCTGAGTTTTGGTCAGAGTTCTAAGTTTGGAAGTTTAAATGATACACTCACTGACATGCTCAAATCAGCATCTATTAGTCAAACTGAGACTTTGGGATTGGGGAATTAATGAGAAGTTCTTAATGAGTTTTCTGAATGGAGCCCTCTGCCTTCAGCAATGGGTCTTCTGTTTCCCCGGTGCTGAAGGCTCTGCTCTGGATTGGGCCCATTCCTCCTGATCGATTATTCCCATCTCACATCTTTTCTCCTGGAGCCACAGTGCTGCGGCCTAAACTCCATGTCATCTCAGAAGCAGGGTGGGGTTTTGAGGCTGGGTTTCTCTCTCTCTCTCTCTCTCTCTTCTGCTTCAAGTTGACTGGTCTGACTTGAACCTGATTCCTTACAGTGATTTGTGGGGGAACTGCAGGAAGCTCTCATCTCTTCCCTTTCTCCCCCCCCACTCCCCCCTTGCTTTTTGTTTAAAACTATTTCAGCCCTAAAGATAGATGCTCTTCTATTTGTTATGTGTCCTCCCTTCCTCTAGACAGTATCCAGCACAGCACAATTACAGAGGCAGCCATATTGGGATTATGATCTGACGGGTCTTCCAGGAGCTCCGTCAGGGATAGGATGGCAGGATGGTAAGAAAGACCCGAGGAATAGCTCTGTGAAAATGCTCCCTGGAATTTGTCAGACTTTTGTCACCCCTGGCTTGTCTTTTTACTCCCCACTGCCTGTTTGGTTTGTCGGGAATTGTATAGGGTGGGGTTTAGGGGCTCTCCCTCTAAGCTGTATGTTCGTAATATAGTCCTGGAATTAGATCTCTCCATTCGAATCCAAGCTATTTCAGCTTTCTTCGGCTTCTCCACTTTTTATTATTTTCTCTGAGCCTTGCCAGGTTTCCTCCCTCAGAGCAGAATACTGTGAATTCCCTCCCCCCATTTATTGTGTTTCTTTTGTGACTACAGTTACAGAAAGAGGAATGAAAGGTATTTTAAGCTGTTGTCGGGTACCTTTAGGAGTCAGTTCCATTAATTCCAGCTGGAATACCTTTTTTAATAGATGCACCCTAGCTGGCTTTGTAACACTCTTGTTTCCATAGCAGTGTAAGCTTTACAAAAACATGGATTTTGTGATGGATGCCAAAACTGACAGCATTCATATTACTGGCTATTGCTCCTTTCATTTACACTGAAATAATTAGCAGCCTAACTCAATCAGATGGAAGGGCACTTCTGCTGTTCAAAGGACATCAAACTTCTAACAAGTCAACTTCACAAAGAGATCACTGTCTGCTTCTGTTATTGTCATTGTCCTGGTGCTGTTTTGGGACTCTTTCAAAAAGCATCCTTCCCCCATCTCCTTTCTGCCCCTTTGTTAATCCCTTGCATATTTGCTGGTGTGTGTGTGTGTATGTGTGTGTGTGTACTCTAAAAACCAGGCTTCCTGGATAGGCTCCCTTTTGTAGACCTTCCTTAGGATCCCTGCCTGTAAGCCTGAGGTCAGCAGGGACAGTTCACTTTCTCCATTTGCATGACAGTCTGGCTCAGAGCAGCCCTCGATTAATCCAGGGAATCCACAGGTTATTTTGGGGACTGATTTTGGTTCGGAAATGCTCAGGCATTAGGGTTGCATGATACTGTGTCTCTTTAAATGTCCCAGTTAAGCAACTTACACAAATCCAGTCATTTGAATTGATTTGACAGGACAGTTGTAATCTGTCACCAGTTAATTCCACCATCATATGTGTCTTTAGACATGTCTCAAAGATGCTTTTTTTTTTTTTCCTTGAAAAGGCAACTGGACTGTTTTTTTTCCCCTTGAGGAAGAAGAAGAAGGAAATATTTTCACTTGTCATCCAAGAAGCTTTATCAGTTCTGATGGCAGAAGAATGGAATAGAACTGATGAAGTTTCTTGAATGAGAAGTGAAACATTTTCTTCTTTCTCAAGGAAAAAACAATCCAGTTGCCCTTTTGAAGAAAAAAAAAGCACCTTTGAGACAGCTATGACCTGGATGATAGAGAATCTCCACAGGCATTTGCCTTTCGACATGTTCGTATATTATTATTTTTGCTGTGTAACAGGTCTTCAGAATAGAGTTTCATGAACACTGTAATTATATGACTTCTTTAGAGAAAGCTTGTATTAGTCAATTATCTTGCTGATAGAGATTCTGGAATTGTCACCTGAAATCTCTGGACCCCTAAATTTTGTCAGTTAGCTATGGTTTAAAATAGAGAAAGCCTACATTTCCTTCAAACTGATTTTAACATTTTTGGTGGCACTTGAGCGAGAAGGAACCCCCTTAAACTTTAGGTGCAGCTAAGTTAGAAAGCTTAATACTTTGGGGATATTTCAACTAATTTCTGTTTATTTAAAGATGGGTGCATTTGGGGAATATGTGCCTGTTTTCACACTGTCGGGGAGAAATGTCTTGATCAGATAAAGTGTATTTGGTAAGCTTAGTGCTTGGGTTCAAAACATTTTTTTTTGCCTAATTTAGGTTTTGGGGATGTATTTCTGTGATTCATTTTCTCGTTTTTGACTCAACGCCTTCCCCAATTTTTTTCTTGAGAATGACCCTAAACTTGTATTTTCCAACTTCCAACTTTTATCTATAAGAGGGCTTCCATTTTTTTGAATTCTTTCCAAATATGACCTGATGCTAGTGTTATCATATTTGGGAAAGCTCTCAGGGGCTCCCCTATTCCTAATTCACTTTACCCACACCTCTTTTTGTATGCATCACCCATAAAGGGTGGCAGCTAGATTTCTTGCAGCTTAATTTACATGAAGCTTATTTACATGGAAAGGGGAAAGGGAAAAAGGTTGTCTTTTCTACCTGGAGGTTTTTAGACTGTTCCGTGGAACAGAGTTGAATTCCCCCCAACAGCATGCGTGAAACAATAAATCCCAACTAAACCCGAAGAGCCACTTATGTCCTGATTGGTACAAGGACTCCACAAATTCTCACAAACTAGATCCTTGAGTTTGGACCAAAGGCTGGAGAAAAAACTAATAAAGAAAAATTAGGTTTCTCCTTCTCCACCTGCTTTGTTAACATAATTATTACTGTATGCAGAGATCTAGTTTTACAGATGTAAAGAAGTCTTATTCCAGCATAGTATCAAGACTGAGAAAGCAGTCTTAAGAGTTGAGGGCTAAAGTAAGGGGCAAAGTATATAGTGCGTTATATAATTGCGTTATCGCGGTGAAATGGTCCAATATTGCCAAAACCGCTTTTCCTAACCTGGTGACCTTCCAGAGTAAAGGTTCTCAATCTTTCATATTTTAAATCACTTGCTTTGACAAAGAATCTTGGTTCTGCTATTAATACCCTCCACATTCTTTTATAGGCATTTTAGTATTATAATTATAATTACTGCCAAGACTTCCATGTTTGGCGAAAGCTTCAAGTGGCTAATTTGGCATCCCATCTAGACTGCTGTTGAGAACTGCTGGATTTGAGCTGCTTTGGCAGCTGCAGAAATGTTACATGTGCTCTTGAGTAGGTGACGGGAAGCCTGGCTGTGCTACATAGCAGTGGTTCACAGCTTTTGTTAGCCTGAGGACCACACCAGGCTTTGTCCCGTAGAGAGCCCCATGCCAAAAATGGGTAGAGCCAGATACATCTGGGGAGGGACTTCAGGCATTTTAAGAGATGGAGGCCTTAAATGGTTGCAAACCTTAAAGCTCTACTTTCTGGCCTTAATCTTGCTTTTTAAGAGCATCCGTAAGTACTGTGTGCTGTCTGCATCAAGAGCATACATATTGAAATGCAGGGCGGCAGCAGGTTTCCTGTATACATTCTAGAATATTTGATATTGTAAGGCAACCCGCCGGGCTCTTTTTTCTGGCCTGTCCCAAAAAAATCAACAATAAATAAGGACCTGTCTTCCAGTGTTGTTTTGGGGATATATTGGGACATGTTTGCTTTGAAAAATAAACACCTCAGTGCTTATTTTTCATGAAAGGAGTAATGGTAGAACTTAAAAGATATTGATCATGCCTATTAACTAAAAAGATACAGACCATATCAGTCAACACAGTGAACAAAATAAGCCAGTGCTATTTTACTGTATGCTATTTTAAGCCTCTATTTTGCTTTTTTATCTGATACCACATCCCCTGTTTTGAAATGCCTTGGGAAGACATTTTCATTTGCCCACACATATATTCTGCTTTCTCTACCAGCTAAAATGCCTTTTTACCTTTGTGAGGAGAGAATATAATGGTTTAGTTTGATTTTCTGCAGCACTGTTGTTTACTGCAGGATACAGGAATGTCCAAGGAGAAAGACTAACATAAAATCCAGAGGTGTTGCATAGGCTCTTTGTCTTTTTTTTTTAGAACAAATGTGTTGGATTCTTTTATACTTGCCACTCAAACCAATCAAATGAACAAGCTGTACAGAAAATGGGTATCTTTTTAAAGCTGACTGAGTCATGAGTGATATCACCCATCAAATCAAAGCTCTGTTTTGCCCCCCTTTTCTCAGCTTGGTAAAGGAGCAGTGTGAATAATCTCACTGTTTTACATGCCGAGGAAAATGTTATTTGTTTGGTAGGTTATAATAAATGGCTGTTTATCTGATATGTATTTGAAAATCACTTTTCTTTTCTTTTAAAAGCTAACACTCCAAGAAACCCCAGAAGTCCTTGAAACCTAATTTCTGGAGTGCACACAAGAGACTATCAAAATGTCAGGAGCTTCTGTAAAAGTAGCTGTTCGGGTCAGACCTTTTAATTCCCGAGAGACCAGCAAAGAGTCCAAATGCATCATCCAAATGCAAGGAAATTCAACCAGTAAGTCAAGCTTAATTTTCTGATAAAACGGTCTTTCCTTTCTGGGATTC
Source organism: Laticauda colubrina (assembly GCA_015471245.1). Taxonomy (NCBI): domain Eukaryota; kingdom Metazoa; phylum Chordata; class Lepidosauria; order Squamata; family Elapidae; genus Laticauda; species Laticauda colubrina. The sequence continues at coordinate 5,763,479 of BLBF01000057.1, forward strand.
AATAAATGGTTGGTATTGCATATAGATAATGTCATTGACAATTATTCAAAACAACTGTTTCTTTTTTTTTTTTTTTAGCAGTCTTGTATTTTCCTCTTTGTGTGTGTGTGTGTTGCTCTGGAAGGGTTACATCTTACCTGGCAGTATTTTTACTGATGTGTAATCATCTAGAAATTAGTGGAAAACAATTACACATGCTTCAGGGACTTCCTTGTCATTAGCAAAGCTACTTAACCATCTTGTGCAAGTTCCTTTTTGGAAGTAGCAGGATGATGCGTGCAGGAGGCATTCTGGGGAACAAGATTTGCTGGCCTGGGCATTTTTGATGCTATTTTGTAGCTTGTAAGCCTAGCATTCAGGATTTCCTTCTGTTCTTTTTTGCCATCTGCCAGTTGAAAACTTAGAGTTGATGTGGCCTTGTAGGTCAGAAATAGGAAATCTATGTCACTGTAGACGTATTTTAAAAAAAAATATCAGGAAAGCTTGAGGAAGTGTGTTCCCAACCAATAGCTTAGCTTTCATATTCTTTAAGGATGAACACTGTTTGGTTCTCTAGATATTTCCAAACTACAACTGGTAAGATCTTTGGCCATTTACTATACTGACAAGAACAACAGAAAATTGTAATTTATCCAGATTCCTCTGTTTTATTCATATAATGGCCACTACAGTGAGAGACAGTCCACTGTCCTAACCAGAAGTTGGTTTTACAGTCAAACTGCTTTTAATATCAGGATGTTTCCAATCATGTTATAATTTAGTCCTGTGTCTGGTCTGACAGAGAAATTTTTTTTTTGACATCTTCAATATCATAGAAGTCTAAGAGTGTCCAGCCCATGTTTTCTCTCATAGTCTGTAGCTTTCTTCACGGAATTGTTGTTGTATTACAAGTGGCTCTCCTTGTTTTCTCCTATCCTTAAAGATTTTTGTGCTGATTTTGTATCAGATACTTCCTCGTATAAGATTTTAAAGTTGGGGCTCTTGATGTCATCATAGTCTCTTGGTAGTGAGAATGCAAGGAACAAAGTTTCAAAAGAAAAAGAACAGAGCCACATTTTTTTAGCTGAGAAAAGCTTCCTTTGCATCTTTCTCTCTGATCTGTTTTTCTGTTTTTATCTGTAGTGTTTTTTTCTGGATGTCTCCAGACAGACAAAGGGGAAACCGAAATGGCAGGTGGTTAGACTTATTTGGATCATTAATAACTGTGGGAAAATAGCCTCAGAGACCTCCTTAAGACTTGCAGTCAGGAGTCTCTTGAGTGTGTTGTTAGGTGGGAAATATGCCAGGAATGTACAGAAAGAGGGTGTCAGAGAAAAAAGGACTCAGAAATGCAAATGGTGGAAAGGAAAATAGGAGAGTTTGCAGGGATGTTTGAGCCATCTTCACAGGCTCCATTTATGGCTTTGAAGACTCTCTTAAAAGAAGAGATTTTGTGATGTTCTCACTGAGTGGAATTGGGTGGGATGACATAGAAATGCATGCTTTAAATGATGTTTGGATAAGAACTTTTAAAACCATTTGTAAACCATTTGAGTGAACACTCTCAGGTCTCTAAATAAATCAGACCAAGAATGCAGGGCAGTAGAGAATTCTAGTGAAAGTTTGTTAGGTTATTAGCAAATGGAAAAACAGAAGTCGCTTGATTTAATCTTGTACACTTATGCAGATGCCTGATAGCAGGCTTGGATGAATGGCAGCTTTTCCAGGCTCCTCAAGAGTTTAGCAATATATTGGCCACGGGATAACATTCAGCAAGGAATCAGGATTCTTCATCTTAAAACTACAGCGAGCATTCATTTTGAACAGGAAAGAAAATTGCCTCTTCTGACAAATAACCTTGGATTTAACCAGTTGGGAGTTGTCATGATTTTCCTTTGTCCTGTTTGGGGTGGGGTGGGGAGAAAAACTTGAAAGAACTCATCCGTACAACATCTGGCCTCCGATTGAGCCATCATTTGAAACTTGCAGAGGATATTGAGGTGCAAAACTGCTGTAATTTTTCCCCGCGCATGACAGTCGTCTTCTTTTCATCTGATTTTTTTTTTTTTGTTATTACAGTGGAATCCTGCAGTCCAGATGAAATCACATGTTCTGACTGCATTAGGAAACTGGTATCTTGGCAGCAAGCCTAGTCTGCTTGTGGGGCACTCAGAGCTGATTGCAGATGTTACGCAGTTAAAAGATGCTGCTGGGGGATTTTAGAAGTGAAGAGTGGGAGTGAGGTGGGGATTGTCTGTAGGAGAGAGTCGGCCGTAGGATTGTAAAATTGATTTTGGAGCTGCCTGTTTACAAGTTTATTCAAGCCACAATATACAAAAGATGTTGAGATTCTAGAAGAAGTGCAGAAAAGAACAACAAAGATTATTAGGGGACTGGAGGCTAAAACATATGAAGAATGGTTCATTCTGGGCATGTCTATAGTTTAATGAAAAGAAGGACTAGGGGTAATATGATAGCAGGGTTCCAATACCTCAGGGGCTGCCCCAAAGAAGAGGGAGCCAAGCTATTCTCCAAAGCACCTGAAGGCAGGACAAGAGGCAATGGATGGAAACTAACCAAGGAGAGAAGCAACCTAGAACTGAGGAGAAATTTCTTAATGGTGAGAACAATCAACCAGTGGAACAGCTGGCCTCCAGAAGTTGTGGGTGCTCCATCACTGGAGGTTTCCAAGAAGAGATTGGACAGCCATTTGCCTGAAATGCTATAGGATTGTTCTGATCCACGCCTTTTTCCGACAAATCAAACACACTTCAAAAAGAACAGAAACCTTGTGATGCTTTTACAAAACAATTAGCTGTGATAAGCAGAAGCCTTGCCAAACTGCATGAGACTTGTCAAAATATAACAGACAAATAATTTGCAAAGTAAGAATCTTCAAATACAAACTCAGGATACTGGAATGTCCACGAGGCTGGAGTCTCAAAATGTCTTTGCCTTCTGCAAAGTACGTTCATTTCACAGCTGGCTTTTATCTTCTTGAAGAAGGAGCCATGACCTTGCAGCCTTACTCCCGAGTTGTCCGTGCTGTTGAAGTTGCTCTTTTCTGCGAGCAACGCTGCACGCATGCGCACTTGGCACAGGCTCCTCAGGAACCTCCTCATTGCTGCTGCCAGCCCCAAAATCTCTGAAGGCAGCAATCCACTCCCTAATGGTCCTGGCCCCTCATCCGAGTCCTCACTCTCCTCAGCATCCGCACCTGCTGCCGGCTAACCACAACAAGGGTCTCCTGCTTGAGCAATGGGTTGGACTAGAAGACCTCCAATGTCCCTTCCAACTGTTATTCTGTTAAGGGGCGTTTTCCTCCTTTGCTATCTCCTGAAACAGTTGAAAAACCCAACACACTGAGAAAAGCGAATAAGAGCCACATCTGAGAACCATTTTCAGTTGCCTTGATGGGGCAGGACGCTCTTCAGTAGCCTGGGCAAAGTCTGCCGAATTGGGCTTGACTTTTTGTCTTCTGCTTCCGAGTTGCGATACCAGCTTGACTTAAACCAACTTGTGATTGCAATGCAGGGTGAGAGTATTTTTTTCCCCCTCCAGATTTCTGGAGGTGGTTCTGTGTTGCAATAAACTGTAATTTGATGGTATGTTTGAACCAGCACTTTTGTAGTGAGTCCCTTCACCGATGCACATAAGTTGTTGCGCCTTTTTCGTCTTCAGCCAGCATGTAGTTTTTGTCCCCAGATGCGAGTTCCTTTCTCTGCCCTTCTTGTTCAGTTAGGATCCAGAGGTACTTTTTGTTCTGTTCTTACAGGCGGAAGACTCCGTACTTTAGATCTGATGTCACCTCTGCCTTTTTCCAGTCAGTTTCTTCTACTGGGAAGAAGATTGCATCCTCTTTGAAAAAGCAATATAGAAGAGAGCTTTGGAATACAGGATCCATTTATGACATCATTCTGGTGATTCAGCTCCCAGCTCTTTAATAATACAAACACAAAAAAACAAGTCCAGCCAATTGGAAAGTCATGTTATTCAGTCATATGACAGCAACTGAAATGCCATAATTATGCTTCCACTCTCAAGCAATTTGGCTGTGTGTTTCAAAATGAGATAGAAAGGTTTGCCTCAAATCCAGCAGTTGGAAGGAATGGCTATTCCCCAGAAACCCAGTTCAATTGAAACATTCAGTTAATGTTTGTATAAATTACAAAATATTTTCTGAGGTCAAGGGACACAGTGTGACTCTCCACTTTTCTTTCTAATTGCTGTTTATTGCTTTCCATGCTGATAATTAGTTGGACCCTTCATTAATGGATTCTTTTTAAAAGTTCCATTTGTCAAAATTGCTGAAGCTTTGAGCACATTATTCTCAACACTGTGCCTCAAACCCTGTCATCCTTTTAAAGCTGCAATGAATGGAATTCAATTTATGAATCTCATTTCCTTTTTTTTTTTTTTTTTTAAACTAGGTTTCAAAAATTCCCTCTCTCTGTTTTATATAGTGGAAACTTTGTATCTTGCTTTCATGAGTACTGAATGAACTTGAACAAGTTAAAGCAATGAGATTGGAGTGTGCCTTCCCCCTTTATCTCTTGTTTGAAGCAACAAAAGAGAAACAAACCATGTCTTGAGGGACATAGTTGCTGCTTTGAACAGATCATGGTTTTTTGGGGGGAAGTCTAGCAGATAACTTGAGCTCTAGAAATTTTTGTGATTTCAGTTCTTCCATGAATTTTAATATATTTCATTTATAATATATTTGTAATTTATAATTCATTTAACTCATGGATATATTTAATATCCATGAATTTAAGATAAGTCATTGGTAAATGCCACCTCAAATGAAAAGGGCTCTGTGTAACTTTTTGTTCCTTTGTTTCTCTGAAACTTTACTAATGGGAGCAAATAAAATACCCACATGGACTTGATACAAAGCAGCTTGCTGTCTTAAGGACATTTTGTGTGTGTGTGCGCGCGCTGCAGATTAAAATGGCTATCTGGCAACCAGCCTTACATAGCCATTCAGTTGGCTTCCAAGTTATCGGCTTCCCGAAATGGTCCTGCCATTATGAATCTTAGCAGCAGGAAGATGATCTGAAGATCAGAGGATTCTTCAGATCATCTAATTGTTCAAAAACAGCACTTTTGTTTGGAAACGGAGTAAAAAGATTAAGGCTCTTAAGATAAGTTGCATGAAAGGAAAACATTAGCCTCCCCCCCCCCAAAAAAAAAAACAAAAAAAACCCCCTCTCTTCTGTTTTCATCACACTGTGCCTTCTGGAGGACAACTTTTGGAAGGAAAAACTGCTTCCAGGCATAGGCTGGACTCTTTGTGCCTCTTCAGCTGCTGATATATGAGAAGTAATTTTATATTGGGTTGTGTGCGCCTGCATATTTGTACATTATCTTTTTGACAGAATTGTGCCTAAAGCAAGCCACCAAACAGTCAGGAATACAGTAAATAGAACAGCAGTTTAATGATCAAGCAATAATACACAGCAATTCAATAAACTAAACTAAAAATCCTACCAGCACCAGTTATTCATTCATTCGTTCAGTCATCCATTCATCCTTCAAGTTGAGCCTTGAGTTCTGGCTGCTTACTTATTTATTTATTAGTTGCCCCTCCTTTTTTTTTCCAGGTGTGTATGCAGCAATGGTTCCTCTTAAGTTTTTCCCACTTCTCTGATAAGCAGGGCTGGAGAGTGATTGGCTCAAAGTCATTGGCTCAAGGTGGACTCGAATTTGAGTCTCTTTAACACCTTCCCCACTGCACCCCACTAGTTCTAGAAAGATCCTTGTAATTTTCTTGCTGATAATACAGAAACAGTTTGCCATTTTTTACTTGGAATTAGTTATTGACTTCTCAGTCTAGCATGCAGTCCTGCTGTTCTTTGGAATCTCAAGCCCAGGCAAGGTCAGTTCAGGATATTACCTGCTTTTTGTTTTTGTGTCCCCCCCTCCCTCCCCCGTGTGTGTGTGTGTGTGTGTGTGTGTGTGTGTGTGTGTGTGTGTGTGAGAAAATTGAATGGAGCAAAAACGGAAGCTCTGGCTAAAGATTTTTGCAATTTAAAGTTCGGTTATCTTAAAAAAATCTGGAAACTGATTGAAGGCAGCCATGCACAGCTCCATTAAAACTTTAATTCAGTGCATCAAGATGTGAACTTTGGCATTCTCTTCTTCTCTTCTTTCAGAGCAGAATAAAACAGAGTGCTGCATTTTTGAGTAGGCAGCTACAAGAAGCTGTGGTGGATAATGTTGACCTGCTTTCCAACCAAGGATAATCATTTGATTGTGGATCCGTTTCGGATACATTCTCTTCCTTGTTTAAAGCTGTGCTTAATTTTTTTCCTGTGAAACTTTTTTCCCCACTGCATTCCATTCTAGCCAATAATATCCAGATGTGATGTGCCTTTCCCTGTGCTGGCTCCACATGCAATCTTCAATTTCGAATATGTCACGGAGCCCTGCATTCAAAAAATTAACGGTGGGCCCAGTTCCAGAACAAAGTAACAAAGACTCCAAATGGAATTGAGGCTGTAGCTTCTAGTGGTTATTCAGGTCGAGGCGGAGAGTGGACATGTGGTTCTCCTGAAATGCCAGCTGCAAGGTGGTTATTTATAGCCACTAGATCTGCAAGAGCAGCTGAGGTTGAGAGCTTTTCCAGCCGCTTTTTGGCCTTGCTTGTCTTCTGCACGACTCCTTTCTCCTCCTGGTGGAAAATGACAATTCCTAAAGCCAGGGGATAAACCCACAGGATTCCAGGCTAAGCCATCCCATAAATGTCTGCCGAGCTTGTCTTATTTCAGATAACTCAAAAATGCCAGTCCCGTTTACCTCTTTCCAAGCCGGGAAGAGTCTGTTTCTCCACATTTGTTCCAAAGTAACATGAACACTCCTTTCAGATGATTTTAATTAGATTTTTGTAAGCCCTCCAAGACTTTCTAGTGATATCCTTAAATGGGGCGGGGTGGGGAGAGAAACATACTCCATGGTCCAATTAGAGCACGTGATTTGGTACTTTGAAGCTTATTTTGCTGGGTTTTTTTTTACCCTTCTTGTCTTTCTTATCATGTTTCCAATGGCGAATATAACCAATTAGATATCCGCCTCCAGCCGTGTGATGGAATATATTGGAGCTGGTGTGTTTGGAATATACAGCTGGTCCTCAGCTTACAACCAGAATTGAGCTCAAGATTTCTGTTGTTAAGTGAGACAGATGTTACGGGAGTCTCATCCCATTTTACAACCTTTCTTGCCACCGTTGTTAACTGCATCACAGCAGCTGCTCAGTTAGTAACACAGTTGTTTGAGTGGATCTTGATTTTGCTCGTCAGAAGGTTGCAAAAGTGGGTCCCCGGACACTGCGACTATCGTAAATGTGAGTCAGTTGCCAACCATCTGAATTTTGAAGCCATGACCATGGGGATGCTGCAACGGTCATAAGGGTGAAAAACGGTCATCAGTCACTTTTTTTTCAGTGCCATCGTAAACTTTGGTCATTGTTAAATCAGGACTGCTTGTGTTTATGAAAAGATTGAGCTGGAAAATTTACTTAAGATCCTTTTGTCATGCTTTTAAACTGAGGCCAGATCAACCAGCCATCTTTCTGCCTGAGTAGGCAGCTAAATGTAAACTCTGCTTGGACTTAATTGGAGTAACTCACTTCACCCCTCTAGTCGATCTGGATGACTTATGTGCCTGTCTCCTTCCTTCCCCTTGACTCATGGCGTGTGATGTTGGACACATCGCTTATTGCTCAGCCTCCTTTTCCCACCTGTCAGATCATAAGATCTCGACTGTCCTCCGCCTGTTGAATTAATGGTAGCCAACAGAGTAGCATCTTTACCACGGAGGCGCAGTGATTAGAGTGGACTACTGCAGGCTACTTCTGCTGCCTGCCGATTTGAATTTGGCAGTTCGAATCTCTCCGGGCTCCAAGTTGACTCAGCCTTCCATCCTTCCGAGGTGGGTAAAATGAGGGCTCAGATTGTTGGAAGGCAATAGGCTGACTCTGTAAACTGCTTAGAGAGGGCTGTAAAGCACTGTGAAGCAGTATATAAGTCTAAGTGCTACTGCTATTGCTATTTATGAAGCAGTAGGAAGTAGCAACTATCAGAGGGAGTCCTCGACTTACAACTTAATGACCATTCGAAGTTACAGTGACACTGAAAAAAGTGACTTAGGGCCATTTTTCACACTTAGAACCATCACAGCATCCCCAAGTTCACATGATTTACATTCAGATGCTTGGCAACCAGTTCATATTTATGATGGCCGCAATGGCCCAGGATCACGCAATCCCCTTTTGCGACCTTCAGACAAGCAAAAGTCGATGAGGAAGCCAGATTCACTTAACAACTGGATTACTAATTTTACAACTGTGGCAATTCACTTAGCAAGCATGGCAAGAAAAGGTCGTAAAAATGGGGCAAAACAAATTTCTCGCTTAGCAATGTAAAATTTTGGGCTCAGTTGTGGTCGTACATTGAGGACTACCTGTATCCCCTTCAGCACAAGTTCAAAGCTTTATCCCATGCCAAAGTCTTGACTGTTTCTTTTTGTATGACAGAAAAACAACAACAACAGGATGAGAATCCTTAAAAGTTGCATCACCCTTCTTATAATGACCAGGTTTGGTAGAAGCAGGTCAGGGAAGAAGATGAGCCAGTGGCAGCTGAGAGTGAATGGAGGAAATCCCACTCTCTTTTTCGGCTCCCAAGAACTTCATCTCAGAGCTAATGGCTCTTGCTTTCCCCCTCCAGGAGCAGTGAGAATTAGCTTGGCTGACATCAGGAGGGTGCCATTAGAATATGCTAACAACTTTCAAGACAACACGATGAATTAAAATGCTGGTTTTAGGGAGGACTTGCTCATAATTCCAGTCAAACATAACCCGACAAGAAGACAACAAGAAAACCAGAGAAGCAGATCTGGTTCCAACTGTTTATTTGCTACCAAGGATGGATGTTTGCCTTTTTTTTTTTTTTTTTGGGGGGGGAGCCATGGATCTATACCTCTAAAGCAGTGGTCCCCAACCTTTTTTGTACCAGGGACCGGTTTCACGATTATTCGTTCTTCCACGGACCGGAACCTGAGTAACGCGAGATTCCACCGCCATCGGGACGGCTCTTCGTTCGAAGCCGCCCCTCCCTTTGACGAAACTAAGGCACGAGGATTTCTTCAGCACCCGAACGCCACTTTCCAACCGAAAACCCGGAAGCAACCAAAAACCCGGAAGTGCCGTCGAAACAACATGGCGCCCAAGCTTTGCGGCCCGGTACCAAATGATCCACGGACCGGTCCCGATCCGGGGACCGGTGGTTGGGGACCCCTGCTCGAAAGCAGAGGTGTCAAACTTGATTTCATTGAGGGCCGCATCGGGGTTGTGTTTGACCTTGTGTGGCCAGCTTGACACTCATGTCCGGGGGCACCTGTGGTGGCCCGAGCACTGCCAGTGAAAATGGGCTCCCGGGCTTCGTTCCTGGTTGCGACGGCCTTCTGCAACCCTTTGCCAGCAAAATCGGAACTCGGGAGAGGCACTGCGAGCCGGTCCCTTGCTGTTTCCAGGGTGGCCAGAACCAAGTACCCTGTGGGCTGGATTCGGCCCACAGGCCTTGAGTTTTGACACCCCTGCTCTAAAGTCTGCTAGGCAAGAAACGATGCTTATATGTCAGTGAACAGGGAAGTATGCTCCAAATACATCCCAATGATTGGTATGTTGAGACAATGAAACCCTGCCTTCCATTTTAACAAATGGCAGGCGTGAATTCTACCCAAGGGCAAATATAGCACAGTGTAAAACAGTCCTATAAAAATCAGAGTGCAGCCTACAACGCTACTAAAGCTGTGGTGTTCTCTGAAGCAGGTGGCCAGGGTTAACTGTGATGCTCCAAGCTGCTTTTAGCACCACAATGATGGAAACTAATTATAGTTGTAACACAAAAGCATTTGAGGGGCGGTTTGCAAACAGAAGACTTAATTGCCATGTTGGGGTTTTTCTTCTTCTTCAAATTCCAAATAAACACATTAATTTTGTTGAACAACACACAAGCGGTTAGGGTAGGTCTTCGCTGTGATTCCCTGTCTCCTTTTCTGAGGGTCTGTGTAATTAAACTATTAGCCTGGAGCCCCCGTGCATCCAAACTGAAGAAATCAGTCTGGAGCGGGAAAGCAACAACAGGACAACTGGGTCGAAATGGCTTGGCATTGCCATTTGTGTTGCATTGGCAGTGTGGAAACTCTGAAATTGTTCAGAAGATGAGTGAACAATTTGCAACCCTTTACCCGTCGTCATGTATACGAACCATGTGTCCTGGTTAGTCAACTGCTACATTTTACCTGAAATGTTTTAATGTCAGTCCTCCCGCCAATCAAGATCATAACAGTACATCATGGTAGTTAAATCAAGATCAGATCCTGGTTTTTGATTCTTTTGTTCAGACCTCACACCAGTATGCACTTCCTGGTTGGTCTCAGTATATTTGTGTGCCTTTCTGATAGCCCAGGTCATCTTCTTCATGTCAAATTTAAAAGATTCTAAAGTGAATGTTACTATTGTAAGAGCACCTTATATACCTCTCTATGGTGCTTAGCGTCACTCTTGGTGTGGTTTACAATGTCAGCATATTGCCCCCAACAACCTGGATCCTCATTTTATCAAACATGGAAGGATGGCAGGCTGAGTCAACCTTGAGCCAGTCAGGATTGAACTTGTGGCAGTGGGCAGAGTTAGCCTGCAATATTCTAACCACCATGCTACCACAGCTACTTAATTGACAGTTAGCCAAGAGTAATGTCATTTATACAAGGGCATCTATACTATCTTTGTCATAAAACTCTTCTGTCTTTCTTACAAACCCAAACAAGGCAGCTTGGAGCCCGTAAAATATCTCCTCCGTTCCTAACATTCAAGCCAGCAAATTCATCCGGACGACACGCTTTGCTTTCAATATCTGCTTTTCTCAATGAAATGAGATGAAGCTGTTGCCATAGAAATGCACGAATTTGGAATCGCTGACTTCCACGTTCCACCCTGGCCTCTGAATCGAATCCAGTCACTGCTTTTTTTTTTTTATATATAGAAAGGATCCCAATTAATATATCTTTCAATCTCAAGGAATGCCATCACGGCTTTACTGATGAATGTATGGGTGCGATGCTGGCATTTGCTTGAAATTGGTTCTTTCTTTTTTTTTTTTGTTGCTCCCTGGCCCAAAGTTGATTGCACAAAGCTCTTGTGGTATTCTGGTTGCAGCTTTCGAAGTCAGATCGGTCCTTTCCTCACTCTTAACCATCTCCCTTGTATTTTTTTGGGTTGGGACTTTTCCTGTGGGAGAATCCCCGCATTGCCAGTTTGCTTTGCTTTGCCATTAATCTCCTTGTTATCAAAAGCAACATATATCTCTCTTCCCCTCATGATGCCCTTGTGTAAGTGATATTAATCTTGGCCTTCGCCTGGTTGTCAGCGTTCATAAGTTAAGAACCCAGCATACGACTCCACGCAGGGCGGAATCGCCAAGTTTAGGAGGCCCGATAGCAACCGTTGCTATTTGTAGGCTGTGAGTGGATCCTGTTCCCATTCCATTGCCTTGGTTGGAAGGCCTGTTCTGGAATAGCACACCAGTGGAAAATTTAAAAATTGAAAAGTAAGTGACTAGTAGCAAGGTATTGGGAGTGCCTGCAGAAGCAGCAGATTTCTGATTTTGTTGCTGTTGCAGGATGCACCACACATACTAAGTAGTACCGCAGGACAGAATGAAAGACAACATGAAAAATTCAGTGGGTGTCCCCTTGCTTTACACCACCTTTTCTTCCCTGCCTTGGACATCCCATTCACTGTTAAGTAAAAAAAAAAAAAAGCCAGAAATTGAAAGCTTGTTTATAAATGTTTTGTTCCAGAATACAGAGCTTTGTTCATGGTTTCTTTTAAGCCAGCCGCCCCCCCCCCCCCCCCCCCCAAAAAAAAAAAAAAAAAAAA
>BLBF01000057.1:5775498-5792607 GCA_015471245.1 Laticauda colubrina
TGTTTTGTTCCAGAATACAGAGCTTTGTTCATGGTTTCTTTTAAGCCCGCCGCCCCCCCCCCCCCTCAAAAAAAAAAAAAAAAAAAAAAAAACACCTTTTGGGCACCAGGGACTGGTTCCATGAAGAGAGGGGACGTGGTTTCGTGTGCTGCCTGCATCCTGCAGATGAGGCTTCACTTTCTTGTGCGGACCAGTTTCTGGCAATGCGATGGACCGGTGCCGGTCCATGGACTGAGGGCTGGGAACCCCTGTTTTAAGCCATGGTGTGTTTTTACCGTGTTCACAGAATCAGCGGTCGGGTTCATAGGTTATTTGAAGATGAAACCAGATTAAATGATAAAAATGACTCCCATGTTGTCCAAAAAGTTCAGGAAGTCACCTGGACATTTTGGCCAACTTTCCACAGGATATAAATGAGAGAAATTAGTAATGTGCATTCCATAGACTTTTGCTAACTCTTTTTCCACTTCTGTTTCCTCTTTCATAGTTGGGCAGTGAGCTTACATATCAAGGTTGGGAGGGGGGGGGGGACAAAAAGTTTAGCCACCTCTAAGCTTATTTTTCCACAATCTTGATATGTAATTTTTTCATTACAGAAACATTTATTTTTCCGTTGTGAATCTCCTGTGTTGAGAGTCCGTTCAGTTGGGCAGCTTGGAAACATGACAATAAATTCAAAGGCAAAAACAAAGAAATGTATTTTTGGAGGCCTTAGGAAGCGGGGAGGGGGAGAGCATTCACCGATGAATCTCCCTGTCTTTTTAAAAAGATATCATTTCTGTGAACATTTTAATACACTACCCTCGTGGGTTTTGAGTTTCTTCCTCAGGCCCTTTTTATTGCCACCTCTGGTTCTTCCATTGGATGTTGAGCTTCTGAAAACCAATCCATAATTCAGGAGCCTTTTATCTCCGGATTATAACATGCATTTCCAAAGAGGTTTAAATGCCCTGCTGTGAACTTCCCAGGAGCCCTTGAGCTTTGTATTACTGATGTGTGACAGCTTTTTTGTGGGGCTCTGATGGAGGGGAGGGACCTGGTTGGTCTTCATTGCAGTTCAAAGAAGAATTCCCCAATCCAGAAATTATCATCGGATGGCCTAATTTTTGACATCTTATCTCTCTCCCTGCTTCCTGTGGTGTTTTTTTTTTTTTTTTTTTACAATTCTGACTCCACGTTTGGCACACGCTAGAAAGTGCTTATCTGCTGCCTTGCAAATCTGTTATGTCAAATGTTATCCCCCCCCCCCCCAGTATGTCTCTAATTGAATTTGTTTCATCGTTGTTCGGCCGTTTTGAATAACTGATCAGGACCGACTGTCAGTAAGTGCATCTTGGAGTTCTTGTAAACTTATGCTTGTGTCATCAGCAATGTCTGTTTTTTAATGAGATCTCTCTTTTTTCATGCTTTTGATTTTTCCAAACATTTTCCAAACATTCCAGTGACTCTTGTGCTACTTTTGGTTGTATTATTTTATTATTTTTGGGGGCAGTGAGTATAGCAGTTGTGAGCCACCTGGAGTTGTGCTTCTTCATATGGGTGGCCATGTAAGTCTTATAAATAAATATCCATGAATTCAGTTACTGAATAGCTCACCAGCATTTCAAAACTGGAATCTGGTAAGAACTCCGGATGACTTCCCACAAGAACCAGTATGAAACTCAAGCTAATAGAATGGCTAATAAAATGAAACAAAATTAAGAAACCCACAGGATTCGAACTGTATTATTTAGCAATTGAGAAGTCTGCCAAGCAATACTGGTTCTATTTATTTGAAAGATTTATTTATATAGCCCCCAACTCAAACAAAGGTGGCTCTTTTGAGGACAATATTACCATTGTTTATGATAATTGTTGGCACTCTCTGAACTGGTTATTTTCTTGCAGACGTTTCATTACCCAGTTAGATAACACCTTCAACGTGTGACGTTTTTGCACATCACATTTGTAATAGAAATATCTTTCATGAGTCACGTTTTAGAAGGCAAATTTAGTAAAGTACTCAGTAGAAAATAGGAATTTTATATTCTTTGCCCTGATTTTTCCTCAGATGGTAAATGTGTACGTTTGTTTCTTTCAGGTATCCTGAATCCAAAGAATCCTAAAGAAGCACCAAAATCCTTCAGCTTTGACTATTCGTACTGGTCCCATACCTCGGTAAGAATGCTGGATGGTCTTGAACCCAGATTCCTTTTGAAAGTGTGATACAAGCCGATGTAGCCGATGGGTGGATATTTCTCTCTTTCAGCCCTCCAGCCCACAGCTGTTTTTCTCTTCTGATTGTATTGCGATTTTTAGCTGTTTAAGAGCCAAGGTTCCTCTTGATCCAAATGCCTTTTCCAGCCTGGGATCAGAAATATTACATTTCATAGGAGGTATAAGTGTGTCCAAGGATAGCTTTGCAGAGAGAGAGGATTAGCTCGAAGCAGCTCCGAGGAGGAATTTGAACGGCAAACAATTTCCATGTAGGAGTCTATGTATAAACTTCCCCTCGGAGTGTTTATAACTCCGTTAAAAAGAAGAGTTTTCAGTTTCTTAGCTTAGCTGCTTCCCCCACACCCGCCCCATTTCGCTCCCAGTAGACAAAACCATGAAAGCAGACTGACCCTGAAGCCCCCATGTCCCTTGTGGAAGCTACAGCTGAGATTTTTACTGACTTCCAGCAATTGTTGGATTTTGAGTTGTTCTCCGATGATCAAAATGATGAAAAATGAATCTTCGTATTCGCAGCGCTTTGGGCCCTGTGATTTATCCAGAAAAAGAAAACCTGTACATTGGATTAGAGCAGGCAACTAAATATTTTTGCTTGCCTGTAGATAAAAATGTTAAATCTCCACAGAACCCACCTATTGTTTTCTTTAAATCAAACAGAGTAGGAGTTTCCCATATAAGTTATCCCAAAAAACAAAAGAAATCAGGAAAAGATTGCAGCGAAACCATCTCGGAGACACCCATATGTTGCCTTTGAGATAAAGTAAGCTACTGCACAAGAAATATTTGCTCATGAATGACTCACAAAGGAAATGGATAGCCTTGTTAGGTGGAATATCCTTTTTTTCCAAGTCTTTTGGAAATATTCTTAAAACTAGTATCCCAAATAATGGGAACCATGAAGCTTCAGTATCTTCCCTTGAAACTGAGTTTTGAAAACAGTGTTTAGGTGGACGGTTTTTGCCTCGACAACTTTCCAATACACAACTCCCAATAGCTGCCAGTTCTACCCTTTAAAGCAGCATTGCCCAGCTTCTTTTGTGCTTGTTCAAGAAGCTTTGTCTGTTTCCAGAACAATACGGTGGCAGTCTGCATCTAATGCCAGATAACGTAGCTACTAATTATGACATTCTTTCCTCGTGTCTCAGTATCACCAATGTAAGAAAGAAATAACAATATTGACTTGACTAGGTTATTGAAAAATCTGATGTTTATTCAGGGGCATTGCTGGACTTTCCCTCCTCAGTCCCCTTGAAATTCCATGTCCAATCCTCTAAACTCCCCCACTTCTTTTTCCTCATTTCTTTCTCTTGTTAAATAAGTAAAAATGTTGATTTCCTATATTTCTACATAGGAAATAATCATGGTTGAGCGATCATCTTGTTTGAAGACATTCTGCTTCGTTTATTCCTTCAGTGAGGAAAAATATGTTCTCCTGGTCAGCTGTTGCTCCAAATTATGTCCCGCTTAAAGGCTTTATTTATTTATCTTGTCTATTTTTTAAATGGCACTTCCTCCCCTCCCCCATTTTTTGAGCTTGCTTGCCTTCTTAAAGCCTTTTGTCTGCTTTTATTTTTCCTTGGCAAAGCTGGTAAAACACAGCTGCCATTTGAACTGGGGCGTCTGGCTCGGGCGCCAGTTTCTGTCCCTTGATATTTTTCAATTAAGGCCTGTTTGAAAGGTTGGCAATAAAGGTTGGGTGGGACTGGCACTTCTTTAAGCTGGCAACACTCCATAGCTCACAGAATACTCCAGAAATAGTAATATGGAAAGATTGGAAACTGGAGAACCCCCTTTGATAGTAAACTCAGAAGCACTTGATTCTCAGCTGAGGCATTTGTAAGGGTTTGACTTGATATTAAGAATTTGAACCCTCTGGTACACACAGAAATAGTAAAATGTGGCTATACGATCGTAATTTCACGGCTTGTCCTCTATTATCACCTCTTCCTTCATTAAGTCTTGAGAGTTAACAAGGTCGATACTATATGGTACAAACCTATCACAGAATCTTGTCAGAGGACAAGGCATCAACACACACACACACACAGAGTCCTTGACTTACGACCATGGTTGAGCCCAAAATTGTTTGTTGCTGAGACATTTGTCAAGTGAATTTTGCCCCGTTTTACGATCTTTCTTGTCTCAGTTATTAAGTAAGTCACTGCAGTTGGTAAGTTAGAAACCTGGTTGTTAAGTGAATTGGTCTTCCCCATTGGCTTTGCTTGTCAGAAGGTTGCAAAAGCTGGTCACATGATCTTTGAATGGTTACTAAGTGAACTATTGAAAGTCGAGGACTACCTCTGTGTATGTGTGCATCAGCATTTGATGTTTTGATGTGTGCCAATGTGTTCACAGAAAAAAAAAAAAAAAGTGACAATAAAGGTTATCTTCTCTGAAATCCCCACAGTCTGAGGATCCTTGCTTCGCCTCTCAAAATCGTGTCTACAATGACATTGGGAAAGAAATGCTGCTCCATGCCTTCGAAGGCTACAACGTCTGTATCTTCGCATATGGCCAAACTGGAGCCGGAAAATCTTATACCATGATGGGGAAACAGGAAGAGAACCAGGCAGGGATCATCCCACAGGTAAACTGGATCCTTGCTTGTTTTGCAAGTCCCAAATACTTTGTTTTTGCATCAGCCTTTCAAAAGCTTGCAGGATTCCCCAGCTTTTCCCTTCTGCAAACAAATGTTGCCTCTGCGTAGTGAAAAGGGCAGCATATATATATATATATATTTAATAAATAAATTTAAAAATGCTTCTGTCTCCTTCCAGATTGTGTGTTTGTGACAATTTGGTGGTTGGTGGTGAGTGTTGAATGCCTTTTCCTGCTTAAAATGTGGCCTCTGAACAATGCTTAGGTCAGAAAAGTGTATCCAACTACTCCGGATTTTGTTTTCATTACTTTTGCAACTGTTTTTCTGTTCTATTTGTTTATTACTTTGCACTTCTTAGTAAAGTTAGGATACATTGTATGCACTTTGAAGAAAACATTGAAACGGCAGACTCCTTCAGATGCTTTTGTCTTTTGTCCATCTGTCTTCTTAATATAATTTCAAAAGGCAGTGCTGTTCTGGCACAGAGAGACAGGATTTTCCAGTCTGCAATATTGAGTTAGTTGGGGGGGGGGATCATCAGGGAAGTTGGAAAAGCAAAGGCAAAGCTTGTATAGCTGTTTTTGTGAATAGTTGAGCCGAATAGTCTTTCTGCTCTAGGAGCAGGAGCAAAAATGGTTAGCCCCTGTGTCCGAAAGCATGTCAGCCATCTGATAAAACCTACCAAGGAGAAATCTGATCAGGGCTTGGTTCAGGCATATGGATTAGATAATATGCTAGCCAGGTTTTCAATGCTAGCTGGGGGGGGGGGTGGAGGCGGTGGAGGAAGATCAAAGAACCTGAAATTAAATTGAACCCTGAGTGAAGGCTGGTCCTGCCCCTTGCTGATTCACAAACAATTTTGCATGAAACAGTAAGCAGCTCTGTATCTAAATTGGTTTCAGCAGCTATTTCTGCAGGTCACGAATTGCAAATCAAAAACATACAAGTTAGAAAAATCTGATTTTTGTACACTTCATCACATCATAGTTAGTGATCTTAACATCTGCTTGAAAACTGAACAAGCTTGTGTTTTGTTTTGGGTGTGTGTTGAACAAGGACTGGTCACAAATTGAAACGACCTGCAACCTAGGTACAACTGTCACACCTTGATTGAAATCTGTAGATTGTGGCGTTTTTGATTGAAATGTTTTTTGTTTGATCTGTTGTTCACTCAAATTTCTGCACTGCATTTGTAAGAAAGGAAGCCATGGCAAATATTTAAAGCTGTTTCTTTTGTATGTTGTAATTTATTTTGAATATAAAATTAGGATTCCTGGTTTTGGGCTTTGAAAGCTTGGCATACACAGGGAATTCCTTTATACTTCAGAGGTACAAGAAGGGGATAAGGAAGAAATGGGAATCCCGAGAAACCACGACTTACGGGAGCTATTAAAAGTATTCAAACCAATAAAAATACAAAGGATTCTTCTACAAATAAGTAGCAGTGTTAATACTTTATGCCGGAATAGAGAAGATTTCGCATAATGCTCTAACGCTAGAAGTTTTTAAGAAGAGATTGAACAACCGTTTATCTCAAATAGTGTAGGGTTTCTTCCTTGAGCAGGGGTTGGACTAGAAGACCTCCAGGGTCCCTTCCAACTCTGTTATTCTGTATTCTGTAATCATCACCATTTGGAGATGCAAACCATGTTCCTAATGTCAATGATCTTTTTTTTTATTTTTTTTATTAAGACTTGTATGCCACCTATTTCGCTGAGGCAACTCTTACATATTTGAATTTTGAAGGCCCGCTTCCTCCTTTTACTCAAGCTGCCTTCCCACTTCGGTCACCACGAGAAGCTATACAAAATGCCAACAGGCTTTATCTCTAATTAATTTTGGCTGTCCGGCACGAAACTAGGAACCTGTCAATGCATTTTGGAGCGGGTGTGGTGGCAGTGGCTGGGGTGGCATTGTTCTATCTAGCCCAATATCCTAGTTCTCCTTTCCGTGTAACTATAGCTTGATGCTTCTCCATTGCTTTCTAGCTGTGTGAAGAGCTCTTTGAGAAGATCAATGACAACAGCAACGAGGAAATGTCTTACTCCGTGGAGGTAAGCGGGGTGTCTGTATGCACGAAGACATTGACCTGATGGAGATTCAGATTCAAGTTTGGTTTTTTTTTCCCCAACGGTGGTTTCACAACTTCTGGTATTGAGCCTTAAAAGCGCACAGGAGCCTTTCCTTATTAGAAGCTCAAAACCACCCAGATACTGTGTGGGAGTTGAAAGGAGCCAGAGGTGAATGGCTGGATCGATTTTTTTTGCTTTCTGGATACAAGGGTAGTGGTGGAGAGCCCCTTTTAGCTGCTTGGAGAGGAAGCACATGGGCGGGAGGTTGTGGATGGAGGCTTGGATGGA
Organism: Laticauda colubrina; assembly: GCA_015471245.1. Classification (NCBI taxonomy): domain Eukaryota; kingdom Metazoa; phylum Chordata; class Lepidosauria; order Squamata; family Elapidae; genus Laticauda; species Laticauda colubrina. Next base: position 5,782,672 of record BLBF01000057.1, read on the forward strand.
GGAGGTGGGCCCAAGAATGTAGACCCTTAGAAGGCAGCATAATGGATGGGGCTGTGCCTGAATAAACATTCCCTTCCTGTTACAGGAGGCCTTTCCAGACCATTCACAAAGCCACTTTGCTAAAACCCAGGCTGTGTAAAAGTAGTACATTGCTGGGGGGGATTTAGTCTTGTGTTTTGCTAGCTCTCCTTTCTTGAAGAAAAGAGGTAGAGCTTCTGCTAAGCTCTTTGCAGCTTGCTGGCCTCTAAGGAGTTTGGGGTTAATGTAGATTCCACTTGGGAAAGAATAGAGTATAATAGACTTCTTTATTGGCCAAGTGTGATTGGACACACAAGGAATTTGTCTTGATGAAAATACTCTCATTATACATAAAAGAAAAGATACATTCATCAAAAGTCAAGAATCATAAGGTTCAATACTTAATGATAGTTATAGGGTACAATAAGCAATCAAATCATACTAGGAAACAGTCAATATAATTTTTTTTAAAAAAGCAGTGTGTATTTTCTTCTGGAACTTGCCCAAGATGGAGTATTCTGCTTTTCTTTGGCCCCAATCATTATTATTCTTTAAAAAAAAAAAGTCCAAAGAAATATCAAGAGATATTGCATTTACTTTAGCCTGTCATAATATAAGGCAGGGGTCTTCAAACTTGACAGCTTTAAAAGACTTGTGGACTTTAACTCCCAGAATTTTTCCTCCAGTCATGGTAGCTCAGGAATTCTGAAAGTTGAAGTCCACAAGTCTTAAACTTCCCAAGTTTGAAGAGCCTTGATAGAAGGTCTTCCATGTCCGGCCATTTTTTTCTTCTTTCTTACCCGCAACAACCGATATAAATGTTTCAGCACTATTTCTGGTTAAGGGGGGAAAAAAGTGCCTGGCCAGTGCCTTCATTTGGTTTGAACTGAGAATAGCAAGAGGAAAAAGATGTTCAGAGCACTAGGGAGTAGCCCTCTGCTTCTTTGGGGAGATGGCAGGGAATTGTTTTCCAGACTCTTAGGGTAGGAATTAGCAAGAGATAAGCCCAGGGGTCTGGCCTAGGAAAGCAGCTGAGAAGAGAGAGAGAGGGACTGAGGTGGTGAATCTTGGATTCTCTCCTCTTTCTTCAGAAGAAGCCAGTATTAGATCTTATTCAGAGGTCCATTTATCCTCTTATCCAAGAAGAGCATGAAGGCAAATCTCTCTCTCTCCCTGTCTCTCTTTCTCTCCTCTTTCTCTCCTTCTCTCTCTCCATCACTCTCTCTCTCTCTTCCTCTGTCTCCCTCTTTCCCTCTCTCTTCCTCTCCATCTCGTGTGCGTGCTCGCTCTCTTCTCCCTCTCCCCTCTCTCTTCTCCTTCTGGTTTTCAGATTCATTATCCCTGGTTGAATTGTATTAGGATTTAGAACTGAACCCTACCTAGTGGCTTGCTTGTGGCCACTTCAGAAGCAAGGCCTGTCCCAGGGAAGTCCTACCACTTCTCTTGCCCCTTCTGATCGTTCTTGTGACACTCAACTTTTTCAAGAAATGAGAAGAGTGGAAGTTGGCAGCTGCCCCTCAGAGGAGACTATCTTGGGCAGTCTTAAAAGAGTGGCTCAGTTTTATATAAGATGCCTCCTTGACCTAAGAGCTATTTGTGTGGGTCCTTACCTCATCGCCGCTTGCAATTCCTCTCATTTTTTCCTTTAGAGACCTGAGTAATCTAGAGAAGCTCTCAAAATACTTATTGATGTCTCAGCCCTAAAGTGCCCTTGTGATGAATAATGGAGGTTTTTTTTTCTAAATCAGCACTTATGACTCCCCGAACAACTTTTGGAAATCTGTTTTCCTTTGCATTACCTGCCCTCTTCTGTTTAGATACTCCTTGACTTGCAACAGTTCATTTAGTGACTGTTCAAAGGTGCAATGGCACCAGGGGGAGGAAATGAGCCTTTTTCACACTTAATGACCATTGTAGCATCTCCATGATCATGTGATGATCAAAATTCAGATGCTTGGCAACTGAAATAATAGAAAATTAGCCAGCTTGGCCAATGACTCCTGTTTATGACTGCCTGACAAACACAGTCAATAGGGAAGCCAGAGTTACTTAAAAACCGTGTAACTAACTTTACAACTACAGGGATTCACTTAATAACTGTGGCAAAGAAGGTGGTAAAAGGAGGGAAAACTCATTTAACAAATGTCTCATTCAGCAGCAGAAATTTTGGGCTGAATTGTGGTTGTAAGTCGAAAACTACCTATACTAAGATAAAGGTAAAGTTTCCCCTCGCACATCCATGCTAGTTGTTTCCGGCTCTAGGGGGCGCTGCTCATCTCTGTCACAAAGCCGAAGAGCCAGCGCTGTCCAAAGACGGTCTCCGTGGTCATGTGGCCAGCAGGACTAAACACCCAAAGGCGCATACAACGCTGTTCCCTTCCCACCAAAGGGGTCCCTATTTTTCTACTTCCATTTTTTTTACACACTTTCGAACTGCCAGGTTGGCAGAAGGTGGGACCAGTAAGGGGAACTCACTCCGTTACGCAGCGCTAGGGATTCGAACCGTTGAACTGCCTACCTTTTTCTGATCGACAAGCTCAATGTCTTAGCCCCTGAGCCACCGCATCCCCTTTAGCTGGGCTAGCATTCTCTCTTTTTTTTTTTTTTTCCCTGTGTGACGATTTTCTATTGTTGTTCCTTCCTCGCAGGTCAGTTACATGGAGATCTACTGCGAGAGGGTTCGAGACTTGCTGAACCCCAAAAACAAAGGGAATTTGCGGGTCCGGGAACACCCACTGCTCGGGCCTTATGTGGAAGACCTGTCCAAGCTTGCGGTCACTTCCTACACCGATATTGCAGACCTCATGGATGCTGGGAATAAAGCAAGGTTGGCATCTTTGCACTTCAGGGGTCTTGCAGCTTGTATGCGAAGTCCTCGACTTACAACAGTTCATTGAAAGTCACAACGGCACTGAAAAAAGCGACTTAGGACTGTTTTTCATATTTATATGACCTTTGCAGCATCCCCCTGGTCACGTGATCAGAATTCAGACACTTGGCAACTGGCTTGTATTTATTACCGTCTCCGGGTCACGTAATCCCCTTTTGCGACCTCTTGACAAGCAAAGTCACATTCATTTAACAACTGTGTGACTAACTTAACAAATGCAATGATTCACTTAACAACCATGGCAAGAAAAGTTGTAAAATTGGGGCATTAAATCACTGAACAAATGTTTCACCTAGCAATGTCAATTTTGGGCTCAGTTAGCAGTCTTAAGTCCAGGACCATCTGTATGTATTTCATACCTAGTTGTGGTGCTGGACAGGGAGGAAATATTTGAAATTGTGATTTGTGAAATTATCATCTTCTCACCATTGGTAATTGAAATGGTGCTTCTTGAAAACAGAATTATAATAATTGCTCCCATTTGGGTGAAATATCAAAGTAGACTTAGGGGAACATTTTTGGGTTGGCTGTTCTACATATTAAAAAAACAGGTTTATTTATTAAGCCAGGATACAGCCGACCCATTTAAGAAAATGATTTCTAAGAGTGCATTATTAAGGATGCAAATAGAGGTGGCGAAATGGATTGCTTTGATAAAAGAAAAGAAAGCATAATTACTTCTGTTTCAACTTGGAAACCACTTCTGGACTTTGTGCTTGAGGTGAGGAAAAAATGAAACTTTGATTTTGAGTTTTACCAATTAGATAGATGTGTTGTTATAGAAATGGCTATTTTATACTATTATCTTAAAGTAAAAAATTGAGGTTGGATGTACTATCTTATTCTACTGCAAAGGGAGTCGAGAGTCAATGGTTTTTCTTTTTCCCTTTTTTTCGACACATTTCCCTTCCCTTTCCCCTATAATTTGTCCTATTATTTGTTTTTCTATTTTTGTATTTTACATTATAAACTAATAAAAAGGATCATTTGGGAAAAGACTGCATTATTAAATTCCTTCTGGTGATTATTTTGCTTCAAAGCAGCTGTATTGAATTTGGCGGCTTATGATTATAAAATTTAAATTTAGCTCTGACTAAAGCATTTGAGAAGAAAGGGGGAAAGTGACCTCATTAAAGAAGCAAGCTAAACTTTCTCACCTCTCATGGAAAATGTCCTCTGATTTGTGTGGCCCCACCATTCAGCCAACCATCTACTCAAGGGAGAATATTTGGGGAAATATTCTCTGCCTGTCTATAAACTCTCTCTCAGATGCTGAGACCTTCCAGTGACCTCAGAAGCTGGATGATGGACCCCCTGTCAACCCTTAGAAGTAGCTAGTCTGTTGTGTTTTTGATATTTTGTTTTCTCTTTTGTGTGTGTGTGTTCATAACTTTTATTTTGTATCAACGTATCATACATAAGGAAAAATAATAACAGGAAATTAAGGGAGGGGAAAAGAAAACATAAAGTGCAAGGGAAAAAAGCAAAAAGTGTTGACTTCCAACTCTTTTTAGCCCAGTATAAGATAACAACATTCCAGCACCAACTTTTTACTTTTACAAATTAGTATATAACTAGCTATTTCTATGAGAACAAATTTATCTAATCAGCAAAACCAAAGTCAAAGTTTCAGGGTTTTATTTTTCATCACAAGCACAAACTCCAGGAATGATATCCAAATAAAAAAACATAAATATATTCTCCTCTTTGAATAAAGCAATCGATGTAACCATTTCTGTTTTATCTTCTTGCCTTATCTATATATTTTGTTTTCTTGAAGCATAAATGTATGTTCCCTTTTTCCTTCCCAAGGACGGTAGCAGCTACCAACATGAATGAGACCAGCAGTCGTTCTCATGCTGTCTTCACCATAGTTTTCACTCAGAAGAAACACGATGCTGAAACCAACCTTTCCACCGAGAAGGTAATCTATTTCTTCCCCTGGGAAATAGCTGTGGCAGTCGATCCTTGCAACTGATCATAAAATCCCAGAACTTATGGGAGGCTGTGATAGCTGTTTTTTCTAGGAATAGGATAGGAAAGGAGGGAATACCATACATCACTTGGCAAATCTTTGGAAAACTCACCCCTTTTTTAAAACAGCCCTGTTCTTGAGTTAGATATATTTTCTTTAAGACCAGATTTAAAAAAAATAGAAAAGCAACAAAGATGATTAGGGGACTGGAGGCACATAGTTGCAGGAATAGTTGCCGGAATTGGGTATGTCCAATCTGGTGTTAAAGGACTACAGGTGACATGACAGAATTTGAGGGACTGCCACAAAAAAGAAGGAGGAGGTGTGTTTGTCAGCCTATTCTGCAAAGCACCAAAAGGCTGGACGGAAACGAATCAAGGAGAGAAGCAACCTGGAATTATGGAGAAGTTTCCTGATAATGAGAGCAATTAATCAGTCCAAAGGCTTGCCTTCAGAAGGTCTTCTGAGTGGAGGTTTTCAAGAAAAGACTGGATTCCAGATTTTGTCCAGAATGCTATAAGGTCTCTTGCTTAAGCAGGGAGTTGGACTAGATGATCTTCAAGGTCCCTTCCAGCTCTGTTATTCTAGTATGCCACAAAAAGGGACCTCACCTCAGCTTTCTTAGGCTCTTCAGAATATCTCTCCCCAATTTCTTGGCCTTATAGTTCCTAATAATAACCCATAATGTAGGTGCTCCATCACTGGAGGCTTTCAAAAAGAGATTGGACAGCTGTTTGTCTGAAATGGTATAGGGTCTCCTGCTTGAGCAGGGGGTTGGACTAGAAGACCTCCAAGGTCCCTTCCAACTCTCCTGTACTATTATTCTGTTAGTTTGTCTGGTTTTTCCAAATGAATTTTACTATATTTGGAATATAAAAGAAGGAAAGAGAAATCACCAGTAATGGGAAGGGAAGTGAGAAAGAATGTGAAAGATAGAGAAACCAACTTCTCTTCCTTTCCCACACACAGAAGCAGAGGTGATTCTGCCTGGCAGAACTTCACCAATTAATAATTAATTCTTTTCTGCCTCCTCCTTACAAGCCTACTTTAGATAGGCGATGGACATAGTTAAAGTTTCAGCGGGATTTGTATGTTTAAAAAACACACATCACCATTGGGAGAGAAGCTTTCTAGCTTGGGATAATACTTTGGAAAACCACAACAAAAAGCAGACAATTTATTCAGCACTGTATAGGCTGTATTGGTCCATTTGAACACTGCTGAGTCCTGGCTTGTTGGATCCTGTCAAATTATAACAACCTGACCTGATCCTCTGGATCATAGTACTGAACTGTTCATTGCTTTGCCTGACCTGCTTCTCCTTTCCAGGTCAGCAAAATCAGTCTTGTGGACCTCGCTGGGAGTGAGAGAGCCGACTCTACTGGTGCCAAAGGGACTCGATTAAAGGTATACGCTCCCTCGGATGGGGTCTGGTAGGCAAATGGCCATGGTTCTTCCATTTGCAGGAAGCCCAGTTGCCCTTTTGATCAGAATCTGACCAGTGGGATTCCTTGATGGGCTTCTTTAGCAATTGTTCTGACCTAGGCTTCCCAAGACCATGAAGCAGACTCTTTGTCCCGATAAAACCCTTTTATTTGGGTTAAAGTGAATTCCTCTTGAGCAAAGTCTGCAAACAGTCTTTCAAGAGATTTCACAACTACAGACCCCTATCAGGCTTGGAGAGCTGCCGGGCCAATAGCTTCTAAATGCCACACTGTAGCAGAAATTATTTGGCAAGAAGACAGGAAGAGATCTTCATCCTAATGAATTGAACTAATTGTCTCCTGCAAACACTCCTCCCCTTTCGCTCCCCTTTATTCCCTATGGGAGGGGCCATTCACTGTCCACCTGTGGCTTCCCGAGTTGACCCTTGTTCCTTAACTGTTCCCTTCTTCTGGCAGCTCTGCACATGCACACACTGGGAACAGGCTCCAGCTGCTCTTCTGCCTCACTGATCTCCGACTCTGAAGGCAGCTGATAACTGTCGGACGACCCTGGCCCCATCTCTGCCTCCGACACAGAGCACTTATCAGCCTTTCCCAGGCTTCAAGACTGGCCCATGGTTCCTCTCCAACCTCCTCAATGTCCGAGTCTGCCGCCAGATCACACGTGACCTCATTTTTCTGAGAGACCAACTCCTGCCCATCTCCTTCAAAACTCCCTGGCAGCTCAGGGAATGTGCTTGAAGAACTGATGATTGTCCTCTTCAGCAATTGCTTACCGGAGTCTCAGCCTCTGGGCAAATCCAGGCATTAAAATCCCCGCTGCATTTTAAATCAATAAATGCCCAGCCTGCTCGAGGACAGGGAAACAAGATTGTGTTTCCCACTTCCTGGGATTTGAGCAACGTTTCCATCTATTTCCTTTTCCAGGAAGGGGCAAATATCAACAAGTCCCTCACCACGCTGGGGAAGGTGATATCGGCCTTGGCGGAAGTGGTAAGTCCAGATTTTTTGGAATGCCTTAAAAAAGAGGATTGCTTTGCAAGCTCATTGGGGCTTAGTCACAGGGGAGACGTGAAAGTGACATTTGTTTCCAGGAGTCTGTGTGTGTGTGTGTGTGTGTGTGTGTCACTCGCACGGCCTGGTTCCCCCCCCCCCCTTGCTGGGCTGCCAAGTTGCAAAAGTTGGGGACTGCTGATATAGCAAAGATTCAAATTTAGCAAAAAAAAAAAATGACTTATGATCAGTCCCTGCATATATAACCATTGTAGCATCCTCAGGATCAGGTGATTATAATTCAGGCCTTTGGCCACCAGTGTACATTTACAACGGTTGCCACATCCTGGGGATCGCCTGTTTGACATTAGCCACCTTCCCACCCGCTTCTGATGAGCAACATCAATGGGAGAAGCTGGGTTTTCTTAGTGACTTTGTCATTAAGCAATTCACCCACCTGCGATGATTCATTGAACAAATGCAGAAGAAAAAGAGCTTGTAAAATTGGGCATGGATCACTTAACAACTGCCTTGCTTAGCAGCAGCAACTCTAGTCTCAATTGTGGTCTTAACTCAAGGACTGCCTGTATTGGAACTTGGTATATGTGCTAGGTATCATAAAACATTCCTATGCCTGTTTTAGTAGTTGCCATAAAAAAAAAGTGGGGGGAAAGGAAGGAAATCTGGAAGAGCAGTGCAGCAGTTTGGAAGCGAAAGTACATTCCAACTCTTCTCTTTAAAAGATTGTAACTAAACTACCGGAGCTTTTGCCCACAAATATATTTAATTGGAGAACGTGAATGATGACATCCAGCCTGTGAATGGGCTCAATTGGAGAATCTGATTTATGACATATCCAGGGGGGAGAGGGGAAAACAGGGTCACAGCGGACTGTAAATGACGTATTGCCAGAGTTGGCTGCATACAGGGCGGTGCCAGTATGTCTCCTCTAATGAATCCTTTGAAGTTTTTTGAAGTTTGGCTTGAGAATCATGATTTAATTAGGGTGATTGCTGGAATCCTGACAGTAGGCTAATCTTCACCCCATTTACCTCACTAATTTTAGTTGGCTTAAAGCCCTTCCTGTTTGTTTCCTCTCGTGTAAAGCTTCCTGCCCATCTTGAGGCTGGAGTTATTTTTCATACCTACCTGCACCCTAGAGTTATGATATGGATGCTTTTGCATTTTAGGGTAATGGGAAGTAAGATTAACTGGTGTGCTTCTTTGGGGAAATGACAGTGGAACTTTATCTCTGACTCTTCGTTACTGATGCAAAATTCCAAGTTTGTGGTCCTACCTCACTTTTATCTTCTTTTTTCCACTCTCTGCCTCCAAAACTAGGATAACTGCACCAGCAAGGTATGATGGGTAAAGAATGTGCTCACTGAATGTGGTGGCCTGTAGAACAGTATTTCTCAACCGTGGCAGCTTGAAGATAGGTGGACTTCAACCCCCAGGATGCTGGCTGGGGAATTGTGGGAGTTGAAGTCTACACACCTTCATGTTTCCAAGGTTAGGAAACACTGCTTTAGTCACTGTTGGTTCCTAGCTAGCAATGAGCTGCTAAAGAAAACACAATCCCACCCATCTAACCCTCTCTCGCATTCCAAGCATGCCTGCTTCAAAGATTGGGATGAGCATTGGAAAAAGCCAGACTTTTTCATTGTGTTTGCTCTCCAACTGTAAATTCAGTCAATCTTGACTGATCTCGGTAAGGGCAGTCTCCTTGTGCAGTTGCAACCCTTCACGGCAAGTAAGGCTCCTCTGTAGGAGTGGAAACTGTTTTGCCAGGGAGCAAAACTACACCAGCTTTCTTGAAGCAGGGATGTTTGTAGCAGCTAGAGAAATCCTGCCACTCTAAAGAAAATTGTCTTGGCATGACCAAATTTTGCTACATCAAAGATAGTCCTGCAGAGAGCATCCTCTGCTTCAGAAAAATGGGGCAAAATATGTGATTGGATCACATGTGGCTCACGTCTCTGACAATAACAAGTGTCTTTTAATGTTTTGGGCTGTCCTAGTATATAGTACATACATACAGGCATATGTAGAATAGCAGTTTCTCCCTCTTTCTCTCTCAAAAAATATTTTTCCAATAAGAGTTGGATTTTGTTTCTTTGTTTTGTGGCAAGGCATCTTTCCTCGATCCTGATTAGACTCATCGGCTGCCTTTTGGCTAACCCCATCAGAATCATGGCCAGGATCCAATCCCCCTGCACATCCGAGACAGGGCTCCAGTCCTGTCTTTCTGGAGGATCAGCCCTTCTGTGCTCTAAAATCATATTTTTAAAACCATTATTTTAAGCCCAGAGCACTTTCAAAACTGTGTTTCCTTCTTGGCGAAGGAAAACTCAGTTGGGTGGGAGAGGAAAGAGAGAAAGAGAAAAGAGACAACTATAGAAACATGGAACAAAGCTGGCCTTGCTTTGTTTTGTCCCACAATTCCCCGTTTCTGTCTGCTGAGAATGAAGAAATTTCTATCCAGGACTGCCATGTAACTTGGATAATAAAATATCCTCATCCTGACAGATATGTTGGGAAACACCTTGGTGCCTTTCAGCAGATGGATCCTTCCTTCCTTCCTTCCTTCCTTCCTTCCTTCCTTCCTTCCTTCC
>BLBF01000057.1:5792617-5805617 GCA_015471245.1 Laticauda colubrina
TCCTTCCTTCCTTCCTTCCTTCCTTCCTTCCTTCCTTCCTTCCTTCCTTCCTTCCTTCCTTCCTTCCTTCCTTCCTTCCTTCCTTCCTTCCTTCCTTCCTTCCTTCCTTCTTTTTGTCTCTAATTCCTCTTCTGAAATGGGGCTTGTCATTTCCAGTTTTCCTGTCTGTGCCAAAGCCAATGAACAGGTTCAGATCTTCTGCCTACTTAAGGAGTGGCACTGGTTTAAATGTTTGAACTACCAGTATTAAAAAAAAAAAAGGCCCTTAGAGTCTTCTAAAGTGTCCCCTTCTCATGAGAATCACCTCCACCAAGTCGTGGCTTCCCATCCTGTTTTGTGGAAATGGCAGGCCACCAGCTTGGGTTACCCCTCTCTGCAAGCATCTTTTACGGTCTCCGGCTGCTAAGTACATAATGTCCTTTTGCAGAGTAAGAAGAAAAAGAAAACGGACTTCATTCCATACAGGGATTCTGTGCTGACGTGGCTGCTTCGGGAAAACCTAGGTATGAAGTTGAGACAACCTTTTCCTTTCTTTTTTAAAGTTACACTCCCAAATAACCAGCAATTACTTGATATGTGGTAGATCTCTTTGCAAAGAATGGCCCCATTTGGTGAAGCAGCAGACTTTAGTCCATGAAGTTTAGATCCTCTGTCTTTGAAACCAGGACTTTGGTCTTTTAAAAATGTTGGTTTGATTAGCTATGTTTTCAAAGCAAGGATCTAAACCATTGTGGCTCTGGGGTGGAACAAGTTCTGACTGTAACTTTGCAGTGGTCAGGTGACATTTGATCCAGATAGACATTTCTGGGGCCAAGAATTTGCAATTTTCTTTCTTAGACTTGGCAAATTGTAAAACTAGTGTTCACGCAACTCGTCAAGCCGTAGTGTGACTTGACTCTTTTTGGCATTCTGTGCTTTGGCAACTCTGCTAATCTGGTTTTCAAACTATCATATGTTTTAGCGTGATGTGTAAACCCAACCAACTTTGGTTTGTTTAGCAAACCCAGAAAGGAAACCCAGCTTGCCTGAAATGGGATTCTAGTTTCCTTTCTGATATTCAAGATGACATATTTCAATCTTTTACAATGCTGTTACTATATAGACAGGTATTTTTTAAAATCCCTGCTTTTAGTGGCCTTACTACATCCCAGCAATGGGCTAGATAATTATAATTATAATGATGGTGCATTTGTGCTGAGTCTTTTCACGATTTGGCAGTCAGGGTTGATCTTCCTTGATCTGATTGCATTTCTGCCTTGTAGGTGGCAACTCCAGAACCGCCATGGTGGCTGCTTTGAGCCCAGCAGACATAAACTATGATGAAACATTAAGCACATTAAGGTATTGAATAGGATTATAAATGCTGGGCTTTCTGTTCCATGTGTTCTCTCTTGTTTTAGGCAATGTGACTTGAGTTTGATGAGCAATTGATGGATGGACTTCAACTCCCAGAGATGCTGGCTTGGGAATTCTGGGAGTTCTGAAGTCCATCTTCAGGCTGATCTAGATAAAAACCCTTGGAGTCTTATCTTCCAAGATTCTTGACCATCGCCAGGCGAAGAATGTTCAAACATACATTATTGCCATTGTTTTATCTCAATAAACTGATCTGTCCAGATACGCAGATCGGGCCAAGCAGATCAAATGCAACGCAGTGATCAACGAGGATCCCAACGCCAAGCTGGTGCGGGAACTGAAGGAAGAAGTCACACGGCTGAAAGATCTACTTCGTGCCCAAGGGCTTGGAGACATTATTGACAGTAAGTGGATGGATCTGGCTGATTCTTTGTTTCTCTGAAGGAGATCACTTCTTTCCCATTGCATTTCTGGAAGAAAAACCTAGCATTTTTGGTCATTTTGAGGGTGTAGCAAAGAGGCAGGGATAGGTTTAGCTAAAGTTCATGTACCTTAGCTTGATCAACAAGCCTGCTCCATTATCTTGTGTTGGGGCCTTGTTGATTTATCTACCCAGTTGAGTGTTAAGCAGAGAAGAAATTGGACAACCATTGGTCTGAAATGGAATAGAGTCTCCTGCTTGAGCAGGGGTTGGACTAGAAGACCTCTAAGGTCCTTTCCAACTCTGTTATTCTATGTTTCTTTTCCTGGACAAAATTAGAATGTCTTCCAGAAAACAGCTCCCAGGGTAGCAAGCCCTGCGAGCTGCAGCAATAGCTTGTTCCTGTAATCTTTTGTTTCAGGAGTCGGTTATAGCTGTCAATTCCAGCAGCCTCCCATTTCAAAATGCCCTCCTACAACCAAACAGAGCAACAAACATTTACGTTTTCCATTCCTTCCAGAGTCGGTCGACAAACTAGATCAGGGCAGTTCCATTTGCCAAACTGGGATTTATTCTAGCAAAACGTAAACTGCCAGGATTTACAGCTTTCCATTCTCTCTTTCTATTATGATGATGATTGCTGTTGTTGAATGAATAAAAGAAAAAGACCACACAAGGGCAGGCTGGATGAAAAAAAAAAAAAAAGAGCCAAACACAATGAGTAAAGTATGGGAAGATTGCCAAGAAATTTAAAGCATCATTTGACTAATATGTTCTAGTACATTATTAAAAGCTTAATTTAGTACAAGATGTTTTGCATCCATTTTCAAATCAAAGCATGTCTTTATTAAACTTTAAAGTTAATGCAACTGAAAATTAAAAAATATGAGAGGGGAGGAGGGAGGGAGACTATGGATGATAAACACTTCATTAAAAAATGTTGTAAATGATACGCTGGTTACATGTTAACCTCTTTTGTTGACCATCCTAAATGCCTATTTGCTTCCAGAGCAACTCTCTCCTGCTCAAACCCCAAACAACTTAAACTTAAAAGGCCAGTTAACTTTAAATGAAATATTCTCAATCTGTAACTCACAAAAACGAAAAAGGGCAAAAGATTGGGATTTGTGGGACATTTTGTCCACGTTTATCTGTTTTTTAAAAAGTCATTCTTGGTCCTTTTGAAAGTATTTTATAAACTTCACGAAATAATAGGTTTGGCTCTCCCACCACCACTCCCCCCATCCGTGTCGTGAAAAGGGGCTGGTTAAATAAACTCTTTCACCACCACCACCACCCCCAACTGGAAATTGCTTCCATTTCGGCCCAAATTATGTGGAATATTTTCAGTAGACTTGATGTTTTTTCCAGAGTTCTAGCTACCCTGGAATTGTAGGTGAATACAGTAGTCCTTGGCTTACAAAAGTGACTCCTGGCTCCCGATTTTTCACACTTAATGACTGTTGTGACATCCCCAGAGTCACGTGATCAACACTTGGCCATTTGGCAACCGACTCATATTTACGACACTTTCAGTGTCCCGGGGAGCGTGCGATCCCCTTCTGACAAGCAAAGTCAATGGAGAAGCCAGATTCACTGGAACAACCCAGGTTACCAACTTAATCACACTGCCGCGATTCACTTAGCAACTGGGGCACAGCAGGTCGTAAGGTGGGCCAAAACTCATTTAACAAGGGTCTCATTTAAGCAGCAGAAATGTTGGGCTCACCTGTGGTCAATACCCCTGTATTGATTATCCCACCACACCTTCTCCCTCCTGGGAAGTGAGTCACTTCAGCTGAAAACGCCCCTGGTCAGCTGTTTGTCGCAGTGAGATGGTGAGAAACTTTTGATAAGTGAAGGCAAAGCTTTGAGTTTCTGGAACAGTGAGTGTCATTCCCCCACCCTCCCAGTGAATCTCTGGGAACTATTAAGAGATGGATGCTTAACCCTTGCTTTTGAATTCTGGATGCTTCTTTATCGGCCAAGAAATGTTTTCCCATTCTTTTTAAACACACAGTGAATAAGCATAAGAACATTTACTCAAAGAACAATGGATAAAAGGAGAGAACATTTCTTAAGCGCAAATCGAATAGCAATTCCAAAGCATAAAAGTGTTTTTTTTTCCCTGTTACGGTAACAAATTAGCTGAAATTGTTGAATTTGAGAATCTGACTTCCTTCTTTTTCCATCAAGCTTTTCCTTTTCTCACATCATGTCTCCTGTTAACCCTGAGTATTTTTTATCCTTCTTGTGTTTTCCCTCCTAACCTCTTTCTTCAGTCGATCCACTGGACGATTTCTTGGGAAGTGGATGCAAATGTGTGTATTGCAGAATTAACCCATTTCCCCCTTCTTTGGCTTCTGTTGAGTGGGCTGCATTTGAACTTTACACTTCAATTTCTCACAAGGGAAATCCTAGGAGAGCATTTTTTACAAAAAAAAAAAAGAGAGAGAGAGAGAGAGAGAGAGTATGAAATCATCCGACAGTCCTCTCTGAAAGAAAACATGAATTATCTGCTGAGAAACTGGGTGAAATCAAGGAGCTCTATTTTAAATTCCTCTTGTGCTGGAACTACCGATATTTGGAAACATAATAATACCCAGAGTGGAGTAATTGATACTTACCTGCATTGTGTGTGTGTATGTATCAAATATTCCTATTTGTTTCAAATGCTGGGAGTTCAAAGGCAGGGGAAATTTCAAAAGTGTACAGTTTCATTCAGTTTAGCAGTGCTTTCTCATTCATATATATACAAAATGTGTCCATGTGTAGGTGCAAATAGCAATAGTCAAAGCATTTATACGCAGTTTCACAGTGCTTTTACAGCCCTCTCTAAGTGATTTACAAAGTCAGCCTCTTGCCCCCAACAATCTGGGTCCTCATTTTACTGACTGTGGAAGGATGGAAGGCTGAGTTAACCTTGAGCCAGTCAGTCAGGATTGAACTCCTGGCAGTGGCAGAGTCAGCCTACAACATGGCATTCTAACCACTGCACCACCAGGGCTCATCTGAAGTAGCTGAAAAATACAGTGCATTTTTGTTATTTATTTGAATGTTGATATCAAGACGGCTGTCTACTGGATAATGCCTTTTTTATTAGAATTTCCCCATCCAGGGCTCAGTTTAGCTAAACCCATCTCTCGAATAGAGAGGTGGGCAGGCTGAAAAAATCACAGACTTCACTCAGAAAGTCTTTATTTAATGGATTTCTAGAGAGGTGGCTGAGCAGTTTCCTGCCAACTTCTCTTTTCCTCAGTGGAGATTAAAAAAAAAAAAAAAAGTTGGGATTTGCAAAAGTGCTGAGTGCTGTTTTCAAGGCCTCAGCCTGCCCTGCTATTTAAAGCAAGAAAGGCAGAAGAGATTTTATCAGCAATCTCCTTGAATGCAGAGAATTAGAAGTGTAATTGATCTAATCTCTTTTCTGGCATCGTTTATTTTTTAAACTTCCAGTATTTCTGGCCTCCCTTTTTTTAATGCCGCTTTCAGCTTAACAGCTTTTTAACTCTTTGATTTTAGTACATGCAGCCGCAGCTTTTGGTGAGGGGGATATGCATGGGCTAGCCGTGTGTGGTGCTCCGTGACAGTTGTGTCGCTGCTTTGGCATTTGTAAGCCTTCCGTGCTCTCCTCTGGGATGCATGAGTTTCTCCAGGGTGCCGCGATTTGGCTCTGTCCCTTGGCTTGCCATCCCGGCGTGTTTGAATTGCGCTCTGTCCTCAACCCTGCTCTTTTCTGAATTTGCAGATGGCAGTTTTTAAACCCACCTGAAACATAACTACTGGGCTCTTGAGAACAGAAATGTATATATGCTGGGTACCCTCAGCCCTGCAGTTCCATGAAATGTGAAAGTTTCTGGATGGAGTTTGGGAGGGTTTGGAAGAATTTTGATACGTTTGTTAGAACAGAATCATCATTACGTACCTACCCCTATTCTGGCCATCATCCAGGATATACCAGATCATTCAAACCTAGCACTTAATGACCATTTCTTTCTAGGGCCAGCTAATTCCAAAATTACATTTTTCCCCTCCTTTTAATAATGGGATTTTTCAAAACCCTGCACCCTCACATATGGGAAGGAGATAATGGCCATTTCTGAAGGCTTATCCCATCTTTTCCAAGAGAGTGGCAGTTAATCTGATCATTCACTTCAGGAGCCTCCTATTTCCCTACTGAAGGGTATCTGCCAGATGTGGAGGGGAAAAAATTAAGATGGTGCTTGCCGTGGTGTGGTCAAAGCCAACCCTTGTTATATTGTGTTGCACGTGTAAAGAACCAGGCATTATGGTTGCCATTTTTTTTTTAAATTATGCCCAGCAGACTCTCCGCCTCTAATTGATTCCAACCCTGGTATTAACATTTGAAAGGAACAGTTAATAGATGATAGCAAAGCTCTTACTCCATATCTGAACTAGACCCAGATAAAATAACAGGATACCTATAAGACTGAACCCTTGAGGAAGCTATCTGCTCACTCCAGGGAAGGAGCTCTCTTGAATTTTGTCAAGAGACTTAGCTGAGCCAGGGGGAAGAGTCAAGTAGGGAATTAGTCCGGAATCATTGCATAGGCATAAGAGAGCAAGGTCCAGCCCTCCTTGAATGCCATTGAACTTTATCTAGTCTTGCTCAGGTGCAAACCACCTGCCTGAGAAGATTCCTGTGAAATAGGCATGAGCAATAGAGTAACTAATTGAATTCTTCATGTATGGATCTGGTTGTTTGCCTCAGACAAATTAGCAGCCAGGTGAATTGAAGGGACCGTGTTTCAAAACTTCAAAACTGCCATCCTAGATCTATTATATCTCTGTCTGTTTGCTTTTTGTGTGCTTTCCTCTGATGCTGGAATCTCCTCCCTCTCTTCTTTCCCTTTCTTCTGCTCCTTTTTCCTTTGCCTCGCCTCTCCCTTCTGCTTGTCTGTCTCTTTCTCTCTCTGTCTCTCTCTCTCTTTCTCTCAGATCTGAAAGATTTTCAGAACAATAAGCACAGATACTTGTTAGCCTCCGAGAATCAACGTCCTGGCCATTTTTCCACAGCATCCATGGGCTCGCTCACCGCATCTCCATCTTCCTGCTCTCTCAGTAGTCAGGTGGGCTTAACGGCCGTCTCCAGTATCCAAGAACGGATCATGTCCACGCCTGGAGGAGAGGAAGCCATTGAACGTCTGAAGGTACGGTGGCTGGAATTGTCAAATGCCCAAAGATACACATCTTGGCTTTGCCCAGAACCTCATCTGCCCAACATGTATGAGAGTGCAGCACGAACGTGTGTCTTTGGAACAGAGTTTTCCATCCTTGGCAATTTGAAGAAGCGTAGCGTGCTGGCTGGGGAATTCTGGGAGTTGTAGTCCACGCATCTTAAAGTTGCCAAGGTTAGAAATCCTACTTTAGAAAATGGACCATTTGATAGTTTCATAAGTTACTGGGGAGGGCAGTTAATAATATGATGAGAGCCAGTTTGTTGACATGGTTAAGGCACCAGGTTAGAAACCAGGTGACTGTGATCTCAAGTTCTCCCTTAAGCATGAAGCCAGCTGGGTGACCTTGGGCCAGTCCCTCTCTCTCAGCCCTAGGAAGGAAGCAAGAGCCAACCACTTTTCAAATTCTTGCCAAGAAAACCTGCCCAGGAATAATAATAATAACAACAACAACAACCAGCGCAGGTGGTTCCAGGGGTACTGGGCACACTGGGTGCTGAGCCTAAAGACCGAGGCAAGCACTGAAAAGCAATTTGCACTGACAAGCTCACCCTTGGTCAGCTGCAGAAGGCCACCATACTGGGATCTGCTTGCATAATCCGCTGATACATCACACAGTCTAAATGCTAGTGTTTTGTGATACGTGTTCAACTAGTGCTTTGTGATATGAAACCTAGTATAGTTATCTCATTTGTTGTGTGCATTGTTGTTTTTTGTGTATAATGATAACAGCAGCAGCAGCAGAAACAACAACAACAACAACAACAACAACAACAACAACAACAATAATAATAATAATAGGGTGCAGTCCAGAAACAACTGGAGTGCCACTGGAACACCATCAGTGGCATTAATAATTGTTTGGAAAAGCGGGAACAAAAGCCAACATCGGCTGAAGAACTGGCAGCTGTGATTTCACGTTGCTATTGATATGCAACAACAGTAATAATGACACCTCATCAGAAAAAGAGGAAAAGCAACCATCTTACCAAAGCATGATATAAAGTCATTCTGCTAGCAATGCTCTTGAAAATAAACTAGGGGGTAAAACAACCCAACAAACAGCACAATGTGAGCAGGCAGCAAAGTTTAAAGCACAAGCGGAAATAGCATTGGGAAGGAGCTTAGCGGCTTCTGATTTATTTATTTTTTTGAAATCTTTCTTTGATGGAGACCCACATACACACCCTTCCTACTCAAAGGGAGTCCTCAGCATGGCCAACAGAATTAAAGAGAACCTCCCCCCCCTCAAGTTTAAAAAGCGACCCTTAAAATTCCCGTATTTGTCGATCTCTCTGGGAATCATTGTTAAACCCGTCTGTAATGCAGGGACCTGGAGGCCACTCATTAAAATGTGTGGTGCACAAAATGCCCCACTATCTGCAGACAATGCAGCCTTTGTGTGTGCTGAGCAGCTTCCAAAGGGCACAACAGTGGAGGACTTTTATCTTTTGGCCTTGCCAGAGCT
Source organism: Laticauda colubrina (assembly GCA_015471245.1). NCBI lineage: Eukaryota > Metazoa > Chordata > Lepidosauria > Squamata > Elapidae > Laticauda > Laticauda colubrina. The sequence goes on from BLBF01000057.1 coordinate 5,801,058, forward strand.
TCCCTCTCCCTCTCCCACCCCACCCCGCCCCCATTCAGGCTTGTGAAGCAACAATCTGGCTGGGTTGTGAATTTTGAATGCTGCCTTTTTGCACTTCCTTTCCCCCTCCCCCATGAGAAACATGGATGGGCTGGATGCATACAAAATTTAGGCATTTTTTAAAAAGAAGCAAAAGGGATGGAGGGCAAAAAAAAAAAAAAGTTCTGTTTTCTCTCCAAGGCGTGTCTCTACTCTTAGACCCCTACTTTGGCTCAAGGTGGCAGCTTCAGATTCTCTTGATTTGCAGTTGTCTGGGATAGGCTTGCTGTTTTCATCAGTATTCACAGCGGCCCCTCTGCTGCAGCCAGCTTTCAAATGCCATTAAAGCTACCAGGCGGGTGAATGTGTGCAGAGCAGCATATTGTCTCCCATTCTGCTGGAGTTGTCCATCCTGCAAGAAAAGGCTTGTGGGCCTTCCCTCCTGCCTAGCCGATCCGTCTGTGAGCGTCGTCCCCCTTTTTTTTTTTGATGGCTTTGAGTGACAGAGAACCAGCCCTGTTGATTGTCCTGCTCAAAAGAGAAATTGCCATTGCCAAAGAAGCAACTTTTTGTTACATGGCTGATTGAAGATACAATCGTGGGGAAAAGCTTCAGCACTTTGAAGTATCATGAGGCTAATGTGGTTCTAGAAACCACTCTCTCAAAAAAAAGACACTTTTCCTGTGTCTTATACATTATTGTGGCTCTTTACCTAACATAGGCAAGGCAGAGATTCTCAGTTTGGTTAAAGCGAGGAAGAGAAAACAGAATAGAATAGAATTCCTTATTGGCCAAGCGTGATTGGATACAGAAGGAATTTGTCTTTGGTGCATAAGCTCTCAGTGTACATTAAGAAAAAATAAAGAATCATAAGATACAACTCTTAGTGATAGTCATAGCTTACTAATAAGCAATCAAATCATACTAGGAAACAAATAAAATAATATAAATTGTAAAGATACAAGCAACACAGTTATAGTCATAAGAAGGAAGAGATTGCTACTAGGAAGGATGAGAAGAGTTAATAGTAACATAGTCCTGGTAAATAATTTGACAGTGTTATGGGAATTAGTTGTCTAGCAGAGTGATGGCATTTGCGGAAAAACAGAGTGGCTGGTTGGACCGAAAAAAGAAAGACCTCATACATGGAGGCTAGAGATAGTCAGAACTTCTTTCAGCAGTAAATCTGAAAGTCCTGAATTGTTGTCCTACCAGACCTCCACACCATCCTTCCGTGACTAAAAGATGTTGGCCAACATTCTGTCTCCTGACCATGGGCTTCCCAAGAGCACTTGTGATGGATATGTACAGAATATGTGCAGACTCAAAGAGTAACAACAAACTGCATCCTTCTTAACTTTCTCCCCTCCCCCCCCAAAAAAAGACAGTAACATTGCAGATTCTAGATGGTAAGATTAATTGGAGAGACAACAAGTTATCAAGACTTTTCAACAAAGATGTCCAAAGAGTTGGGCCAAATCTTGCATAATTTTGGCACCAGGTAGGATTCAGCTGCAGGTTTTTTTTAGAGTTGGTAGCCCGGTCAAAAGAACATTTAAAAATTGTTGTTTTCATAAATATGCATCTATTTTATGAGAGCAGGATGTGGAATTTGTAGGGCTTTAGATGAAAGAAAGTGGAAGAAAATATGGGTTGAAAATGGCAGAATCCAGTGCCAGGGGATCACTGTTCACTGACCACTCTGATTATTTGCTTTAATCTTTACACTTGTCTAGATATAAATTTGTTGTGCTGAGGAGTGTAGAATGAAACTGGTATTTGGTCTCATTCCTCCATTCTCTTTTTTCCAGGAATCTGAGAAAATCATTGCAGAGCTGAATGAAACCTGGGAGGAAAAATTGAGGAAGACCGAAGCAATCAGGATGGAGAGGTTAGTGCTCCCAAATCATCTTGATTATTACCTTAGAGCAGTGTTTCTCAGCATGGCTTGCTAGGGAATTCTGAGACTTAAAGTCCACGCATCTTCAGGCTGCCAAGTTGAGAAATACTGCCTTAGAGGATCAAGACTCTCATAACTTCAAGGTGGAGTAGGATTCCACTGGGTGGTTTTTAAGTCCTGAGTTCCAAAGGCAAAAAAGGGGAAAGGTTGGAGTTGTGAGGACAAAAATGTAGAATAAAAGGGTTATAATTCAGATAGAACTCTAATTCTGAAGAAATGGAGTGGCCAGTGTGAGATTCGAGAAGGGGAAGGGTTACTTCTGTGGAGAGACAATTCAAAACAAATAGAAGAACATTGAGAGAGAAAGGAAGAAATCATGTTCAAATCAAATTAAATTCATGCGGATATATAAATATGAAATGAAGGTTCCCAGATACTTCTGCAAAAGAAGTTGACTTGGGTTTCTTTGGATCCTCTTACTAGCAATAGCACTTATATACCGCTTCACAGTGCCTTACAGCCCCCTCTAAGCAGTTTACAGAGCCAGCCTCTTGCCCCCAACAATCCAGGTCCTCATTTTACCCACCTTGGAAGGCTGAGCCAACCTTGAGCCTGGTGGGATTTGATCTGCCAAATTGCAGTAAGAGTAGCTTGCAGTACTGCACTCCAACCACTGCGCCACCGAGGCACCTTCATGCTATCTTACCTGGTATTTTTATCCTAGAGGACACCAGGAGAAGATAATAACAATAGCTCTAGCACTTATATACAGCCCTCTCAAAGCAGTTTACAGAATCAGCTTATTGCCCTCCAATAATCTGGGTCCCCATTTTACCAAATGGGGGAATGGAAGGGATGGAATATCTCAGATGGATGGAAGGTTGAACCAACCTTGAGCCAGTCAGGTTCAAACTCCTGGCTGTGGGCAGAATTAGCTTGCAACCTAACAGTGTGCTATTCTCGTTCTAATAAAAAAACATGCTTTGTAAAAACTGGGAAATTTTACAAAGCTGTTAGTTCTAATTTATATCTCATTATATGATCTCTTCTTACTGTTTTTTTTTCTTTCTGTACTGTGCATTTTCCCAAATAAACTAAATCAAAGAAAAACTAAATTCCTCTCTCCCACTTCTACTGAAATTTAGAAATCGAATTTGAAGTGTGTTTTTCGAGGACTTCTTAACCACTTCTTGTCCATCTTCCACAGAGAAGCTCTCTTAGCTGAGATGGGAGTTGCCATTCGAGAAGATGGAGGCACCCTTGGCGTCTTCTCCCCGAAAAAGGTAAGTAGTGCTATAAAATGGTTTCAGGTCCCTTCTTTCAGACAATCTGAGATCCTAACCACGGTTGTGGGGGGATCCAGCAATCTGCTGGGGTTTTTCTGCAGAAATGGCAGTGCTGTGATCGACCCGCTGCTTGTGTGCTTCTATGTGTGTGCTTTTTGAAATACGGTTTTGAGATGCTTTCAGTTAAAAGACAGTATCGATTAAAACAATAGTTTTAGAAGCATTTGTGCTTTTCCGAAGGTTGGATATCAGACATTTATTTATTTGTCAATTTTATTAGCTTCCTATCTCGTTGTGGGGCTATTCTAGGGGGTTTTCAAGAATGAACAGGAAGAAAAATGAAAGGCGTGTGAACAGAACAGAAGTTAAATAATAGAACAATAAAATAAGCAATGACAAAGGAACACAGTAAAAATAAATACATCGGTATGATAACCAAAAAAGATGCATCGGTGGAGAGTATGCGGGTTCTGAATTCAAATTATGCTGAACAGAGTTCTTCAGAAATGCTCCATGAACCATTTCAAAGTGATTTTTCAACACCACGGTCATAATTTTTGAAGCTTTGTGCCTCCCATTTGGGCCAGGCTCCAGCAGATACTGAGGTCGGAGATGAGATTCTGGACCCTTGCTGAAGCTTTCTGGCTGGGGAATTCTGGGAGTTGAAGTCCACGCAGCTTAAGGTTGCCAAGGTTGAGAAAGATTGCACCATAATATGATTGTCTCATGGTCACCCTAAGTGAAACCCTCTTTTCCCCTCTTTTTCTCATCGTCTGAATTTCCTTCCGTAGATCTTCTCTCAGAGACCATTAACTTTGTTTGATGACACTTTTGATACCTTTGCGGTTGACCAGGTTTGTCTTTGTGCCGACATCGAGGCTTAATCAGAGATTGCAGCTTGTGAAAGTAGAATTAAAAGGATTCATCCTTCCTCTCCTTATCCTTTACAACCATCCTGGTTAGCTGCTACTTCCCTGTCTTTCATTGGCAATCTCTCACAGGTGCAACAAGATCCAGAGACACTCTGAACAAATGGGGCTTCCTGGTAGCATCTGTCCCTTTGCAGTTGTGGTGATATGCAGACAATAACACACACGTAGACACCCGATCAGTATACATTTCAGAGCCTCATGGCAGTGTGAAAGAATGCAATGAACGTTCCTAGTTTCTGGGCAAGATCTGTTTAAATCTTGTCTTTTTGATTTTAGATGTTATATCATATAGTATGCCTTATTTAGAGTATTTGCACCAAGACAAATTCCTTTTGTGACCAATCACACTTGCCCAATAAAGAATTCTATCCTATCCTATCCTATCCTATCCTATCCTATCCTATCCTATCCTATCCTATCCTAT
>BLBF01000057.1:5805627-5827375 GCA_015471245.1 Laticauda colubrina
ATCCTATCCTATCCTATCCTATCCTATCCTATCCTATCCTATCCTATTATTTTAATTGTGATGCTTCCGATATGAAACAAACAAACAAACATTGTTAATCTGTTCCTTTTACTCCTTGTACTTTTGTAGCACTTGTAAGTAAGGAGAAACTGCCCTTAGTTTATAAGTTAGAGCTGTCCGATGTGAATCTTCAGTGAAGGTCCTATTCCTGCTGCTATTCTAATATTTTGTTTTTTCTCTGTGTTTACTGGCACTCGTTGGCCAGATATTCATGCCAAGGCCTTGTGATTTGTTGGCTGGTTCCAGTGGGGTGTTCTCACCAAAGAAGGTTGGTTGAGTGACTGTACAGGTAGTCCTTGACTTACGACCACAATTTCTGTTGTTAAATGAGACATTTGTTAAATGAATTTTGGCCCCTTTTTATGACATTCCTTGCCACAGTTCCTTATTGAATCACTGCAGTTGCTAAGTTACTAACATGGTTGTTAAGTGAATCTGGCTTCCCTATTGACTTTTGCTTGAGGGAAGGTCGCAAAAGGGATCATATGAACCCAGGACGCAGCAACGGTCATAAACATGAGCCAGTTGTTAAGCGTCGTATTTGTGAAAAACAGTCAGTCATCTCTTTTTTCCAGACTGTCGTAACTTTGAACTTACAAACTGTTGTAAGTTGAGGATTACCTTCAGTAGCTTTAGATCCCATTAGGAATGTTTGTAGCAAATAGATTCTTGAGACTTTCCAGCAAAGCTGCGATTTGAAGGCATGGGAGATCCCAGTAATCTGCAAGGTTGCTTTGTGGAAGTTGCTCAGTAGAAATTCCACAGTTTGCTTTTCTGAGCCAAATCGGCTGAGAGCATTTTTCTTCAATTTAGCTATTTCCATACGAGATGAACTACACACTTCTAACTTTTTGATTCAGTGGTGAAAATGTCCAGTATTTTTTTTTTAAATCATTTCATCCTGTCCAGTTCCTGCTCCCTTTTTGAAGAAGTAGATATTTCTCGCAGAAAGAGGAGAGAAAACAGAGAAATTGATAACTACTGAACCAAGGATAATCTGAAGAACCTGTTATCTCTGGCTGTCACTCACCAAACCTATTCCTTTAAAATAAATACATGTTAAAATAACTACCGTTTAGCCCACAGTACTCCCAGTGTGAAAAGTTTTTGATGTTTCTGTTCTTCCTGGGATGTGGTTCTCTTTCTCAGGGTTTTCAGTGCACTCTGAGCTTGGTTTTCATGCCCTTGTTGGAATCTGATTCTGAGGGAGAGGTGGAACAGCTGACAGGGAGTGGGTGTGGCTCCGGTGCCTGTGGAGGAAACTGGGGAAGGGCAAAGGCCAGCTGGGCATTCAGAGGAAGACCCAGGCCCACCCCCTTTTTATCCGATGGCACGCAGGGAGGAATGGTGAAGGGAGTAACGTGGGTTACGGGGGAGGAAAAGGCCCTGATTCCCTTAATTAGCTGCAGCTGGGAAAACAGGATAAAGAAGGTATTTGCGCACAGCTCCTTGCTGGAAGCAAAGCATGAATTATCTTTGTTTGTCACGTCTTATCCAGTTAGACATATGAGTTCTGGCATCCTCCCAACTGTGTGTGTTTTGTTATCTTTTGAAATCTGCAATCCCTTATCCTGCCCTGTCTCGTTAATTGCTGCAGCTGTGGTTTGTGTTGGTTTTTATTTATAATTTATATGTACTTTGGATTCGGACTGAATTTCTTCCCTTTAAAAACCGTTCTTGGAGAGTTTTTTTCTCCAGCCGATGATAACTGGACATTGGGGGACAAGTTGGAGGTCTTAAAATGACTTTACCTACTTTTGTGACTTTGTTGCTTTTGTGCCACGCCCCTTTGGGTCATCACATTGATGGTTTTCTTGCAGATGTTTCTTTACCAAACTAGATAACATCATCAGTGCGATGTTATCAAGTTTGAGTAATGAAACGTCTGCAAGGAAGCCACCAAGCTCAGAGCGCACCGAGGACCCCTCATTTCAATCCTGAGCCACGAATATTCTCCTTTATTGACGTTCTCTTCCTGCACTGCAATAAAATTGCATTCTTTCAAGAATTTTCTCCTAGGAGGGCCAAAGCAGCTTTGGATTTTGAAACTGCCGGCTCTTCTGTGAGAAGCCCCTGTGGGGAAGAGGGTGTGTAATTTCAAAGTATACTGTGTTTATTTCAGACCCCTCATTTGGTGAACCTGAATGAGGACCCCCTGATGTCAGAGTGCCTGCTTTATTACATCAAAGATGGCATAACGAGGTAAGCGGCACAATCGGAATCATTTCTGATCCCGTCTTGCGTTTGTGGCTTGGAGCAGAGAAGTTTTGCCTGTTTTTAAGAAGCTGTGACAATGCCTTTAGAAGTCCTCTTTTGTTGGGCACAGGGTTGGTCAGGCGGATGCCGAACGGCGCCAAGACATCGTTCTGAGTGGAGCACATATCAAAGAGGAGCACTGCATTTTCCGAAGCGAGAGGAACCCCAACGGCAGCGGTAAGCAGGAGGTGGACCCTGGATATTTTAAATCAGGGGTTCCCAACCTCCGGGCCGTGGCCTGTTTTTAACCAGGCTGTGCGAGCGGCTGGCTGGTAGATGTGTCCATGTGTGTGCAGCTCAATTTACACAAGCGGCGGATCAGCTATGTACCAGCCTGCTTCCTGCACAGCCTGGTTCCGAAAGGGCCACGACCCTTGGAATCAGGGACCCCTGTTTTAAAATCCCTTAGCCAGCTTCCCCCGACTCTGTCCTTCGTATTATATGTTGGATCTCTCATCAGCAGTTCAGACACTGACTGGTGAGTGTTTTCTCCTTCTAGTGATCGTTATCCTGGAACCGTGTGAATGCTCAGAGACCTACGTCAACGGCAAGAGAGTGATCCAGCCGGTCCAGCTGCGTTCAGGTAAAAACATCTGTTCCTTCATGAGGAAATGTGTCTTGAATGGCTGACCATCTGGCTCCATTTTATGCTCAGGATATTATATTACTAGCTTGATACCCGTGCTTCGCTATGAAACTATGTAATCGGGCTTGGTTTTGGGGGGAGGAAAATAAGGAGAAAAAAATTCTGCCTCCGCCTACCGGCATCCATCGGTATTCATCTGGCTAGCATCCTGTCAGTGTGTGAGAGAGTTGAGGGCTGTTTAGAAACTGAAACAGTGTTTTCTGGGTGAGCAAGAAGGAGACAGCAAGGAGCCTGGCCGTGGCTTAGCTCAACTGTTCTGTACTAAAGCTGCTTGGTGCTCTGAAACTGAAGCTGCTCTGCTTGTGTTTTGTCTTTGGAAGAGATTTCTTTTCAGGTGGGGGGGGAGGAGTAGTAGAACTCCTTAGCATCAGAGCATGTTAATAATAATAATATAGGAAATACTAATATTCTGATGGTCATTTCGAAAAATCCTTTTTTAGTGAGCACCTAGAAGCCAAGACGAACATACATAACAAATTTCAAGTTCATAGGCTTTATGGTTCTGGAGGTTTTGTGAAGATGCGTGAGTGGTCTTTCGCCAGGTGTGGATGGTGGGCTATCTAGTCCACAATTATTAGCATTGGCTAGTCATTGGGAAGAGCTTTGTGGGTTTACTAAGCCTTTTCACAAATGGGCATTGAATTGAGGCCCTTCAATATGTTGAGCAGAGTTTTTCAACCTTGGTGACTTGAAGATGTGTGGACTCCAGCTCCCAGAATTCCCCAGCCAGCGTGCTGGCTGGGGAATCCTCGGAGTTGAAGTCCTCACACCTTCAAGTTGCCGAAGTTGAGAAATACCCAAGGTCGACCATGCACTCTCCCATCAACCTTCTTTCCTTGCTCCAAATTACAATTGTTTGTCCCCTAGTGTTGCTTGTCCTGGAAATGGTCGTTGCCTGAGTTTGTCCTTCTCCAAAAAGGACCCTTGGCCAACCCTCTTTTGTTGCCCCTCCAGGAAATCGCATTATTATGGGCAAAAACCACGTCTTCCGCTTCAATCACCCCGAGCAGGCGAGGGCTGAAAGAGAGAAGACGCCCTCAGCTGAGACTCCCTCCGAACCAGTTGACTGGACTTTTGCCCAGAGGGAATTGCTGGAGAAACAGGGAATTGACATGAAGCAGGAGATGGAGAAAAGGTAAGGCAAAAACCCAGCCAAAAACCAAACAAAGTCTGCATTATCCCCCATGAAATGGAAGCAGAGCAATCCCTTTTAACTGGAACATCATTCACGCCGTCTTCATAGCAACAGATAACATTCAAATTAACAGAGTTGGAAGGGACTTTGGAGGTCTTCTAGTCCAACCCTCTGCTTGAATAGGAGACCTTACACCATTCCAGACAAATGGCCATCTAGCCTCTTCATAAAAGCCTCCAGTGATGGAGCACCCACAACTCCTTGAGGCAAGTTGTTCCACAGGTTAATTGTTCTCACTGTCACAGATTTCTTCCTTAGTTTTAGGTTGCTTCTCTCCTTGATTAATTTCCATAGATTACTTCTTGTCCTACCTTCCGGTGTTCTTTGTGGCACCCCTTCAAATATTGGAATATCGCTGCATGTCACCCTAGTCCTTCTTTTCTCTAGACTAGCCACACCTGGTTCCTTTTTAGCCAGGTCATCTCTTCTCTGTCCTTTTGTGATGGTGCTTCATTTGATATAATTTTGTTCAGCCCTGAGATGGATTATGATTTATTAGCCAGTTTCATTCCTTCTGAACTACTTGTGCTGTGAATACAACTCAAGCCGACAAAGTAAGTTCCTAAAAAACTGTATGCGCTGTTGGAGCAGTGATCTTAAATCTAGAGCAGCCAAAAATCAGGAGGAGTCTGACGCACCTTTTCTAACTCCAAATATTTTCTAGGTAGTCCTCAACTTACAACCACGATTGAGTTCAAAATTTGTGTTGCACTGTCTTTGACTATGAATCTTTGACTCTGTCTTACCTGATTTGTTCAAAATGGTGCTTTGGGCTTCAAATAAATGGTGAATGACACATATTGACAAACAGTAATGCTGTCTTACCGGAACCTTGCCTCTTTAGTTTTAGAAGAGTTTTGAATGTTTTCCTTCAAGAAATAAATGTAGAGCTTTATCCCCATCTCCCCAAATGGTTCATCCCAGTCAGTGATTTAGTCATAGGTAACCCCAAAACTCATTTTAGATCCTTTCTTAAGATAGTGTTCTGACCCAGCTGTCCAAACACGACAAACCTTCTGAAGTTAACTCAAATATTCCTTTATTAGGAATGCCGACAGCCCCAGTACAAAAGCTTCTCTCTCAGGCTAATGAATCTGTCCGTCAGGAAGATGAATAATCTGCCACACCTATTCATCTCTCCCCCCTGCCATTTATCCCCAGAGCTAGGGTGGGGCTTCTCTAGCAGTGGTGGCTTTTCCTTCCCAAGGACTGGCCTATTGATTTCCACTGCTCTCCTCTCCTCTGCCTTCTGTGCATCTGTGCGTCAGGCACTGGGCCCAGCTGTTCCTCCTCTTCCAGGTGGCTGTTGACTCTCCATCTGAGGGCTGATGGACGGCCCAGGCTCCACCTCTGTCCCTCTCTGCCAACTCCATTCCCTCTTCCCCCTCGGAGCTCTCATGTTGCCTTGATGCTAACCCTGACTCCTCCTCCTCCTCCTCCTCTGATTCGGCTGCAAGAGGGATTGCGACCGACAGGCCACAACAGATAGTCTGAACATGGGACCACCCATCATATTCTTAAGTATTCTTAGATTGGCTCTTCAGCAAATAGATGCATCCGCTAGTTCTCAACTTATTGACTGCAATTTAGACCAGTCCTGCCAAGCCAGGCTTCCATTCTTAAGTGAGTCAGCGCTCGCGTTTTGATCATGCGACCGTAGAAATGCTGCCATGGCTGTAAGCACGAGGACTGGTTGTAAGTCACGTTTTTTTTCCTCAGTGCCGCTGTGACTTCGAACGGTCATTATACTAACGGCTGCAATTCAAGGAGTCCCTAGTAAGCAGTTCTTGTATCTCTCTGCAGACTTCAAGAGATGGAGATTCTGTATAAGAAGGAGAAAGAAGAAGCGGACCTCTTACTGGAGCAGCAGAGGCTGGTAGGTGTCCCTGCCCCATACCTGGGCCAATTTTAAGAGAGATTTCTCTGCTTATTCCCAGAGCTAGTTGCCCTTTGGCTGTTAGTGTGCTATTCTGGTTTTACATTGTTATCAGATAATGCTCCTCTCTCTCTCTCTCTCTCTCTCTCTCTCTGGTTCAACACCAAGTTAAGCTTCTTCAACAGACAAAATAAAAAAGGTGTTGATCTTTTGTTTCTCCACACCTCACTCCCAATTCCATACCTCTCTGAAATTATCTTGCCACCTCCTCTGAATGAGGGTGGAGATGGGTCTTACAGAGTCCCCAAGTACTAACTGGGTGTCTCCGAGGAGAGGCGCCTAGATCCATTTGGCTGATAGGTTAGGTCCCCCTCCGGGATCTCCAGAATGACGGCTGTGGGTGATGCATGCCATTAATCCCTCTGTCTTTGCCCTGCCCTGCCTTGCATGGAGTCTGAATCCTTAGCAAGAGAAAGGATCATGCGTGAAGAAGGAGGGAGAATTGGGGGGGCTGGCAGATCGAGCCTTCACATAGCTGGACTTCACACACAAAATTCCTGACCTCCCACAAACAAGGTGATGAAAGGAAATGCTGACTTTCCAACTTCCTAGGCCAGGGATGTCAAACTCAACACCTGGGGACCATATCCGTCCTGTGGCGGACTTAGATCTGGCCCTGTAGGGACGCCCGATGAAAATAGATAAGGACTGGCCCCACGAGGCCTTTGCCAGAGAAAATGGAGCTCCATTTTCACTGGCAGAGGGGTTGCGGGAGGCTGTTGCAGCTGAAAATTTCCTTTTCCCAGCCAGACAGTTGTTAAGAGAGTTTTGCCCCCAGTTTACAAGGCTTTCCTAGCCCCAGATATTAAGTGAAACAGTGCAGTTGTTAAGTTAGCAACAGGCTTGTTAAGTGACTCTTAAGAGGTGCAGTAGTTAGAATGCAGTATTGCAGGCTGACTGCCCACTGCCAACAGGTCGAACCTGACCAAAGTTCAAAGTTGACTCAGCTTTTTATCCTTCTAAGATCTGTCCAGAGAGGACCCAGATTGTTTGGGAGCAAGAGGCTGACTCTGTAAACCTCTTAGAGAGGGCTGGAAAACCCTGTAAAGCAGCATATAAGTCTTAAGTGCTATTGCTTTCCAGCTTCTCCATGGACTTGGCTTGTCAGAAGGTTGCAAAAGGGGATTGATTACACAATCCCAACCAGTGGTGGTATTCAAATAAAGTTGCCCCCGATTTGGTGGGCATGGCTTGGTGGCCACGCTTTGCGCACATGCATACTTTGCGTGCACGCGTGCGCCAAACATGCACTTTGCGCAGGCACAGAGGCGTTCTAACTTGCCTCCTGCCAGCCTGCATGATGCTGGTTGCTGCAGCAGCTGCTGCGCGGCACTATTCTGCACCGCGCAAAGCAGCTGCGCTTTGAATTCTGGCCATAAAAGTGAATATGGGAGCCTGGGCGGGTGGCAGCGAAGAGAACTGGTTCAGTCTCCACTGCTCATCGCTGCTACCGGCTCTCCAGAACTGGCTAGAACCAGTCGAATACCACCACTGATCCCAACACACTGCAACCATCATAAATACAAGTCAGTTGCCAAGCATCTGAATTTTGACCAGGGGAATGCCGCAACGGACATAAGTGTGAAAAATGGTCATCAGTCGCTTTTTTTTTGGTGCCGTTGTAACTTTGAATAGTCACTAAATGAATGGTTATAAGCACTACCTCTCGTCTCTGGTTATCATTAGAAAGTGGTTCTTCCCTAGACCTTCCCCCTCCCCACTTTGAAAAGCCTCTAATTATCCTGTTTGCATAGTTGAGAAACATGGACCCTATCAAAGATTGTCCTTTTAACAAAAATGTGTCTGTAGCTATTTATTTTTAACATAACATTAAAAAAAAATACCATACATATGCAGTAATGCCAAAATACTTCAATGAGAGAGTTTTGTTCCAAACTTTCTTTCCATGAATGGAATACAATTCATGGCAATGGAGAGTTTTCCTACATCACTGTTCTTTCAGCAGTATTTAGGGCCTCCCAGGCACTAGTTTCTGGCATTTTGGGAATGCTGTGCAGTATGGTTTAGGAAATAGTTGGTGGGGATATATAACTTCTTAAGTAATTAGGTCAGTGTTATAGACTCCGAGCCCGTATAAGTACACTTCCGATTAAATCTCAGGTGCATGATAGAATAATTCTCAGAATCTCTGCAGGAAATTTATTCAAAACTTGTTTGGAATGGGTATTTTTTAACCTCTTCACCAATTTCATTAATATAGAAGCATTTTATGTGGCTTAATAAAAAGCATGAAGTTTGCAGCAGGCAGGCATAACTTATGGGTTGGTTCATATGCATGAGAGTGAAATGTGGAGCGGTAGAAAATCTTAATAAGATTCCCCACCCCTACTCCCACCCCTCAAAAAAAGTCTTGGGCATTTTTAGGATGATCTGTAATAACCGAAAGGCATTTCTGCCTTTAAACCAAGAATCACTGGCAAATGGAAAGAATATGGGCAGCCGTATTTATTTTATTCTCGGCTAGCCAAAAAATTAAAATAAAGATTTTTGCGATGGTGTTTGTATTGTTTTCTTTGTCAGATTTATAACCCACTTTTTTTCCAGGTGGCATGTATAGCATTCTTTACTTCTGTGAAATAGAGGGGGTTGAGAGGGGGTTTGAGGATGGATTTCAACTTAGGTTTACTCCGTCCAACATTTTAACCACTTGTTATGACACTTTCTAACCTTGATGCTCGTGGCTGCTTCTGAACTTGGTTTCTCTCTGATTCTCTAACCCTTTTCTGGCTGCTTTTCTAGTCAACTGGACTGTCAATCTGAATCCACGTGCACAGCACCTACTAACCCAGTGCTAACTCCACCTAACCTTGGCTGTCCATCCGATCATTCTGTGGTGACTGTCAGGTACCACTCTCGTGCAGAGGAGAATCTCTTTTTTTCCGTACCCTTCCAATGAAATAACTTGGCGGCTGTAACTAGCCCCCCTCCCCCCAAAAAAAGTTTGGCAGGTTTTACACATCGATAGCACGAAGTGTCTTATGTCCACCTCTCTACAGGTACTTGGTTTTGGCTCTTCTAAGAGTTTCATACGGATTGGATTTTGGAAAATGTCTTGGCATATTCTTGGAGGAGAATGAAAATCCCACAAAATTTAGATATGTCTGGAATTAAAGAAATCTACAGAAGACTGTTAGGGATAGTTTAAGACTTCAGTTAGATGTTCACTCCCTTCCTTTGTTCCTTTGCCTTTTCTCCCCTTCCCCGAACCATTTCTCCCTAATTTTGAGTTGTCTTTTTTTTTTTCTTTTTTTTCTTGTTCAGAATTTTCCTTCTTTTCTCCAAATTTTAATTTTGTTTATTTTGGGGCCACCTCTCGATTGTTTTTTTTCCCCAAAGGATGCAGATTCTGATAGTGGAGATGACTCGGACAAGCGGTCTTGCGAGGAGAGCTGGCGGCTGATTACTTCCCTGAGAGAGAAACTGCCCCCCAGCAAGTTGCAAACCATTGTTAAAAAATGTGGCCTCCCTAGCAGCGGCAAGAAGCGCGAGCCCATCAAAATGTATCAGATCCCTCAGCGCCGACGCCTCAGCAAGGACTCCCGATGGGTGACCGTTTCCGATCTCAAGATCCAGGCCGTGAAGGAGATCTGCTACGAAGTCGCCCTCAACGACTTCCGGCACACCCGGCAAGAGATCGAGGCCCTGGCCATCGTCAAGATGAAAGAACTCTGCACTCTGTATGGGAAGAAGGACCCCAATGAGCGCGACTCGTGGCGAGCTGTGGCCCGAGACGTTTGGGACACAGTGGGAGTGGGCGACGAGAAGATTGAGGATCTGCTGCTAAGTGGGAAAGGCATCGCTGACGTAGATGATCTGAAGGTCCACATTGACAAGCTGGAAGACATTCTCCACGAGGTGAAAAAGCAAAACAACCTGAAGGACGAGGAGATCAAGGTCCTCAGGAACAAGATGCTCAAAATGGAGAAGGTGCTGCCGCTCATGAGATCCCAAGAGCTGAAAGGGACAGCCGCCACAGTCGCCACGAAGCCGAAAGAGCCCCCTGGCCTGGGAGTCAGTGCAGAAGGAAATGTAAACGAGGACAGAAAGAGTGGCTCCGAGAAAGAAATCCGGGTTTCCCAGTTAATGGAGGAAGACCCTGCCTTCAGGCGTGGGCGAATGCGCTGGATGAGGCAGGAACAAACTCGCTTCAAGAACCTACAGCAGCAGGAGATCACTAAGCAGCTCCGCCGTCAGAACACGCCGCACCGCTTCATCCCACCTGAGAACCGTAAGCCCCGTTTTCCTTTCAAAAGCAACCCGACCCACCGGAACTCCTGGAGTCCGGGCACCCACATCATCATCACCGAGAACGAGGTCATCGAAGTGAGAATCCCCAAGGAGGAAGAGAAGAAGGTGGAGGAGGCGGAGGAGACCCAAACCCTGCCTGCTAAAGCCCCCGTCATGCTCCCCAAGGACCCTCCTCCAATTTGGAACAAGCCTGGGCTGCCCAAGGCTCCAGATCAGATCCAGATCAAGAGGCAACCCTTGAACCCGCAGCCCCAGCCTTGGCCCCTGAAGCCAAACCCCTCCACTCCGGTGCGCTGGAGAAGCCATTCCCTCAATGGCCAGCAAAGGGATTTCCGGCACCAGTTGTCGGACTCCTCTGAGTCCTTGCCCTCCCAGGGCACAACCCAACCCCAAAATATGCAATCTTTCCATCAGAGGCGCCACCTTCACCAGCACTGGCAATCTTATAGTGCCTACGGCAGCCTGGAGAGCCGAGCCAGACCGGCGGATAGGCCGAACCCCTGCAACCAGTTTGTGACTCCTCCGCGTATGAGGCGGCAGTTCTCTGCCCCAAACCTTAAAGCCGGCCGAGAAACCACGGTTTGATTCTCCCACCGGTGGAAGAGAGAGCTCTGCCCATCCTGACAGGGTGGGATTGGGGAGGAGGGGAAAATGTGGGCAATGTCCACAAACAATTGGCCTCGGGCCTCAAAAGAGAGGAACTTTGCCAATCGACATACAGAGCACAAGACCGCACATTTTCTACCTATCTGTCAACTGCCTGTGAAACATTTGGTGTTTTCTGTTTTATTTTTATTTTTAGAATTGTGGAAATCTCTTACTTTGGCCTTGAGGCAAGGCCTCTGTGTCGGTTTGGGAACTGTCAGCCTATCATCATTTTTAGCGGGTGGGGGAAACAATGAACACAAATATTGACTTTTTAACTCACATTTGTGTCGATCTTTGGACAATCAGCAAGGCTCGCCTGGAAAGCTTCCCACTTCAATTGTGTATTTTATTTGGATTGTATTCCGACACCTCTTCGAAGCCTCGAAAGCCACCCCTAAAGTTTTGGAATTGGGGCAGATTATTAAGACAGGGCAGCTAATTCCTCTAAACTTCTCGGGTGGGGGACATGTTATTCGATAGCCATGATAGTGACCTATGGCATGAGCCATTTGTGTGGGCAAGCGAGCCCCATGCAAACTTACCTCACTGTGCATGTGCATGTCTCCTGGCTGATTTTTGGTCAGTTTGAGGCCTTTTTAAGCCTGCCAGAGGCTTGAGGGAAGCCTCTGCAGGCTTTGCAGGATGAAAAATAGGCCCAGAAATACAGGAAGTGATGAAATGGGCCTATTTTCCAGCCTGCAAAGCCTGCAGAGGCCTTCTCAAGGCTGAAAAAGGCCTCAAATTGGCCCAAAAATCAGCTGGGAGATGCAGTGCAGGTAAGGGGATGGTGGGGGGTGGGAATCATGCCTGCATGCACAGACAAGTTTTGGCACAGGAGCCCAAAAAGGTTAGCCACCACTGTTCTATAACATATAACAGAATAACAGAGTTGGAAGGGACGTTGGAGGTCTTCTAGTCCAACCCCCTGCCCAAGCAGGAGATCCTATTCCATTTCAGACAAATCAAACAGAGCAGATTTTGCTGCTTTGGGATTCAATAGGAAGAGACTTATGTGACTGACGAGGAATCAGATCTCCACAAGAACCTTTTGTGCTGGTTGTGGGGCTCTGGTGGTTTCTTCCGAGAGTCCCATTGGGGGGATTGACAGGTAGTTTGATCATTTTCATCCACTTGCGCTCTTTTAAAGAGCTCTTTGCAAAAACAGAGGCCTTCACATTCAGATGAGGGGAATGTACGTTGCCTGCAGGAAGGCACAATCCAAGGCAAGCAGAAATTTTCCTACTACAAAAAAAACCCCAAGCATTTTGGGTTGAGGTTCCAACCAGAAAGCTCCAGTCAGAGATTTCAAAAGCATTAGATTGGCGAGTGATTTCCAGTGGGCTAAAACTCTCCCCCTTTAAAAACAAAACAAAACATAGGTACATTAAGAAGTGCCTTTGATTTTCCAGCCTCTCTGGAGCCAGATTTTTAGCTGTCATTTTTTTGTGCACAGTTTTGTAATCAGAAGCACAATTTTGCTCTACCCAAATGGAACAAAGCATTTTAGGTCCTGTGAAAAACCAGAATTCTCTCATGTAAAATAGGATTTAGGGGTAATAATACGGGCGGAGTTTAATTTTTTCGGGTTAATGGGACAATTCACAAAAGAACGTGAGAGAATTAAAATTAAGCAAGTATAAAATTAAGCAAGTGTCTCTCTTCTCTCAAATTTTATTCCAAATTCTATCCATCCCTATTAAAAGAATAAGGAAGAGAATTTTGGATCTCTCGACCCAAGAAGCTTGAGATTGGAAGTGAAATTTTGGTAGCGGGAGTTGCTTGGGGGTCCTTGTCTTTTACCCTGCTGCTTTCTAAATATTATTTCAGTTTCCTTTCTCCTTGCCTCCTTTTTGAGTGATGCTTCCCTGGGGAGATTAATTGAGATCTACCCAAGGTGTCAGTGTTATCCTGCTCACTTCGCTGCAGACAAGTTGTCTCTGAGTGATGGACAATTTGCCCTGAAGCAAATTGAAAAGTTTGCTTTAAAAGTTTTAAAAATGGGTTGGGGATGGAAGGCCAGCCATCTCTGCTTCCTTTGCACCTGCAGTGTATAAGCTCATAAATTAGGCCACGTTAATTTTACCCAGACCTCTTCTCAACTGAGGGCCACAGGAGAGAGCTTCTAGTTGAATGTAGCATCATAGCGCTGAAAGGGAACTTGGAGGTCTTCTAGTTCAACCTCCAAGGCTTATTAAAAAAAGGGCCCTTTTTTTAATGACAGTGATTTCAATGAAACGAGGGTTGAGTTGGGCAGCAGACAACAGTAAAAAGCTATAACTGCCCTTTAATTTCTCCTTTCATTTTTCTTTCTTTCATCATCAATATCGTTAATTGGCCTTAATCGTTTTAATTGGCCTTAATCAAAAAATCTGTCCGAGTTTGCATTCCTCAAAGGAGATTCTGCCATATTCTTCTTCAGTCCCTACTGTGCCTTCTCCTTCTGATTGTTAAGCAATGTAGATTATATATGTGTGTATGTATGTATGTGTATATGTATATGTATATGTATATGTATATGTATATGTATATGTATATGTATATATATATATATATATATGTATAAATGCTCTAGTTAAGTTGCCTTTAAAATAATTTCTGAAGCTTTTGAGCATGAACCTATTCACAGTTACTGTAAAGGAGGAAATTGTTTCTTCCAGTGAAGTGATGGAATCTGAAAAAAAAACAAAACAGTCCATCTGTTGTTTTTACGTGGTTTTGATTATTTTTTTAAAAACTACAAGCCTGCATTTTGTGAAGAGATCTGCTTGTGCTTTTTAACAAGTCATTTCAATAAATTACAAAAGATTTTTACGAAGCCTGTCATGTCACTTGGTTGGGGAATCAAGCGGCAGCTTTTGGGAAACCCAAGGTGCTAATGTTGTTTTTGCTTTTTTTAAACCAAAGGGGGTGTAAAAACTCAGTTAGTTTTTCTTCTCTTAATACTGGCCTTTTGGAGGAATTTGATGAGAAAAGTGGGCGTAAGATTCAGGATCCAGTGGGATCCTTTCCTAGTTCTTAAGTGGTGAATCCCTCTGATGTAAGCGAGCCTTGTAAACCTTTTGCCTGGGATGTAACTTAGTTTAAACTTTCACAGGCAGGAAAAAGGTGGGTGGTTTTTACATATTCCCCCCCCCAAAAAAAAAAAAAAAATTGGCAGTCTTAGTGACCTGGAATGAAGTGCAAATCGATGGACACGTTGCAGAAGACTTCAGTCGATTGAAATGATAACATCCTGGGTTGGTGCTCTTTCTGGAATTCACATATTTTTATCGGTCAAAAGGGGGACTAAAACAATGGGATCCAGCCCAACTTTGGGGGGCATTTTAGTCACATCTCAGCCTTTTCAATTATTTTGTCCAGCCTCCTTTGATATCTCTGTTCCTTGAAGTACAGGCAGTCCTCGACTTAACAACAGCTCATTTAGTGACCATTCAAAGTTACAATGGCCCTGAAATAAAAAAGTGACTTACGACCATTTTTCATAGTTATGACCTTTGCATCATGATGCAACCCCATGATGATATGATCAGAATTCAGATGCTTGGCAACTCGTTCATTCTTATGACCAGGTTACTGCTTTAATGACTCCAGCGATTGACTTAACAACTCTGTCCAGGAAGATTTTAAAATGGGGGTCAAAACTCCCTTAACAAGTGTCTCACTTAACGACCAAAATTTTGGGTCCAATTTTTTTGGTCGTAAGTTGAGAGGGCTATCTGTAATCTTAAATAAATTCACAAACTGAATTTATTTGCGAAAGAGCTCCTTTCTCTGACCTGTAATCGGGTGGGATGCTCCTGGTTCTGCCTAGCTCTGAAGAGCAGCAGACCCCGAACCAGTTCTGTGTTTGCTGCTGTTTGGCCCACCCACCTGCCTGGACTCTTACCTGTCCTTTATTTCCTGCTTTTTCAACCTGAGCTGCTTTGCGCGGCACAGCTGAGTTTGAAAAAGCCGGAAAGCGCTGCGCTCTTGGATGCAGCGCTTTTCAGCTGCCTGGGCGACAAAGTTTAAGGTTTTTTACACGCGTGTGCGCAGCAAAACATAGTCACCGAATCTGTAGTAACACCGGTTGAATTCCACCCCTGCCTGTAATGTATCTTTGGTCGGTCTGGAGAAGCCAGGTGACTTGCTAGCGTAAACCATTGATTGTTAAATTAAGAAGAAATCCTTTTCGTCGATCCTTTTCATGGATCAAAATGCTGCCTTTTGGAGGGTCTCGGGGAAATTGCCTTCTCCTTCTTAATCCTTCCCTTTCCACCACTTGGTTTTATATTCCTTGGATCCATTTCTTCCCATCACGGATAAAAGAGCCACACTCAAACATCTATGAAAATAGTTCTTCAGATTTCCTTATTTCTTAATAGTTGGTTTTTCTTCGTTCCCCTGAATCTGTGGGTCCATGGAGTACATAAGAGTAATACAGGTAATCCTTGATTTACAACCATTCATTTAATGACTATCGAAGCATCTCTGTGGGTCACGTGATCAAAATTCAGGCACTTGGCGACTGGCTCAAATTTATAACGGAGTGTCCTGGAGTTGTGTGAATATATATATATATATTTTGCAACCTTCTGGCAAGCCAAGTCAACCTGGGAAACCAGGTTCACTTAAAAACCACTTAGCTACAGGGATTCACTTAAGAACAGTGCTGAGAAAACCCAAAGGTGCTTTTTTTCAAGAGGCCACTGAACTTTCTGGTTTTTCTTTGAAGGTGTTTCGCTTCTCATCCAAGAAGCTTCTTCAGCTCTAACTGGATGGTGGGGAATAATGGATGGATTTGTATTCCTTGCAGACCAGACCGCTGGTCATTTGCATCCTTTTTAGAGAGCCGTTGAGGCCACTTGGAGGTTTATCTGTGTTTATCTGAGGAAATCCTTCCATTCCGCATCATTCAGTCAGAGCCAAAGAAACTTCTTGGGTGAGAAGCGAAATGTCTTCAAAGAAAAACATGAAAGTTTTTCCAGTTGCCTCTTGAAAAAAGCACCTTTCAGACAACCCTTCAGAAAATTCATAAAATGGGGTGGGGGGGGAAACTCAATCAATGTGTCACTTAGCAAAAGAAACTTTGGGCTCAGTTGTTGTCGTAAGTTGAGGACTACGTGTAAAACTTCCAGAGATCAAGAAGTTTGTTTGGGAGGTGTGTGTGTGTGTTGGAAATGTTACAATAGGATAAAGCTGTGTGGCTGTTTTAAGGGTCATGTGTGGGGCACTGTTGGCTCTAATTCAATCTTCCTCTCCTGAAAAATCCACCAGAATTAATTTTCAGATAACACTGTTGCCAGATTTTATTCTGCCTAGGGGATAAAAAAAAACAGCCATTTTTCCTTACTTTGTGTCTTCTAGATGTGCTAATTAAAGAAACTGCTGTGTAATGAATGGGGTTGGAACAAATGGCTGGGACAAATGGCTAATCTTAAAAAAAAACTACCCTAATCCAGCAAGTTCTCCATTACTGCATCACTCAAGATGCTACACTCTCTCCCATGTCCTGCTTTAGTGCACAACCCCATCATGGCTTCTCCTGCACATGTTGAACACTTAGTCCCTTTCAGAGCAATGCTGGGTGTGCAAGAGCCTCATCTCAGAGAAAAGACTTGCTCCACAAGGCTCATTGACAATGGACGTAGCTGTTGCTGGGTTCTGAGATCGAGAAACCTGCCTTTGCTGGATTGGTCTTCTCTGCCTCTTCCCACCTAAATGATCATGTTTTAGCAACCCCATAATCCCTTGTGGGGTGGAGTCTGGGCAACAGAATGGGACTGAGCATTTACTGGCTGGATGCCCTTCCAGTTGCCAATGTGGAGTTATATTCAGCAGATCTATTCTCAACATGCCCAGAGAGAGAAATATCTGACCCGACCTAGGATCAAACTCACAGCCTCCTGATTGTGAGGCAAGAGCTCCACCTCTAGGCCACCACACCACTCTCTCTTCCGACCCAAATACCAATGTGATTTGTACCCTGGAGAAAGTCTTAAGGCTGGGTTGGCACCCAGCTCACCACATGCCCTGGATTACGACGCCCCACCAGTCCTGAACACCATAAAAAGGATTTACTTCTTTCAACGTGCATCTGAAAAGGAAAGGCCATTGCTTCTCCACGACCTTTGGCTGTTGCTAAGGCCAAATGTATTTGCCATATTCCCAAATCTCTCACATTTACTGAACTGGAGGAGAAATTCTCACAGGCCTGATTCATCCCCTACATCCAAAACCTGTTGCTTATCTCTTGTGTGTCAGCGTTCCAACTAACCAACTCCAAGACAAACAATTCCACAAAGTTCCATTTTATTAGAGTTGTCATATTGGCACATCTGGGAAAACCTGAATTTGACAGTCCCTTCCGAAAAGAGAAATCAAAAACCCATCCCATACACCTATCAGTCCATCACATGTCCCAACCAAATCTTCCTCCCAAGTGGAGACATTCCTCCAGGCACTCCCCTCCAGGTGCAGGGCAACAGGTCCTTGACTCTCTGAGAAAGGAATGTTGTTGTGTCTAATCTTCCACTTCTCTATGAAATCTCCCTTCCCAAATTCCCAGGCACTGAATGTGGCAGCCTCGAAGCTTCCAAGTAAAAAATGGCTTCCAAGGCTGACATTGTGGACACAGCAGCATCATCCCGGTCTGTTTCTCACATTCTCCCTGGGGTGTTCTCCTTCTATGTTCCTCCTCCTCCCTTTTTTTCCCTCCCTTCCTCCCCTCTTCCCCCCACTTTTCCCTTGTCTTCTCCTACACGGTGTCTTCTTCCCCTTCAGGACTATGAAAGCAAGCTCCAGGCTTTGCAGAAGCAGGTCGAGACCCGCTCCTTGGCTGCCGAGACTACGGAGGAAGAGGAAGAAGAAGAGGAAGAGGAGGGTGAGATGAAAAATGCAGCCGGGACAGGAACCAACTCCTGCAGGAAAATAAGGGGATTTTATTTTTTGCAGCTGTTCTTTTTCATTTTACGCCCATTTCCCACCCACCCCCAGGATATTCCACTGATTTATTTTCCCACAGGACATGGTGACTGACTTGTCCAGTGAGACTTAGAAATTAGTATTATTGCAAGCCAAAGAGGTTCCTGAATTTGTAAGGTGGAAGCGGTGGCGTCATCTCCATCTTAGCCCTTATTTGATACTTTGGGCAGTTGGGGAAGAAAATTGCCCACTCCTCGTGTTTTTAAAAACTAAGGAAACAAAGTTTGTTTCTAATTTGTCCCCCCCAAAAAAACTAAAGCCACCAAAAGCTTATCCTGTTTCCCTGAAAATACTACCTACCCTGAAAGTAAGCCCTAGCTTGATTTTTACACATGCACCCAATATAAGCCCTACCCCCAAAATAAGTCCTAATTTAAATCCCAATCACCCCAGAGTGCAGGAATAAAAATTAAGCTAGGGTGGGGTTTGGACGGTTGTAGCCAGGCTTCAGACACCCCGACATCTGCCTTGCCGACCCATTTATTCTGAAGCCGGCAAGGCTTTCCTGAAGGCCTCTGGAGATGAGAACAAAGCTCAGGATCGATCCAGAACTCTGCAGAGGCCTTCAGGAAAGCTTTGCTGGCTGCAGAAGAAGTTCCTGAAGGCTTTTGACAGCAAAAAGGAGGCCGGAAATGAGGTTAGTCAATGGAGGAAATCCCCCCAAAATAAGACCTGGTGCCTTTGGTGGTAAAAAAATATAAGACTCTTATTTGGGGGGGAAACACAGTACAAAAGCAACAAGTTTTAAGCCACATGACCCTTCAAAATGCAGCTAGTTGAGGACTACCTGTATCTTCAGGCACTGTCGTATCGTTATGTCCTACAAGGAACACTTCTTTGAGTTAATCCTAAGGCAGTGGTTTTTTTTCAACCTTGGCAACTTTGAGATAGGCGGACTTCAACTCCCAGAACTTCCCAGCTGGCCATTACCCTAGAGGCCACCATAGAGAAGACCTTTTCTTTCGTGTAAACCTTAGGAACTAACTTATGCATTTTTTAAATTTGTTTGTTTATTTATTTATTTATTTATTTATTTTCCAGTGCCTTGGACACAGCATGAGTATGACCTTGCCCAATGGGCTTTCCGCAAATGGAAATTCCACCAGTTTACCTCTTTAAGAGATCAGCTGTGGGGCAATGCAGTCTACCTGAAGGAAGGCAACGCCATTAGTGTGGAGCTGAAAAAGAAGGTAAGGGATTCTCAGAGGAAGGCCTTTCCATGACAAATCCACAAGGTCCAGCTGGATTAGTGTTTCTCCAGCTTCGCCGCTTGAAGACGGGTGGACTTCAACTCCCAGAATCCCCCAGCCAGCTTATATTCTGGGAGCTTGAAGTCCATGCATCTTAACTGGAGAAAGATCAAGCTGTTTGAACAAGGGAGCATCTAGGTTTAGGACTTTAGGCTAATTGGCAAAGCCCATCAGTGGCCATCAACCTTGAGGGCTTCCAAGAACCTCCATATGCTAGAGCAGTATATATTGCCACAATAGCACCAGTCGAGGACAAAAAACACTTCGTTGTTTAGCTCCGCATCTACATCCACCTCTTATTTTTGTCCTTCCAGGTACAATTCCAGTTCGTTCTGCTGACCGACACGCTTTACTCCCCGTTACCTCCGGAGCTGATGCCCGTTGACTCAGACAAGCCCCGTGGCCATTGCCCCTTCCCTCGCACGGTGGTGGCAGTAGAGGTCCAGGATCTAAAGAACGGTGCTACTCACTACTGGTCCCTGGAAAAACTCAGGTGTGCAAGGAACGGCTTTGAACAAGCTGATGAGCCTCCTAAAGCAGAGGTCTCCAACCGTGGCAACTTTAAGACTTGTTGACTTCACCTCCCACAATTCCCCATTCAACTATGCCTGTTGGTGGTTTTTTTTCTCCGACTCCCTAGAGTGGAGAGATTGCAGAGGAAGGGATTACAAGAGAGGAAGCAGGCATCGAGTTGAAGTCTAGCAAGGCTGTGAGGAACTCTGGGAGTTGAAGTCCACAAGTCTTAAAAGTTGCCAAGGTTGGAGGCCCCTGCTTTAGGAGGCTCATCAGCCCTGTTTTTTTAAAAAATGCTTCTATAGGCACCAGTCCAACCTCTGATGGTAGGCAGGAGGCCCAAAACCCCTTCACGTAATTTAAATGGATCCAGGCTGCCTCTCTTGACCCCTTGGCCATTTTGTGCTTTGTAGGCAGAGGCTGGAGCTGATGAGGGAAATGTACGACCGAGCCGGAGACATAGCCTCCGATGCCCAGGAAGAGAATGAGAGCACCATGACGGGCAGTGATCCTTTCTATGACCGATTCCATTGGTTCAAGCTGGTTGGGAGGTAAGCGGAACCCAATTCCGTGCGGACGAGAGGCCCATCGGCCTTGTGGGAATATCCCTGGCATGGCTGGTCTGAAGGGGCGGTATCGTTCTGTCATATCCCCTTCCTAGATAGATGCACGATTGGGATAGGACTTTGTGTGGTCATCCGGTTGGTTGTCTTTTTTTAGAACTTGGGAATGAGCCGAATTGGCCAATTCCTCCTCAGAAATTGACCTCTTGTCCCCTGAGTAGAAATTCAGTTTATCAATTGCATTTCCTTGGATGTGAAAACATGGAAGATGCCATTCCATTGGAAATTTGACTTCTGAGCCTTCCTTCAGAAAAGAGCCAGAGTTTCAAATTAGGTCACTCTTGCTTCTGAGATCTGTTTCCAGAAGAAGAAAGATCCACGCTGAGAATCCAGGCGTTGTTCCATTGAAAACCATCCCACAGTAGCAGAATGTTGTTCATTTGCTTTTTGTTTTAGAAAAAAAAACCCTTTGCTTTGGTGTACACATGCATTTCCTCGGCTTGGTAGCAACCTGCATGTTAGCCTCCTATGAGAACGGAGTTTTGTATTTGGATTTGAGATGGATTTGAAATTCCATTTTAAAGTATGCCGATTAATATGCAATCGAAATGACTGTTCTGACCCAGCCTCCCAAACACGACAAACCCTTTGAAGCTAAATCAATGATTCCTTTATTAGGAGCACCAGCAGCCCCGGCAAAGAATGTTTCTCTCTCACCGCAGGGGAACAAGTCTTCCAGCAGGGAGATGAATAGTTGTCTGCCACACCTATTCATCTCCGCCCCCCAGCCTTTTATCACTAGGGTGGGGCTTTGCTAGCAGTGATGGCTCTTCCTTCCCGAGGACCAGCCCATAGGTTTCCACTGCTCTGCTCTCCTCTGCTTTCTGCTCATCCGCAGTCAGGCACTGGACCATTTTGTTCCTCCTCTTCCTCATCAGCCACCTCCAGTCCTGGGGGCTGTTGACTCTCCCTCTGAGGGCTGATGGACGGCCTAGGCTCCATCTCTCTCCCTTTCTCTGCCAGCTCCATTCCCCCTCGGAACTCCCAGGTTGACCTGGCCCTGACTCCCACGCCTCTGATTCAACTCGTGGACGAGAGGCCACAACAGCGACAATAAAAGTGATCCTATCTACCAACCTGTTTCTATGTGCAGAGTTTCCCAGAATGGGTTGAAATATTTTGCTTTGACAGCTTAGGGGAAATGTTAAGTTTCTCTCGCCGGAAACCCTCTTTCGTGATTCGCACACAACACCGTGTCGGAGAGTCTGCCTTTACTCCGCACTGTGCTTTGTCTTGCGCCTCCTCTCTGCCCCCAACGCCACCCCCAAAGCTTTGCCTTGCGAATGTTATTTTCCGGTGTGCTGTGCGCTGGGCTCTGCCGGCCGCAGAGCCCCTTTCTTTTTTCTTTTTCCAAAAGAAGCTATTCCTTTTTTTCTCTCCCCCCCCCCC
>BLBF01000057.1:5827385-5904950 GCA_015471245.1 Laticauda colubrina
CCGATATCTCTAGCTCCCCCATTTTCCACGGCTGTGTGAATGAGCGCCTGGCTGACCGCACGCCCTCCCCCACTTTCTCCACCGCCGATTCCGATATCACGGAGCTGGCCGACGAGCAGCAGGATGAGATGGCGGATTTCGACGACGAGGCCTTTGTGGACGACACGGGCTCCGACGTCGGCACCGAGGAAGGATTGGACTGCTTCAGCGATGGCCATGACCCGTTTTACGACCGCTCCCCTTGGTTCATTTTGGTGGGAAGGTTGGTTGAGGTCGACCGTAAGAATGACCAGCAAGGACTAGCTATTTCTCCCCCCCCCCATCCCCAATGGACCGTGTGTCCTTCCTGTCAAAAGGAGCCGGTCCAAACCAATTTCCCCCAACTTATTATTTCAGGATAATTTGATTTCCTCTCCATGAATTCCTAGCCTCCATAATACAGGTAGTCCTCAACCTACAACAGTTCACTTAGTGACTGATCAAAGTTACAGCGGCAGTGAAAAAAAGGGACGTTCACACTTTGTGTTGCAGCATCCCCCCATGGTCACGTTATCAAAATCCAGACGCTTGGCAACTGATTCATATTTATGACGGTTGCAGTGTCCCGGGGTCATGGATTCTGCTTTTGCCACCTTCTGACCAGCAAAGTCAATGAGGAAGCCAGATTTGCTTAACAACTGTGACTCAATAGTAGGATTCAAAATATTTTTACTACTGGTTCTGGGAGCATTGCTTGGTGGGCATGGCAGAGGAAGGATCCTGTAAAATCTCCATTCCCTCCCCACTCCAGAGGGAAGGTTTAGAGGTGGCATTCAGCTGGTTCTGACCAGTTCTGGAGAACTGGTAGTGGAAATTTTGAGTCACTTGGAGAACCGGCCAATCCCCCCTCTGACTGGCCCCGCCAACCCCATCTCTTCTCTGCCTCCCATTGAGTCCCAGCTGATCGGCTGGCTCTCCTTGGGTTGCCCTGCCCAGGAGAATGGAGCTGGAAAGCAGGTTAGTGGGGTGGGGAGGGAAGGGGGATTTTGCAGTATCCTTCCCCTGCCATGCCCACCAAGCCATTCCTATCTGAAGGGCAACCATTGCTCTGGTCCTCCGTAACATGGTTTGTGGTTGTGTTAATATGGCACCCGAAGAGATCCATCGTGGCTTTGCCTTACCAGTACAATTGTGGCTTCTTAAAAGCTCCCAGTTTAGCAGGATGGGAAAACCCAGCCATTCTGTCTTTTTACCCTTAGAAATGACCAAACAGGCCTATGGCATTGCAGGCTTCTTAAAAACCAGGAATATAAAAATTGCATTTGGTTAGCACCAACAAGTTTTGGGGTGGTGGCCAGAGTGCCCTACATCTGGCTGTGACAACTTGCCACTCTAGGCAACCTGAGGAATACCCATCTTATCCTCTTCCTGGCCCTGTTTGTTCAGCTAGAGCTTGTAAACCGTGCAGTGGTCCACATCTGGATGCTGGTTTGGCCTCCACTTTGCGGCTCAGAGGAAAAACGCCGGTCCTTGCAGTCAATTCTTTTTGGCACGCCGTGTGAAATTGATGTTTATTGGCTGGTGAAGGCATCCGAAACGGGGCCTTCGCCTCCATCTCGGCACGGATTACGTTTTCTAACCCATCCCAGATTTCCTTTGTGTTCTATTTGTTGCCTTGCCATCCTCCCCCTTTTTGATTTCCACGTTAAACTTTTATTTTCTCATCTGACTTGGCTTTTTATGTGACGATGCTGCTCTGTCTCTCACCAGTCTTTGGGCTCATCCTCATACCTCTCCTTTTCTTTCAGTCTGCTGCTGCTGCCTTGAAAAAAAAAATGCTTCCCTCTGAAATAAGCTTGCAAAAGCAGGCTGGAAAAAAAGGAGGACGATTTGTCTCAGTTTTGAGTTGCCGCCATTTCAGTTTGTGTCCCCATTGTGTTGAAATTGCTGGTGTTTCCCCCCTTTTGTGTTGCACTCCACTGACATTTTATTGTTGTTGTTGTAGAATACACAGACCCATTGATGCTTGTGTTTTGCATTGCTTTACCATCTCTTCATTTCAGGAAATTCCTATCGGTTGGGGGGAAAGACAGGGGTGCTGGCAGAATAGCTTAATATGCCCATATAAAAGTTTCCCATATTTCTAGTCCACAATGTTTCTTTTTCCTAGTTTAATTATTCATAGGTGCTTATATTTGGCCATTTGTGACAGAGAGCCTCTATGTCTGTAGGGCCAGTCTATTGGGAGGGGCTGGGAGGCGGAAAATACAATTTGAAATTAATGCCTTATTTTATTCTGCGTCAAAGACCCCCCCCCTTTTTTTTTTACATTTGGCAAAACTAATTTGCACAAAAAATGCAATATTTAAACAGCTACTTATATGTGTAAGTTTTAATGTAAACTGTGCAGTAATAGGGTGTTTCTGCCTTTCAATGCAAAACACATAGCCTTTAAACTTTGTTATGGCTTCTAAATGTAAGCAACAATCTTGACGTTGCCACGAAAGAGATAGTAACTGGTTAAAATATTAAAAAATATTCCGTTCAAAATCCATAGTGAAGAAGAGCTAAAATTTGACATGTGTTCACTAATTGCCTTCATAAGTTTTTCTTTTTAAATTTTCATGTCAGGTAAACAACTGAGAGTTGTCTGTGAGATGGGTTAAGTCGTCAGTGATTTGTTAAAAGGTTAGGATGGGTTGTAGCTGTGTTTCATTTCAAGCTTCCTAATGGATGAGATGTTACTGTGTTTGTCCTCAGCCAGATGCCATCTCTACTCCAATTAATCAAATGTAACTCTTGTTTTACAAATGATGGTCGACTAACATTTGGTTTCCATCCTTCTTTTCCTTCAGGGCATTTGTATACTTAAGCAACCTTCTCTATCCAGTCCCCCTCATCCACAGAGTGGCTGTTGTCAGCGAGAAGGGAGAAGTGCGTGGATTTCTGCGTGTGGCTGTCCAAGCTATAGCTGGTGAGTGGCAGCCAGGCCTTGCCGAGAAGCTGAGAGAAGCTGTCGGTTTCTTCATGACATTGTTGGCTTTTTCATGGTTTGGGCCGGTAACAGAATTGTAACCTTTTAAAGATTCAGGGACGTAGTGGCTCTGTGGCTAAGATATTGAGCTTGTTGATCAGAAAGGTTGGCAGTTTAGTGGTTCGAATCCCTAGCATTGCCGCGTAACGGAGTGAGCTCCCGTTCCTTGTCTCAGCTTCTGCCAACCTTCCAGTTTGAAAGCATGTAAAAAATGCAACTAGAAAAATCGGGACCCCTTTGGTGGGAAGGGAACAGCATTCCGTGCGCCTCCGAAGGCGTTTAGTCCTGCCGGCCACATGACCATGGAGACGTCTTCGGACAGGGATGGCTCTTCGGCTTTGTGACGGAGATGAGCACCACCCCCTAGAGCTGGTAACGACTCGCACATTGATGAAAGGGAAACCTTTACATTTTCCTAAAGATTGAAGTTGGGATGTTTGAAAGCTTGTTTCTCTAACTGCTGTATTTTGCCTCTTTCTTTAAGGGGTCCTTGGTGCCTTGGAGCTTGGTGGTTTTCTCACAGATGTTTCATTACCAAAATAGGTGACATTATCACGATGTGCTCTGCACTGACAGGGTTACCTAGTTTGGTAATGAAATGTCTGCAGAGAAAACCACCAAGCTCAGAGAGCACCAAGGACCCTGCGGTGCTACAAATATTCTCTCCTCCATTGGTTCTTTCTCTCTTTTTTTTTTTTGGTAGCTGATGAAGAGGCCCCTGATTACGGCTCTGGTGTTCGGCAATCTGGCA
Source organism: Laticauda colubrina (assembly GCA_015471245.1). Classification (NCBI taxonomy): domain Eukaryota; kingdom Metazoa; phylum Chordata; class Lepidosauria; order Squamata; family Elapidae; genus Laticauda; species Laticauda colubrina. The sequence goes on from BLBF01000057.1 coordinate 5,831,150, forward strand.
CAGCCAAGATCTCATTCGACAATGAGTATTTCGACAAGGTAACGTCTTAGCTTAAGTGCATCTCTACAATCTTGGCGTTCAAGGGGCAAGAAGGACTCGTAGAGCAGGGGAGGGGTCCATCTTCACCAGGCATCTCCCATTTGTTTGTGGTTCCCCAGAGCAACTTTTCATCCGTGTCCATGACTTGTTCCGGATTGTCCTTGGAAGAACTGAGGATCGTGGAGGGACAAGGCCAGAGTGCGGAAGTCAATACGCCCCCTGAAGAAATCAACAGGATGAATGAGCTGGGTAAATTGAGTAGACCTCACTGCATGCAGAAGATCTCTTCCCATTCTTTGAGCTCCAGCAGAGATTGGAGATGCATCAAATTCAGCTGGGGCCGTGCGAGAATCAGACCTTAAAATATTTTGAGGGGAAGAAAAGCTTTATAGCAATAACAATAACACTTAGACTTATATACCACTTTATAGTGCTTTCCAGCCCTCTCTAAGCCGTTTACAGAGTCAGCCTCTTGCCCCCCAACAATTTGGGTCCTCATTTTACCCACCTCGGAAGGACGGAAGGCTGAGTCAACCTGGAGCCTGGTGGGATTTGAACTGTCAAATTGCAGTAGGAGTAGCTTGCAGTACTGCACTCTAACCACTGCGCCACCGAGGCTCACTGTGATATAGAGTGGTTCCCAACATTTGCTTTTCCAGGGTTCTGTCAGCTTTGGAAGCCATATTAGCACCAGAAGCTTCCACGCTGCCACGTTCTTGAGCCTGGGAAATTGGGAGGGGGGATTTCATGGAGCGTATGCGGTTAAACATAATAGCATTCTTCTTCTCAGTCAAGGTCATGTTATTTCTGCACCTGGATGAAGAGTGGTTGAAGGGAGGTCTCAAGCTGAGAGGGATGGGGATCGGGGCATGTGATGGAATGATGGGTGCAGGGGGTGGACTTATATTTTTATAATTATTGAAGGAAAATTCGGAACTTTCCAATTTGGGTTTTCCCAGATGTGCCAGTATGACTTTTCCAATAAAATGGAACTCTGAGAAAATGCCTGTCTTCGGAGGTTTTGACTGGAGTTTGGTTTTGCTGGAATGCTGACGGGCTTTTTAAATCTTTGAGATGTTCAGATGGCTGTTGGGATGCCATAAAGGCCACCTCTGGATCGGAAGTGGCTTTAAAAGCGATAGCCAGAGCCACGCTGGGCAAAGAACAGGCGGGAGGCATCTTGCAATGCGACTTAACTCCGAGTGAAAATGCTTCAAGATAGTTGCTATCCTTTCCGAGATGGCGTTCCTTTTAAAAATATATATTTCTTTTTCCAGACCTGAAATCCACCACCCTGTTGGATGGCAAGATGGCCATGGAAGGCTTTACTGAGGAGGTTGGGGATCACCTGAAACTGGGCAGTGTCTTTACTTTCCGTGTGACGGTGCTGCAGGCCAGCGGGATCGTCCCAGAATATGCAGATATATTCTGCCAATTCAAGTAAGTCTAAGTAAGCTCCTAGTCCTCATGTTTGCACAAAGTCCAATCTTCTCTACTCCAACTCCCTGTTTAGACAGGATACCCTACACCACTTCAGACAAAATGGTGTATTTCAGACTTCAGACAAAGTGGTATAGCCATTTCAGATAAATGGTTATCCAATCTCTTGTTAAAAACTTCCAGTGTTGGAGCATTCACAACTTCTGGAGGCAAGTTGTTCCACTGATTAAATGTTGTAATTTGTCAGGAAATTTCTCCTTAGTTCTAAATTGCTCCTCTCCTTGATGAGTTTCCACCCATTGCTTCTTGTCCTGCCCTCAGGTGCTTTGGAGAATAGCTTGATCCCCTCTTCCCCTTTGGGGAAGCCCATCAAATATTGGAAGGCTGCTATCCTGTCACCCCTAGTCCTTCTTTTCATTAAACTAGACTATATGTAAAGTATACGATGCAAGAGATGGCAGGTATCTTAAGGCCCTCATTGGGACCTGAACTGACATTGTTAATTGAGGCAATGATTGCATAATTCACCTTCACCTGGTTTATTCTTGTTTTCCTAGCTTTCTCCACCGGCACGATGAAGCTTTCTCCACCGAACCTCTGAAAAATAACGGTCGAGGGACCCCGCTTGGATTTTATCATGTCCAAAATGTAAGCAATGCAGTGACCTTCTTGGAGGGATTCTTGGTGGCTTCTCAGAGATCAGAATTAGGATTAGAATTATAATTCTTTTATTGGCCAAGTGTGATTTGTCTTGGTGCAAATGTTCTTGGTATACATAAAAGAAAAGATACGTTTGCCAAGAATCATAAGATGCAACACTTAATAATAGTCCTAGGGTACAGTAAGCAATCAAATCAAATTAGGAAACAGTCAATGTAAATAGTAAGGATACAAGTGACAAAGTTACAGTCGTACAGTCACAAGTGGGAGGGGATAGGCAATAAGGAGTGATAAGAAGATTAATAGTAACAGTAATGCAGACTTTGTAAATAGTTGAACAGTGTTGAGGGAATTATTTGTTTAGCAGAGTGATGGAGTTCGGGGAAAAAACTGTCCTAGTGTCTAGTTGTTCTGGTGTAAAGAGCTCTATAGTGTCGTTTTGAGGGAAGGGGTTGAAACAGTTTATATCCCGGATGTGAGGGGTCGGTCTGTAAATATTTTCACAACCCTCTTTTTGACTCGTGCAGGATACAGGTCCTCCATGGAAGGCAGGATGGTAGCTATTGGTTTTTTTGCAGTCCTAATTACTCTCTGGAGTCTGTTTCTGTCCTGTTGGGTTGCAGAACCAAACAAACAGTTACAGACGTGCAGATGACAGACTCAATCATTCCTCTGTAGAACTGGATCAGCAGCTCCTTTGGCTCAGAATCACCTGCAAATGAAGTACTGGCAGCAACCTTTCTATTTCCAGATAACCAAGCTAGCCATCTCTTCTCCTGCTGGCTGGCTGGAAGGTTACGATTATTTTATTATTTTCAAAATCTTTTGTTGCTCAGTCAGACAGCTGTTCCGTGTCTTGGCAGATTTCCGTGGAAGTGACTGAATCCTTTGTCGAATACATCAAGACCAAACCCATTGTCTTTGAGGTCTTTGGACACTATCAGCTCCACCCATTCCACCTGCAGGGACAGGAACTCAACAGGTACCTGGATAACAATACTCGTAGTCCTCAGCTTATGACCATTCACTGAGTGACCATTTTGAAATACGACCAGTTTCCCCACCGAAGGCCGTGGAAGCATCTCCTGTGGTTCACGTGATCCAAATTCAGAAGCTTGGCAACTGACTCCTATTCATGATGGTTGCCCTTCCCCATTTGTGATCTTCCCAACTGGCTTCTGACCATTTGAAATATGACCAGTTTTCACACCTAAGGCCGTTGCAGAATTCCAATGGTCATCGGATAGAAATTCAGACCCTTGGCAATCGGTTCGTATTTATGATGGTCACAGTGTCCCATGGTCACGTAGTTGCCTCTTTGCAGCCTTCTCACAAGCACAGTCAGTGGGGAAGCCAGATTTGTTTTGCAACCGGGTTCCCAAGTTATCAACTGCAGGGATTCATTCAGGAACTGTGGCAAGAGAGGCCATAAAATGGGGCAATATCCACTTAACCAATGTCTCTGTTAACAACTGAAATTTTTGGGCTCATTTGTGACCCTACCTGTGCAAGGGGATCTGTCCATCCTCAGTGTGGTACTGAATTAAAAGACTTCATCGTTGCTCCCTTTGTCTTTAGACATGCAGCAGTTGCGCTAACAGCCTCTTTTCTCCGCAGCCCTCCACAGCCATCCCGGCGATATTTCCCTCCTCCCATGCCTCTCTCAAAGCCAGGTAAGAGCTATTTTTCTTCGGAACAAGAAATTGTCCCCTTTGACTAGCAAAGTCTTGAGCACACAAAATTATTTAGGAGATTGCAGGGAGTCGCACAAGGTTGGGTGAAATCAGGTGGCATCAAATCAGATAGAATAAAAATCATGCATGGATTGCTGGGACTTAGAATCATCAGAGTTAGGTGGCATCGAATGGAAAGTAACAACAAAAATAGATTAGTACCGATAGAAAGGAATCTTTGTAGTTCAGGGTTGAACTGTGGACTCCTTGGTGCTCTCTGAGCTTAGTGGTTTTCTTGCAGATGTTTCATTACCCAACTAGGTAACATCATCACTGCTGATATGATCTAGTTTGGTAATGAAACATCTACAAGAAAACCGCCAAGCTCATTGAGCTCCAGGAACGCCACAAATACATTAGTCATTGAAATGAAAAGGAAGAGACAAACTTTACTAGTTACTTTGTACTAATAGTAGTAGTAGTAGTAGTAGTAGTAGTAACAATAACTGGCTATACCTTGTGGGGATACCTCCTTTAATATTACTAAACAGCACCTGCCTCTCCTAAGTCCTTGGGATGGACTCAGTAGCAGGACAAGAACACCAAATCCTAAACATCTGGCTGACTATGCAACCAACCTTGGTGGGCCAGCCTTTATCTGCCCAAGGGCTACCAGCTGTTTGTAAACTGAGAGACCTTCTTGAGACCAGTTTCAAAGCAGACTTCCCAAAAAGTTGGAGGATGGGATGAAGAGAAACTACTATTCTTGTCATGCTTGGAGATTGTGTTGGACTCCTGTTGATCAGTCCTTTTCTACTCACCCGTGTGGCTCTCAGTAACCATCCCATCCCTCATCACATTTCCCCAAACCCCTCTTGGTTTTCTTGGTTTAGCTTTTAGTTGTGCATGTTGAAATTTTTCATTCATTCCATTTTTCCCCCCACCTCCTCTCCCTCCCCACCCGACCTCCTTGCCCCTCTCTCACGCCTCTCTTTTCTCACCGCTGCCTGTTTGCCTGACGCCTTTCCTCCCACGTCGCCATTGCTTCCTCCAGACCATGAGAGAAAAATTGAATTGGTCAAGTATCTCATGTCTGGCTATGTAAACGCGCCCGTGCTCGATGCCGTCTCCCAGCATGCCAACATGCTTGCGACGTCGGCTGTGGCAACGTTCCAAGACGATGCTGACCAGTCACCTCCTTTTCTCTCTCTGCCTGTCCTCAGCTGTCAGGCCCAGCGGTTCCCCAAGCGAGATGGTCAGTAGCACAATCAATCTGCGATCCGTGTCAGAACAACCCTTAGGCTTCTTTCGCCAGGCATGTGGGGGTTCTCCTGAGCCCTGTATTGCCACTTTCACCATGTGGTGGGCTGGGGCTTGACTTGAATGCAAAACCATGACTCTACATTCAAGCCCATGAGTTGAATCTATAGGTTATGGGCATTCCAGGATTCTCTTAAGACGAGAAGAAAATCCTGCCGAATACTTTTGATCAAAACTGTCAGGATTCCTTGTGGGTCCATGTTCCTATTTTGCTATGAAAACCATGTTCTGTCTATCCGTTATTCTGTCTCTTTTGTTCCTGGGATCCCTTTTTGTGTCTCTTCTTTTTAATAATAATAATAAACAACTTAATGAATTCTTGCTGGTTAACAAGTGATAAGGGGAAACTTGCTCCTCTTGTTATCATATTATAACATAGGGGTGCAATGGCTCAGTGGCTACAGATGCTGAGCTTGTCAGTTGGAAAGCTGACAGCCCAGGTTTGAGACCCAAGTGCCACATGATGGGGTGAGCTCCAATTCCTTGCTCCAGCTCCTGCCCACCTAGCAGTTCAAAAGCATGCAAATGCAAGCAGATAAATAGGTAGGAGTTTAATGAGAAGGTAAAGCATTCCGTGTGTCTTGCTGTGTAGTTATGCTAGCCACATGATCACAGGAAGAAATGTCTTTGAACAACACTGACTCCCTTGGCTAAGAAATGGAGTTGAGCCTTGTACCCTAGAATCGTAAACAACTGGACAGGGGAAATATTTACCTTTATATTGTAATATTATTTTAGGCTGGAGCTTATAAGTCCTAACCCATCAGGGAAAGCATGCCAGAGATGCGTTTCTCAATCCTGTGGCCTCAACACTCATAAACCCCAGGCACCATTAGGAGTAATTTTATGTCATTTCCAGACTGCGTTTTCTTTTAATGTTTAAACCAGCCTTTTTCTCTTTCAGTCCCAGCCACCAAACTCAACACGATGAATAAACCCAGCTTGGGACAGAGCATGACCAAATACGATCTTCTGGTTTGGTTCGAGATCAGCGAACTGGAGCCGACGGGAGAGTGAGTTGGGTCTGATTGCCTTGCCTGGTAGGGAAGCTTGGTGACAGGAGCAGCCAATGCTGCTTATCATTTGTGTTGAGATGGCTGAAGTGTGATGTCAGGATTCCAGCATTTGCCCTTATTAAATCATGAGCCTCAAGCCAAGCTTCAAAAATTTCAAAGGATTTATTAGGAGCAAACATGTCGGCATGACCTGTATGAAGCCAATTCTGAGACACGTAATATACTATCACCTATGACCCTGTTTTTCCCCCACTCCTCTGGGTGTGTCATAATTCATAGTCTCCAGTGAAACACGTTCATAGCTGAGAGTCGTTAATCATGTTCTCCAATTAGGGATTTTTGAGGCAGAAATTCTGGTAGCTTAGTTACAATCTTTGCAAGATAAGAATGGAATGCACTTTTGGTTTTAAACTGCTCCTTCCAATTGCTCCCCGCTCCCCTGCTTATGGCAACTCTAAAACCAGCATAGAAATGTATTATGAGTTGATATTCGGCTCCCCTCACTTCTTGAAGGTGACCTGAACAACAACCAAAAAAAAAACAAAAAAACCCAAATTGAGTGCAGGTATAGAACTTAGAGTTGCAAAACACCCCCCCCCCCCCAGGTTTGGTTGGATTTTCTGCATGGAACCTTGAGTTGACACAAGATCCTTTTGCTGAAGGAGCTTGGCGGATTTAAGATGGAACACGGAAAACTACGCGCTACCACTGTCTAATAGACTGCTAAGGAGAAGACTTCCTTTCTTGCTGCAAACCCAGAGGAGCATTGTCATTCCAAAACTGCCTTGCTAGAGCTATTTACTGTTGGGCTTCCAAGTAATAGCCCCACAGAAAGCAGAACTCCGAGGCAGACAGATTCCTCAAAAAACAGTTTTATTGGCGATATCATATTGGCAAAACGGGTGAAAACCGACTCTGAAAGTTCCCGCGGCTTTCACCTGATTAAAAAGTGAAAGTTCCCCTTTTCCCAAAACAGTCAGTCACGTTGTCCAATCAAGGTGCTGGCTGGTTGCCTGGTTACTTCATCCCCTCCTTCTTCAGCCACCTGCTTGAATGTCCTTGGTTCCCACAGGAAACTTATTTGGGGGGGGGTGCTATAAGCACACGCGCGCGCACACACACGCACACACACACACACACATGGTCTAACTATGCTCCCATTCCCTATCCCTTCTTTGCAATGTGGCAACTCTGAAGCCTCCAAAGTGGCCCCAGCTTCACAGCTGACATTTACGCCGTGGAGTATCTGGGATGTCAGAACAAGCTTAGGATGGAGAGCTCAGTCTTGAAAGGAAAGTGGAGGAAGATTTTCAAGCCATGCTTTGCTTTCCTTCCACACTGGAAGAATCAGCTCTGTAACTGATTCCGAGAATGAAAGAGGGAAACAGGCAGATGAGGTCTCTGAACCTCCCCTGGAGCTAGTTTTAAGCTGCCCTTTTCTGTTCTCCAAAGCTTTCTCTAATAAATATGATTATCTGTTGATAAGCTAATTGTCAGAGCTCCGACAATCTACCCCCGTCGAATCATGAGTCTCTAGCTGCAACCTCTCAGAGTTTTAAAAAAAGTCATTTATTAGGAGTGAACATGCCGGCGTTACCTGGGTGCAGCCGATACTCAAATACATCATTCATCTCACCCTTCACTCTGGTCTTCCCCCACCCCCTGGATGTATATTCTCCAATGGGACACACCCATAGCCAAGAGTCATCAATCATGCTCTCCAGTAATAAGCTTGTGCGCCAGAAGTTTTGCCACCTAGCAATTATATTTAAGAAATATTTTAGAAATTTAAAATTTAAATTAAAAAAATATATATTTAAGGTTTGCACATTACTGCCCCCACTCCCTTTCTGCTGAGAACTCTAAAGACCAGAGAAATAATTCTGAGTTGACACTAAGATCTTGGTATTTCCCAGCAAATAGTCCAGCTGTATTTGTCATTTTATCCGAGGAGGAAAAGGGTCGGGATGGAGCTAGCTGTGAGCTCTGGGGAATTAAACCTCTCTCTCATCTTGATTTGTCCCTCTCTCCCTTGCAGATACATCCCGGCCATTGTTGACCATACTGGAGGTCTCCCCTGCCAAGGGACATTCTTACTTCACCAGGTGGGTAGATGCTGAAATCCCCACAAAGGCTCCTTTGAATCCAGCTCGATTCTGGTGACTACATGAAGGCTTGTTTTCCGTTGGGTTTTTTTTTTTTTAATGAGTGGCAATAATGCTTGGAGAATTGCCATTTTCCTCCTTTTTTTTATAGTTTTCTGCCCAATTCACAGCCCGACCTATCATCCTGCTGTTACTAGCCGTCTCCTGTCCTAGTTGTAATCAGACCACACCCTGCTGCCTGAGGTCAGATGGGGACTATTAGATGGTCTGTTTGAGCTGGGCTGTTTGAAATAAAAATTAAACTGTGATGCTTGGGGAATCTGCCAATAAACCTCATCTCGGTGAATTGGAGCTAATTCTCCCCTTTTTCTGGCCAGCACTGAAGTGAAACCATGCCTTTTGGCACCTGGTAGGCTTCCCAGTGGTGGGATTCAACCAGTATAACAACTGGTTTGGTGAGCACATGCGCGCAGCGTTTTAAAAACAGCCATTTTCAGCTAAAACTTACCTCCTGTTGCAGCCCAGGGGAGTGAAACCGCTAATGCATGGCAATGCGCTGTGCTGAATGAATCAGCTGGGCTTCAAAAGAAGGAAATAAAGGACAGACTAGGGCAGGGACGACTGATCACCGGAACTACCCGGTGCCTATGAACCATGAACCCACCACTGAGACTTCCCCAGTTCAATTCAGTCCTCTGCTGGTCCAGATGTCTTGGTGGTTTTAAGCCTAACATTCAAAGAGGCAGAATGCTAAGGCGGAGAAGCAACAGAGCCGGTCTCTTTTCACCACTGCAGGGAATACAGCGGAGGATCACCATTACCATCATCCACGAGAAAGGCAATGAGCTCCACTGGAAAGATGTGCGAGAGTTGGTAGTCGGTAGGTATCCTTCTCTGTTTCTGGATGGCTCCTTCTGCTGTCTCACTCTTCTTACACTCACTGCAGAGTGCCCGGCCTGCTTTGCTGCCACATATATCTGGCCCAGGGAGTTTGTCAGGGAGGAGGGGCGAGGATGATGGGTCTACGACAATTCGTCACGGCCAGCTCGCCACCACTGTCTTTGCCACAGCCAGCTCGCTGCAGGACAAACTTGCTGTGGGACAAGAATTACACTTATATCAAATACTCAAATAGGATCCTGAAAGAAAGAATGCCAAAGGCAGGCCAGAATAAAATGTGAATGACAAAAATTAAAATAATTGTTGGAATTATTTTAAACTAGCTTGATACCCGTGCTTCACGACAAAATTATGTGGTCGGGCTTAGTTTTTGGGGAGGAAACTATGGGAAAAAAATTCTGCCTCTGCCCACCAGCATCCATCAGTATTCATCTGGCTGGCGTCCTGTCAGTGTGTGAGAGAGTTGAGGGCTGTTTGGAAACTGAAGCAGTATTTGCTGTATGAGCAAAGAGACAGCAAGGAGCCTGGGTGTGGCTTAGCTCAACTCTTCTGTACTAAAGTTGATTGCTGCTATGAAACGGAAACTCCTCTCTTCTGCTTGAGTTTTGCACTTGGAACAGATTTCTTTTCAGGTGGGGAGGGGGAGTAGAACTCCTTAGCATCAGAGCATGTTAATAGTAATAATATAGGAAACACTAATGGCTCTGATGGTCATTTTGAAAAATCCTTTCTTAGTGAGCACCTAGAAGTTAAGAGGAACATATATGCCAAATTTCAAGCTTCTAGGCTTTATGGTTCTGGAGATTTTGTGATGATGCGTGAGTGACATTTTGCCTTTTTTTATATATATAAAATGAACTTGAATTCTTGAATTGTCCCACAACAAGTTGCCCCCTGGTAAGTTGGATACAGTGAATTGGCTGTGGGTGAGTTGTCCCAATCCAGATGATGATTCTTCAAGGAAACTCAGGGTCCAACGGGGTCCTTACTTCCGAAGTAACAGATTGGGAGGATCTGTACCCAAGATTGCTTTTTTGCAGGAAGGAACTTGCCATTCCACAAAGATTTGACTTGGCATTTGGACTGATGAATGGCTTTGGGTGGGGATATGTCCCAGCCTGGGTACATTCCCTCCCAAATCCTCCTGCAATTACACAGCTTTCTGACAGTGAATATAAGATACGACCAGGCTGAGCCTGAGGGAGGGGTCAAACATGCCATCAGTCATGAATTCCTTTTGCGCCCATAGAAGATCCAAGTCCAGCCCACCTTGAATTCCACCAACTCTTTACTTATCTCCCTTTTGCTTGGACATTTGTAGTTCAGATTCTTGTAGAGAGCTTACGCTTGCCATAAATCTTTACATCCATTTTGGACCTTCTGGTTTCCTTGGCGCTTGATGGTGAGTTTCCCTCAGTGGTTCTTCCCCGCGAAGCGACCCCGAATAAATCTGTGCTCTTTGGCCTCTGTTCTCTTCACAGGGCGCATCCGGAACAAAGCCGAAGTGGATGAAACGGCCGTGGACGCCGTCTTGTCTCTCAACATCATCTCTGCAAAATACCTGAGAGTTTCTCACAGCTCCAACAGGTCAGAATGCGTTCCTCAGCCTGGGTCGGCTCTCTAACGTGGGACACCCAGCTAGGGTGGATTGCAGTTCCCATGCTCCCCAGACAGCCAGACTGAGCGGGATTCTGACCCACTTATGGGGCCCTGGGTAGGGGTAGGCTTCTCCGTTCTCTGAGTAGGATAGCTTTGAAGCAGGTTTTAGACCGAGTAGGAAAGAGAAATGAGGTTGTGGCACTTAAGAATCTGTGACCGCATTTATCTTTAGAAATAGTGAAAATGGCAAACTGGGGTTTTCTTTTTCATCAGGATCAGAGAAATGGAACAGCCTGAATACACTAATGTTACTCATCCAGACCTTTCAAACTAGCCTTTTATAATAGACAAATAATGATATATGATTATAACTCACCACAAAGGTTTTTTGCCCCCCCTCCCCCAGGCTTCCATCCCTTTAGGTTGTGAAATAAATTCACCCTCTTTGTGATTTGTCCAGTTTCCAGCTCTTGCCCCTTGGCAGGAGAAGGTAGAAGTTGCAGAAATGTCTTCCTGAGTTCACATATATGATGCATGTCTCTCTCTCTCTCTCTGTATTTTCATGTCCCTGCATTTGTGTCTTTGGGTTGTCCTTTGGCCTGACGTTTTGGCTTTTTCTCCGCTGCTTTCTTTTCTCGCTCGTCCACCCGTGTTTGGGACAACCTAACAAACACTTTCTGTATCTCCACAGGCTCTTCCTTGATAAGGATATGCCTAGGTACTTTCAAATTTGCTTCCTTGGCGCCCAACGCTCCTGGCCTAGTGCCCAACCTGTCCTTGTCCCCTTTTCCCTAATCCCAGTTTTGGCTGGCAAGCAGAGCTTTCATTTCCCCTCCCCACCCCATCCCTTTGCTGCTTGCGCTGTGGCACCTCTCCTTGTTTTTTTTTTGGGGGGGGGTGGTTGGTGGTGGCTTGAAAAGCTCCCCTTCGCCCCGTTCGTTCTCAGAGGCCTGCCCAGCATGTCTTGAGAATCTTAGGGATGCTGCAAAAGGGACTTTTTGTGATCTAAGAAGTTTGGACCAGCATCTGAATCTGCTTGCTAGAAGCTTTTCTGTGAGTTCAAGGCTCATATTTGTGCTTAGCTTCTTTCTCCCCTCCTCCCCCCCACCTTAATTTTTACTTGTTGCTCTTTTCCCAAATTCCATCCTCAAAAATCCAGAAATGGCATTCTTTTCCAGTGTGTCTTGACCTCCAATTCCCAGTCTGTATCCAGTTACGTTTCTTTCTTCCTGATTTAATACCTTTGGCTTCTGTTTTGCTCAGTCTTTGGTTCTCACACGGTTGAAATATCATTTTCATGTTGTCCTCTCTTGTCTTTTCCACCCTGACCCAGCAGGACAAGTCAGGAATTAAACATAACTTTGCACTCCTTGGTTGAAATTAATTAAAAGGGGATTTCATTTGCTTCTGGTGTCTCCATCTGCCCTCCTCTCCTTTTCCACCGTTCTTTCACTTCTTGCTCTCCTGTACAAAATTTACTCTCTTTGAACCGGGCAAAGCAGGTCTATCCAGATTTAGAAGAGCTGAAAAAAGCTTAGAATAGCTGTAGGACAGGGCTGGCCCGCTCAGTTGTGGTTTCCTTCAAGAGGTTTTGGTAGGTAAGCAAACCTTTGAAATTTTAGCTAGCAGGGCCACCTTAAGAAAACCAAACCTGGGCCCTTCTTCCTTGTTTGTCCATGGGAACGTAGCCACCATTCCCTCTGTTTCTCACTCTTAGTTCTAAATGGCAGTCATTCACCCTGACTCCTAAGCCAGGAACCGTGAGTTGATTTGATATTGTGACCCCCATCATTGCAAAATTGAGGTTTGCAGTTAAGTGAGAAGAAGTCAGAGGATGTTGGTGTAAAAACTCAAAAAGGGGATCTGCTTCTTTCCAAGATTGCTCTGAGCTTATTCGAGATGGCTGCCCAGCCACGGCTGGGAGAGGCACCTCTGCCCTGAAGCATCTGATCCTAGCTGTTGATTATTTTTCCCCCCCCCAGAACTTTCTACCGCTTTGAGGCTGTCTGGGACAGCTCCCTGCATAACTCCCTTCTTTTGAACCGGGTGACTCCCTACTCTGAGAAGATTTACATGACCCTCTCGGCTTACCTGGAGGTGAGGTTGCATCTTCTGGTCTCACAGCTTCAGTCTGACGGAAGGGCAAAAGGAGAAGCGGGAGTTCTCTAAATAACAGGGACCCCTTTCCTTAAGTTGTTAGGCCATTTTTTATTTTTGCCTCGTAACTGTGCAGCCCTAATCCTTGGGCAGTGACAACAAACAAACTCACAGAATAAAATTAGCAAACTCAGCCAGAGGGACATAATAGCAGCAACCTGACTTGAACTGCGGGCAGAGATCTCTAACCCGGACTATGGGATTCCGAAGTGAAGCAGGAATTTAAATTTCCTTTTTTATTTTTTATTTAGAACTTCTAAAATAACCAAAAAAGAAAATCACTGGCCAGAATTAGGCTCTTGTAGTCTGGAATGTGGCATCGAGGGAGGCTTATTTCTCACCAAGATGACCACTTGTGATTGGTCTGGATTGTTGCATGTGGTACCTCCCTCTTCCGTAGGTGAGAAACTAAAAAGCAAGTCACTCAGGAATTATTCCCTGATTTCCCTGAATTATTCCCTGCGATTATTCCCTGATTTGCTAACTTTTCCTGCGGGGAATCTCTTTAGTATTCAGACGATAAATCCCTCCCTGCATTGTGTAATCTCAAACTAGGAGTTAGGGACTTTAGGAACCTTTCAGACCAGTGAAATCAATAAAACTTTGATATTTTTATGCTTATCCAGAATGCTACTCATTTCTAATTTTTGTTTTCTACCCAAAAGCTCAAAACTAGCCAAGATTAAGATGTTTGTCTAATTACTTAACAGTCTGTCGTTCTGGAGCTCTGAGAAGAACGTGTAAAGTACATATTTGACCTTTATAAAGTACATATTTGACTTTTTAGAGTATTATTTCTTAAGGGACCGATGTCATTCCTCTTCCTTTTAAGTGAGTTCATATGATTTTAAATAGAGAGGTAAATTCTGATCCAGTGAAGATTGTTCTATCTGTCATTCCAAAAATTGCTGGGATGTTCAGCCTTGGCAATTTTTTAAGACTTGTTAACTTCAGCAGCCCAGGCTGGGGAATTCTTGAAGTTGAAGTCTTAATCTTGCCAAAATTTGGACCCCCATGATATAGAGAATAATAAATCTGGAGCTAGAAGTATGTGTGTTCATTTCCACTTGTGCCAAAGAGAGCTGAAATGTTCGCTAGTACGTTGCCCATCATCAATGGTGGAAGTGATCCAGCTGTTTCTTCCCTTCCAGCTGGATCACTGCATCCAACCAGCCATCATCACCAAGGACATCTGCATGGTCTTCTACTCGCGAGATGCTAAGATTTCGCCCCCCCGCTCACTGCGGAGTCTCTTTGGACGTGGCTACTCCAAGTCCCCAGATTCGTAAGTCAGATCATCCCCCTGCGGCAGTCAAGGGCCATGAGACACGTGGATTAAACTTGGTGGGCAGGCTGGTTCATGGACAGCCTAGTTAGCTGTCTCTTGCTGTCTCAAGAACCTCCTCATAAAATTTCAAAAGATTGCTTTGAGTTGGTTTTTGGAAATCTTCAAACGAGCAGCCAAAGCAAAGGACTCTGATTTCAGGATGACCAGGAATAAGTCAAATATTCCTTTACTTGAGAACAGAGGAAAGCAGGTGTTCCTCTGTACATGATAAATATATATATATTTGTTATATGACAAATGTATGAGCTGTGGTGGCACAGTGGTTAGAGTGCAGTACCGCAGGCTGCTTCTATTGACTGCTGGCTGACTGCAATTTGACAATTCAAATCTCCCCAGGTTCTCAAGGTTGACTCAGCCTCCCATCCTTCTGAGGTCAGTAAAATGAGGACCCAGATTGTTGGGGGCAAAAGGCTGACTCTGTAAACCGCTTAGAAAGGGCTGGAAAGCCCTGTGAAGCGGTATGTAAGCCTAAGGGCTATTGCTATCTAAGCCATGGTAGTGCAGTGATTAGAATGAAATATTGCAGGCTAACTCTGCCAACTGCCAGCAGTTCAATCCTTCTTGTCTCCTGGTTGACTCAGCCTTCCGTCCTTCCAAGGTAGGTAAAATGAGCACCCAGATTGTTTGGGGGCAAAAGGCTGACTCTGTAAACTGCTTAGAGAGGGCTGTAAAAGCACTGTGAAGTGGTATATAAGTCTAAGTGCTATTGCTGTGATGAATTAACTCTGACATGGACCAATGTAATGATTCTTGAAGAGCTTCACCCTTGTGAAGACTGCCTTGTTTTCTCAAATTATGGTTTTTTTTCCCCCTGCCTCCCTCTTTGCAAGCAGCAACCGAATAACTGGGATCTACGAGTTGAGCTTGTGCAAAATGGCTGACACCGGAAGCCCAGGTCAGAAGATGCTCTTTTTTTTTTTAATATGCCCACCCACCCACCCCACAAAAAGAAAGAAAGAAACATTCCATCCTATTTTTCCTGAACTGGGTTGATTTGTGAATTTATTATATTTCTGCCTGTTGTCTCTGGAGATTCTCAGTCATCCAAGTCATGGTTATTATCCCGAAGGTGCTTTTCCAATGGGACTTCCTTTCTTTGGTTACAGAGGATAAGGTGGTGACCTTCCCTCCTGATGCATTGGAAACTGACTAGACCTGAATCCGGTTTGTACATTTCAGGAATGCAGAGGAGGAGACGGAAAGTCCTGGATACCTCCGTGGCCTACGTCCGGGGGGAAGAGAACCTGGCAGGGTGGAGACCCCGAGGAGACAGCCTGATCCTGGAGCACCAGTGGGAGCTGGAGAAGATGGAGCTGCTGCATGAGGTGGGGGCCAAAAAGAGCAGGAACAGGAAAGGAGAGCTGGGATCCCTTTCCTTGGTTTCTTCCTGTTGTAGAAACATCTCCCTGAGGCTGCCGACGTTCTTAATTGTTCCAGTCCCTCTTTGTCTACAGAGATTCTCAGTCCTCTAGGTTGTTCTTGTCCCAAAGGTAGTTTTTTTTTTTTTCCAAGAGGCCACTGGACTTTCTGGTGTTTCTTTGAAGACGTTTCGCTTCTCATCCAAGACGTTTCTTCAGTTCTGACTGGATGGTGGGGAACGGAAGGATTTAAGTAAATAAATCTGAGAAACCCATAATATAACTCCAAAAAAGGATTTAAGTAAATAAATCCTAAGGTAAAAGTTCCCCTCATACATCCGTGCTCGTCGTTTCCGTCTGAAGGGGACACTGCTCATCTCTGTCGCAAAGCCAAAGAGCCATCGCTGTCCGAAGATGTCTCCGTGGTCATGTGGCCGGCATGACTAAACCCCGAAGGTGCCTGGAACGCTGTTCCCTTCCCACCAAAGAGGTCCCTATTTTTCTTCTTGCATTTTTTACATGCTTTCAAACTGCTGGGTTGGCAGAAGCTGAGACAAGGAACGGGAGCTCACTCCATTCCGCGGCAATGCTAGGGATTTGAACCACCGAACTTCCCGATCGACAACTCCGCATCTTAGCCAGCTGAGCCTCAAATAAATCCTACAAATCCATAAATCTTTCCCTTGCCCACCATCCAGGCAGAGCTGAAGAAGCTTCTTGGGCGAGAAGTGAAACGTCTTCAAAGAAAAAGCAAAGAAAGTCTGGTGGCCTCTTGGGGGGAAAAAAAAACACCGTTGGAACCTGTCCCTCTTTCTGCCCATGTCCTTTCTTGCTGGGTTCATTTTACTCCCACCAACGCAATGCTTGTCGTAGTTTGGAGGGGTGAGGTGGCCAGAGGAGGATATCCCAGTTTAGAAGTCACAGGAGGGACCTTCCCCAGTTTCTTCTCTTGCTGTCCAGGTGGAGAAGACGCGTCACTTCCTGCTGCTGCGTGAGAAGCTGGGCGACGGCCTCCCCAAGTCCCTGAGCGACTCGCTCTCCCACAGCCTGAGCAGCAGCACCCTCAGCACCTCCACCAGCATCTCCTCGCAGATCTCCTCCACCACTTTTGAGAGCGCCATCACCCCCAGCGAGAGCAGCGGCTACGACTCGGCCGACATCGAGAGTCTAGTGGAGCGGGAGAAGGAGCTAGCTACCAAGGTACCGAGCCCGGGGGTCAGGGTTCCAAGTAATACGCCCTTAACAAACAGAACTCTGAGTCAGGTAGATTCCTCAAAGGACAGCTTTATTGGATCTATCATATTGGCACAGGCTGGTGAAAACCGACTCTGAAGGCTCCCGTGGTTTTCACCTAGTAAGCAAAAGTTTTCCCCTCTTCCCAAACAAAACAGTCACATGGTCCAATCAGGGTGCTGTCCAGTTGCTTGGTAACATCACTCCTCCTCTCTTCAGCCTCCTGTTGGAATGTCCTTGGGTCCCAGGGGAAAATAGTTTGTTTTGGCTAAAAATCCCCCAGCTATCTCTGTTTCCCTCTTCCTAACCCTCATCTCCGCTGTGGCAACACTGAAGCCTCAAAGATGGCCTAAGTCAGGCCAACTTCAGGTTTGACACCAGGGGTGTGGTGGTGGGGTTTGTGAACCTGCCTTCTCCCTCACCCCCTTTCTCCCCGCCCCCCAAATGGGGGAATCCCCTAGATCTGTATTTCTCAGCCTTTGGCAACTTTTAAGATGCCTGGACTTCAACTCCCATGAACCCCCCAGCCAGCTTTCCTTTTGCCCACTTCCATCCTAACGCACCCTTCTTTTCCAGTGCCTTCAGCTTCTTACTCATTCTTTCAACCGCGAATTCAACCAGGTCTACAACAGCATCAGTGATTGTAAGGTAAGCCAAACTCCTTAACCTCTGGGCAATACGAGCTTTTCCCATCCAAGGGCTGAGCTGAGAGTTACTGCCTCCTCCTTCCAGCTGTCTGACATCTCTCCAATCGGCCGGGATTCTTCGGTCTCCAGCTTCAGCAGCTCCACCCTCACCCCGTCCACCACCTGCCCCTCGCTGTCGGATTCGAGGTACAACTCGGTGGATCAGAAGTGAGTGAAGCTGCGTTGACTTCCATCCCTCGGCAGAGCCCCCAACCTTTCTCTTTCTCTCTCTCTCTGGCCTGGGGAGAAATTAGCTCTCCCTCTCAGCCCTGTTCATCCTGATGGAGGCCTGCTTTTTGGAGTGGGAGGGAGGGTGCCATAGGTTTCAGAAGAGCTGAATATTTGTAGCTCAGGGCTGAAATGAGGGATCCTTGGTGCTTTCTGAGCTTGGTTGTTTTCTTGCAGATGTTTCATCAGCGCTGATATTAGTAAGGACTTCAGTTTGCTGTCAGTTTATATTTTGGTGGCTTGATTGGGTGGTCTAAGTCAGTCTTTGGTTGGGCTTTTTACTGTTGGCTCTTTGGCAGTTTCTTTATTATTGAGAATGTAACATCAGGCCAGCAGTTAAGTAAGCAATACCCCAGTCAAGAAGCTGCCAAAGAATATAAACTGACAGCAAACCCCCTCCTGACTAGTACTGATGATGTTCCCTAGTTGGGTCATGAAATGTCTGCAAGAAAACCAGCAATCTCAGAGAGCGCCAAGGACCCCTTAATCCAAGTTTATAAGGAGCATAGATAAATAACCTCAAAGATTTCCCAAAATAACCTGGAGCCTTGATTGTTGTGGGGTTTCTTTGTATTTTTGGTTCTGAACTGATCGTGAAACATTAGTGAACTAAGTCAGTATTTTTCTGCTTTGGCAGCACCTGACTTAAATTCATCACATTCTTTCACTTTGGACTGTTTTCTTTTCTTTCTTTTTTTTTTTAAACCCAAGAACCCCCGAAGCAAATTCTCGGGCCTCTAGCCCTGGACTGGAGGCAGAACCATTCCAGCTGACACCCCCTGCTGAAGTTTCTTACTTGGCAAGGGCTGGGAAAAATGAGTTTTTGAACCTCGTTCCGGATATTGAGGAAATCCGAGCTGGGTAAGTATCTTCCTAGTGGAAGGAAGGTGCCACTCAACAACTGGGAGAAAAGCCAGCCTCCCCTCTTTTGAAGATGGGATGCTCCATCTCAGCCTCTGGTTCATAGCTTTTCCTCCCACTGGGAAGGGGAAGGTTTTCCTGGTGCTCTAACCAGTCGGACTCCCTACCCTGATGGTCTGTCACATGCCGGGCTCTGCTTCCAGGTCCGTGGTCTCCAAGAAAGGCTACCTTCACTTCAAGGAGCCACTCTCCCCTTCGTGGGCCAAACATTTTGTGGTGGTGCGCCGCCCGTATGTCTTCATCTACAATAGCGACAAGGACCCAGTGGAAAGAGGGATCATCAACCTGTCCACAGCTCAGGTGGAATACAGCGAAGATCAGCAGGCCATGGTGAAGGTCAGTGGCAGCTCCAGAAACTTGGAGCAGACTCTTCATCCCTGGGAAGGTGCAAAGGGATCACCTTGTCCTGTTGGAAAATAGAGGGAGGAAATAGATGAGAATAGAGCTGGAAGGGACCTTGGGGGGTCTTCTAGTCCAACTCCCTGCTTAAGCAGGAGACCTATATTGTTTCAGACAGACAGCAGTCCAGTCTCTTCTTAGAAACCTCCAGTGATGGAGCACCCACAGCTTCTAGAGGCAAAGCTGTTCCACTGGTTAATTGTTCTCACTGTTAGGAATTTTCTCCTTAATACCAGGTTGCTTCTCTCCTGGGTTAGTTTCCATCCATTGTTTCTTGTCCTGCCTTCTGGTGCTTTGGAGAATAGCTTGACTCTCTCTTTTTGGGGGGCAGCCACTCAAACATTGGATGACTGCTATCCTGTGCCCTCAGTCCTTTTCTCTAGACTAAAGGTAAAGGTTCCCCTCGCACATCCATGCTGGTTGTTTCCGTCTGTAGGGGGCACTGCTCATCTCTGTCACAAAGCCAAAGAGCCAGCATTGTCCGAAGACGTCTCCCTGGTCATGTGGCCGGCATGACTCAACGGCGAAGGCGCATGGAGGAACGCTGTTCCCTTCCCACCAAAGGGGTCCCTATTTTTCTACTTGCATTATTTTTGCATGCTTTTGAACTGCTAGTTTGGCAGAAGCTGGGACCAGGAACAGGAGCTCACTCCACCATGTAGCGCTAGGGATTCGAACCGCTAAACTGCCGACCTTTCTGATCGACAAGCTCAGCATCTTAGCCGCTGAGCCACTGCATCCCAAATCCTGCAACCGTTCTTCATATGTTTTGGTCTCCATCTCCTTAATGATCTTCGTTGCTCTTCTTTGCACTTTTTCCAAAGTGTCAACATCTTTTTTTTTAATGGAACGTGGTGACCAGAAATGGATGCAGTGTTCCTGGCGTGCCCTTGCTGAGACTTTCTGAAGTGGTATTAATACTTCACGCGGTTTGGATTCTGCACCTCTATTTGTACAACCAAGGATGCTATGAGCTTCTTTGGTGGCGGCAGCAGCACATGGCTGGCTCATCTTTAAATGATCACCTACTTGGTGCCAAATCCCACCCCGGTAGTTAGATGGCCTTTGAACCCTGTATAAATGAAGAAGGATTCCCTTGGGGAGGAAAGGAGCATGAGTTCTCAGAAAACCTGGCCAAGAATTTTCAAACCTTCATGATTCTGTAGAGCCGATTTTTGTTAACAAACATTCTGCTTTACAGTATTGTGGAGATGAGAAAATTGCTTAAAAGGCCGGCCGTGTTTTATTTGTTTGCCTTTTATTTAGACACCAAACACCTTTGCCGTCTGCACCAGACACCGTGGCGTCCTCCTCCAAGCCCTGAACGACAAAGACATGAGCGACTGGCTGTACGCCTTCAACCCCCTCCTTGCTGGCACGATACGGTAAGAGGGACACGCCGGGGATGCCAGATCTGGGACCTCTTGGCCTGCAGACAGTAGCAGACAGGCCATCATAAACCTGGTTAAAACCCTGAAATGGCATAGCATGTACCGACAGCCTCGTAGGGAAAAGGGGCTGGGGAGGCATGGGAAGGGGGCTGGTGGAAATTTCAGGTCTGCAAGGAAAACAAGTGGGCATGTTTCTTTCCAGAGGAAGTGTTGCAAAAAGGGTGAGAAGCGAGGGAATTGGTTAGAGAGAAGAAAAAGGGATGTTCATGAGCAAAGGGGAAGTTGAAAAGCCTTCTCACTGCTAGCAGATGAGGGAAGATCAGAGATGAGGAGTCTGGGAGCCTCTTTTAGACTAGAGAGTCTTACTGAAAGGCAGAAGCTTAGATGTCAGCGGATGGTTCAGAGCATTTCGAAGCTCAACAGGCCTGCCACTCAGGAGGAGCCTGCGCTGTCAGCCCAGCAATATACATTTACAGCAGCTCTGCTCAGTGACAATGTGGCAATGGGGAAGTGGAAAGTATCTCACATATCCTATTGCACTGCAAATTCTGCAGGGACCTCAGATTGATGCACCATGTTTCTCCCAAAATAAGACCCTGTTTTATTTTATTTTTTTGCCATCAAAAAAGGCACCAGGTCTTAATTTGTGGGGATGTCATCCACTGACTAACCTCACTCGCATGCATCGCTCCCGGCCTCCTTTTCGCTGTCACAGGCCTTCAGGAACTTCTTCTTCTGCAGCTGGCAAGGCTTTCCTGAAGGCATCTGCAGCCAATAACAGAGCTCTGGATCGATCCTGAGCTTTATTACCAGCTACAGAGGCCTTCAGGAAAGCCTGGCCAGCCTTGCCAGCTGCAGAAGAAATGGGCCAGCAAGGCAGGTGTGCGAGGCCTGGCTATAACTGTCCAAAGATAAGTAGTAAGGCAACTCCACCATCCCCATCCCCATCCCCACCCTAGCTTAATTTTTACCCATATATTCTGGAGTGGGCGGGATCTTAATTCGGGCTTATTTTGGGAAGCATGCGTAAAAATGAAGCTAGGACTTATTTCCAGGTAGGTCATATTTTTTGGGAAACGGTATATTCTCCCTCTATTAGAGTGATTTCTAGAGAGATTGGATAATTTCTACCTGAATCATCCTCAGGATTCAAATCCAGGGAATATGTACTTCATACTACATGTATTAACATGGCTAGAATTGTATTTGTACAATACCAGAGGAGCATAGAGATCCCTATAGAAGAGAATGTAATTCAAAAAAAATACTACAATATGCAGTAATGGACAGATTAACACTTAAAATTAAAGACAGAGAAGACACTGAATACTTCTTAATGTGGGATTTGTTCTATCAATGGTTATCGAGCAGAAACAGAAGTTAGATTTTTAAAAATATAAGGACTAACTTTGTAAAAATGGTTTACCAAATGGATAAGGAAGCACTCTTGTCACGATATGTTTATTATCAATGTTACGATGAGATGTTATTGTTACTATGAGGACTACTAATGTTATGAATGCTATTGTTAATGTGATGACGATTATTACCCAAAACAACTATATCCAGACAACAGACTGTTTGATGTAGAAATTGAAATTTTTGCACTTTCAAATTAAATAAATAGATAGATAGATAAATAGATGGACAGATAAACAAATAAAATAAATAAAAATCCAGTCACTGCTCCTGCAGTAACAAAATGAAAATAAGGGACTTCAACTCCCAGAATTCCCCAAACAACTGTCTGGGGAATTCTGGGAGTTGAAGTCTTCCAGGCTTAAAGTTGCCAAGGAGGGAGACCCCTGACCTAAAGAACCTTATTCATATTGCTCCTTTGCTTGGCTATTTTCCGATAATTTTTGGAGAGCGTGTTTACTTTAACCAGGGGTGGGTGGACTTCAAAAATGTTAGCAAAGGGTCCTCCGCCTGACCGCTGGGTGGGCGTGGTCAGGGTGGGCGTGGCCTAATCAGCCTCCTGCACCATGCCGTGGGGGTGGGGGTGGGGTGTTTGCAGGCAAAGATTCCCGCCTGTCCCAAATCCCTTTTTCCAGGCTGCCTTAATTTTAGCTTCCCAGCAACAGGGAGAGTTGACAAAAGCCTCGAGGAAGAGGATGAACTTAAGTTAGGAGAGACGCACGTCTGTGTTGGTTGCGTTGTGTCGTGTCGTGTCTCCACGCCAGCTTCGGTTCCTTCAGCCGCGCCCTTCTCACTCCGTTCCCCTGTCCTCTTCTTTCTCCTTGGCAGGTCCAAACTGGCCCGAAGACTCTCTGGACAACTGAAGTACTGAAGTCCCTCGGGGAATTCTCAACGTGATTTTTATTTTCTCCCCAATCCATCTCTGGCTATAAGATAAAGCCTCCCCTCTCGTTTTATTTTGAGTCGCTCCCTTCCCTTGTATTTAACCCCTTCCGTGGCTTAACTTGGCTCACTTCCAGCACTTTCCCTACATTCTCTCCTCTCTGTCTCCCGCTCTCTTTCTCTCCCCTCCTTTCCCTTTCCTCCTCCCTTTAAAAAAACAAAACTAGTCTAATGTTTTTTTCTTCCCTTTTCAAAGTGTTGAAAACACTTATTAATCGCATGTGGCCAAACCGAAGACGGGAGGGAGAGAAAAAAAATATGTGGTTAAGTGGGGAGAAAAACAGGGTGGAAAAGGGGTGTGGGTTTCATATTTATATATGCACGACTTTTTTTGTTTAAAAGAAAAACAAAAGAAAACTTTCCTCCTCCTCCTCCTCCTCCTCCTCTCCTATGTGGACCCTTGCTTCCTCACCCCAAGTGATGTCTCCTGTTCTGCTTTCTTCTACGATGTGTTTGTCTCTGTCTGGATGTTGAGGATTTGATTTCATTTTGTTTTTTTGTCCGTCCAACTTTGATGGCTTGGAAATAACCAGGCGCGCGTTTCACACCAGGAAAGGCTCCTACACCCTCATTGGGGGCGTTCCCCTTCCCCAGTGTATGTTGCCTTGCACTTTGCATCTTGTGTTTTATTTATTTACTTTGGGATCTTATTATTTGGGATCTCTGGTTCAGGAATTGGGTCATCACCAGGAAGGAGAGTGGACGTATCCAGGCTCGGCTTTCAGCCGTGTTAACAACTCAGCCCTTCCTGCTCGGCCGGGCCGATGGCTGCCTGCAGCTTTCACCCTTTGGGGTAGTTTGGGACGGGCAGGTTTCAGACCTTCAGGATCTGGCTGTGGGTCCTTCCTGCCTCTGCCCTTGATTTCCCCACCCACCCCGAGCACCGTGTGGAAAGCCGGGAATCTTGCCTCCCTCCCGGAAGGATTTGAACCGGTGCAATTGAAAAAATAGGCAGAGGATTTCGGCTTCATGTAAGCGCCCTGTTTTTTTCGCATCGGCAGAATCAACCGGAGGAAGGAGGAGCGGTGTTTGAAAAGGGGGTCGGACGAGTGAAAGGGGGGGATTTCGCCGGCATTGGGGCTGAGGGGCAGCACCGCTTTCTCCCTGCCTTCCCCACCATGGAAGGATCATTTCTATCCATTTTAGAAACATTCCTGCTTGAAGGCTCAGCTCCTCTCTCTCTCCCCCTTCCTCCCTCTCCCCTCCCTTTCTTTCCCTCCCCCCTCCCTCTTTCCCCCATCTCTCTTTCCCCCCTCTCTCTCCTTTCTTTCCCCTCTCCTCCCTCTCTCCTCACTCCCTCTCCCCCCTCTCCTTACTCTTTCTTCTCTCTCCCCCCTCTACCCCATCCCTCTCCCCCTTACTCTTCCCTCCCTCTTGTCTCTCCCCTCTCTACCCTGTCCCTCTCTCCCCCTCTCCCTCCCCCTTTTCCCTTCCCTTCCCCCCTCCCTTTCCTCCCTCTCTCTCCTTCCCTCTCTACTCTCCCACTCCCTCCCTCTCCCCTTACTCTTTCCTCCCTAACCCCTCTACCTCTCTCCTCTCTCCCCTCTCTACCCCGTCCCTCTCTCCCCCCTCTCCCTTCCTCCCCCTCTCTCTTTCCCCTTCCCTTTCCTCCTTCTCTTTCTCCCCCCTCTCCCTCTCTCCCCTTCCTCTTTTTTCTCTCCTCTCTCCCTCCGGAGTCAGGAGGGAAATGGAAAACAGGATGGTGGGACATGCTGTTCTCTTCTCCGCCTCTCTTCTCTGCCCTCGAGGTGGAAAGGCGGCCTACCCAACGCTCCACCACCACTGACTGTCTCCTGCAGGAGCATCTCTCCCTTTGGGGGTTCCACAGTAGACATTCCTGTTTTTCCTTTGCAGAACCTCCAAGAAATTCGTCTTCAAACTGCAGCCAGGCGGGGTCTCGCGTGGCTGAATGCTCCCTGCTTACCAGGAAATCCAGCCAGCCTTCCCCTTTCTTGGTTAGCTTATGGTGGAAGTGGATGCACTCCTTCCGGGTTTTGCCTGCAGGCCGGCAAGAAAAAATGTGACCTCATGGGCTTTCTAAACTAGTGCATGCACACACACACACGCACGCACACACACACACACACACACACACAGGTGTGCGTGTCTCTCATTTTGCATCTCTGCAAAACTTTTAGCATTAGTCTTTAGCATCTCTGCAAAACTTGGGCCCACAAAGGCCCAGAAGGAACCTTGGTAATCACTGATCTGTCCAGAGAAAGGCAAAAATCTGATTCTCCCCCCCCCCTCCAAAAAAAATGCCATGCATGTGGTTCAATTCTTTGCATTCATCCCATTGGCTTGGCCCAGTTGTAGCTTCCCCCCCGCCACACCTCCTGTCTTCAGATCAATGCCTTAGTGAGAACCCCCCCCCGGCTAGGGGCCCTGGAGGAAGGGGCTTTTTCATTTGGGGGTGGAGTGGGGAAATCCCCCTTTTAATTCTGCCCTGGTAGCCCACAGAGTTTGCTGTGACGCAGAGTCGGGGAGATTTTCTGAGCATTTTCTGTGCCACTTCTGCGCAGAGCAGGGGCGTCCAAGCTTGGCGACTTGGAAGATCTGTGGACTTCAACTCCCCAAAGGGGAATTCTGAGAGTTGAAGTCCACAGGTCTTCCAAGCTGCCAAGCCTGGATGCCCCTGGCAAAGAATGAAGCGGGCCTGTAAAGGAAGTAAAAAGGGACCTAGCTATGTGTTTGGTTTGATTGCTTTGGGTTTATTGCACTAAAACGGAGTCTTAACAGTGGGACTCCCAACCTTACGGTGAGATATTATTTCATCTCCCACCAGATACACTACTTAGCGCGCGGGCGCACACACACACGACAAGGAATCTTGTCTGAAGCTGGGAAAGGAAACATTTTTTTGGCAATGGTGTGTCTACTACACTCCTGTAACGGTTTGTTGAGCTTGGAACAAAGCTGTTGGGAAAATTTGCTCTGGAAAAACCACTCCATATGTAACAAGGGAAGAATTATATAAAGTGCTCTATAGGAGCATTAAGGAGTCAGAAGGGCACAGCATAACTGAGGGCACCACCTCAGCTTGGGCCAACCTTTACGTGAGCAAGAGGTTCAGTGTAAATCTTAAAGCCGCCTTTTGTTGCTTATTTTAGATGCTCCGGATCTGGCTGTGCGGCGGTTGATTTAAAATAAATGTAAGGGAATTAAGATGATTTCCCCACCCCACCCCTTTCCTTTGGAAGTCCTTAACCCATCCTAAAATTCAACCAGCCCTGCTTTCCTGCAAAGCAGAGAAAGAAACTCCGCCTCTGTGCTTCACTTTAAAAAAGAAATAAAGCTACATTTCGGCAGAAGCTGGATGTAGAAAGCTTTAAGCAGCCGACGCGGCCTAGAGCCAGCCAGCTCTTTGGTCTCCGGAGCTGCAGGGCTGCTGCCACGGGCCAGCCAACCCTCTGCGCAGGCCCTGCGGCTCCAAGCAAGGACCATTGGCATCATCTCCTCTGCAGAGTTTGCGGTTTAATGGCAGGAGCTGAAGCCAAGACTTTTACCCTGACGGCAATCTCAGAATCAGCTGCTCCTTTCTTTCAATTGGAGTCAGTTGATTTCATCCTTTTATTTCTTTATATCCTATCTGTCTTTGCCAACAAACAGCATACTTTTAATTCTTGTGCCCAGTTTCCCCCTTGGTCATTAAATTACTTTAAATTAGAAAGGGCTGCTAAGGAACGAAGCGAATTCCTGATGGTTCTTTTCCAAGCAAAGTCGTTTTCCTTTCTTCCGCTTTGTTCGTCCGATGCACTGTAGGAATTATTTAATTTGTATTTTTTGTGTGTACGTGTAAAGGGATGTGTATTTGTGCTCGCTTTCCTTGTACATAAACTTCAACCTCTCATTGTTCTCCTCTCCCTCTTGTATGATCTGCCATGAATTAATCCTGTTGTCTGCCCAGGCATCACACGGTACAATATAAATTTCCCATTCCGTTCGGGTCGTTTTTTGTTTTTGTTTTAATTATTTATTTCTAACATGCTGCTTTTAAATAACAGGGGAATAATGGAAAAAAAAATTAACTGCTGCTGCTTGAAAGGTTCTTTGAATGTATCCGAAACAGGACCTCAGTTTGTCCGGGGAAAACAGTTCTCCGCTACCATTCCTCCTGCCTCGTTGGTGGCTAGCACCTGTCTGGCACTTTTTAGAAAAGGGTCAGGAACGTATTTCACGCTGTGCTTCCTCACTAGCCCTGGGGAAAGGGGAGAAAGGACAGGGAGGAAAATCTTTCATTGTGTTTTTTGGCTCCAAGGGCCACTTCGGTGCGGGGTTCAAATCCATCCAGGCACGTCGGGAGGCAACCGGCCGAAATGAAGGCCGGATTTTGAAGCTTTAGATTCTTCTCTGCTTCCCAGAGCAGCATTGGTGGAACTTCAACCTGCTTGCAAGACCCAGCCCAATTCCTTATTTATTGATTACCTAAATCTGGGGCATCCAATTGTGGCCACTTTAAGACCTGTTGGACTGCAACTCCCAGAATTCCCCAGCCAGCCATGTTTGCAGTCCAACAGGTCTTAAAGCGGCTATGGTTGGATGCCCCTGACCCAAATCCTTTGTGCTTTGCAGTTTTCCTCTTAGGATCCACTCCCTTTGTACATTTGCAGAGGTTTTTTTTTTTTTTTTAACAAGGACCTGCCGTTCCATTCACATACCTCCCCCTCCCCTTTTTTTGCTGCCCAACTGAAGTGGCCTTTTGGATCCAATTCTCAATTTCTTTTTCCCTGTTTGGAACCGATCTCATCCCGGTGGAACGAATCCATCCCAGAACATGTTTTGATGTTAACAATTTGATTTTTGACACCCTTTTTTTGGGGGGGGGGGTTCCCAACCCCACACCATCCCCTCCCTGGCAAACCCCGTTTTATTTTGTAAATATATAACTGATGATGTTTGGAGCTTGGGTATACAAACTGTAAATAGACTTCATGTATTTGTACTAATTTGGAACCATTTTGCTGTATAGCCTTTAGGTGTGCAATGCAGATACTCTTAATCTAACTCTTGTGTATGGTAACTGCACCACTGAAATGTTAGTAAGCAAGGTGGAAAACAATAAAGATACAACTAGCGTATGAGCAAGGTGCGTGTTCATTTTGTATTGTCTTGTTTAGTTACAAAGGAATGGGCTTTTTTTTTTTTTTTTTTTTAATAAGATCCTTATAGGAAATTTCTCTATAGCAAGGGTCTTCCAACTTGGCAAGTTTAAGACTTGTGGACTTCAACTCCCAGGATTCCTGAGCTAACATGACTGGAGGAGGAATTCTGGGAGTTGAAGTCCACAAATCTTAAAAGCTGTCAAGTTTGAAGACCGCTGAACTACAGTACCTATCTTCTATCTCCATCTCTACCTATTTACCTGCCTGCCTACCTACCTAATCTACGTACCTACCGAATATGTCTATCTAACTGCCTATCTTGTCTAATCCCAGGGTCTTCAAGCTTGGCAACTTGAAGACTTGTGGACTTCAACTCCCAGAATTCCTGAGATAACATTGGACTGGAGGAGGAATTCTGGGAGTTGAAGTCCACAAGTCTTCAAGTTGCCAAGCTTGACGCTCTTTTGGCTTCCAGCCGATTCAACTGTATGGAGCACCCTAGATTAGAAGACACCAAGAAAAATGGAGCAGGGCAGGAGGGGAACAAACCCAAAAGGAGGCAATCACCTTGTTGGTATGATGAGGTTTGTGCTACCCTGAATTTGGGGCTGAAAAAACAAAGAGGGTGAATTTCTCTTTTTTTCAATATTATTTTTCACATTTTGCAAATCTGGAGCAGTACAGTGACATCATTATTCCAGATACCAATCTCCTTTTTTTCAAATCTGAATTGAGGGTCCCTGTGGACCTAAAGAGGGAGGGCACCCACGGCAGCCAGAATAAAGCAAAATCACTTATTTAAGTCTATGGAGGTCCTCAAAATCCTCCAGGTTGTGGTGGTCCCGAAGGGACTTTCCCTCCCCCCCCCCTCCCCCCCTCAAGAGGCCACTGCCCTTCCTGGTTTTTTTCCCTTTTCCTTTCGAGAAGCTTCGCTTCTCCCAAGAGGCTTTTTCAGCATCTATTAAGCCTCATTTCTTCTTTGCGGGTGGATGAATAAATAGGAATCGGCGGCGTTCACATTTTTTTTTAAAAAAAAACTTCCGATGCGGTGGGCGTGGCTTGGTAGAAGTCGCCTTCTGTGGGCGTGGCTTGGTGGGCGTGGCAAGGGGGGTGGTGGAGAAAGGCTATTCTGCGAAATCCCCCCTTCCCTCCCCATCCCACCAACCTGCTTTCCAGCTCCGTTCTCCTGCTCACGGCAACCCAAAAGGAGAGCCAGCCGATCAGCTGGGACTCAATGGGAGGCAGATTCGAGTCGATTCCGCACTTTCCCAAGCGAAAGGCGACGGGGACACGAGACGGTTTTCGGCAGGAATAAGGGGGAGCGCTTCCCCCCGACCCCCGACACGGGCCGATTCCCCCCCGGCCACACGCCACCCCCCCCCCCCCCCCCCCCACCGCCCCCCCTTTCCCCCCCCCCCCCCCCCCCCCCCGCTTTCGTTTCTTGACGTGACGCGCGTTGCAAAACCCCGAGTCCCTTTTTCCGGGTCCACCTTCATTCCTTCCCCGATGCGCGCGGACCGGGTTTCCCCGCCCCGACAGGGGAGGCGGCTCCGGCGAAGGCTGGGCCGGTGCCAAGGCCGCCTTTTCCTCCTTCGCCTCGCCCAGCCTCCTTTCACCCCCCGTGGGCGAGGAAGGAGGGCGGCCGCCTTTAAAAGGCGAGGCAACCTGCCGCCGCGTCCTCTCCGCGGTGGGCCGGCCCCAGACCGAAAGGAAGCCTCGCCCGCGAAGAGCAGCTTTTTCTCCGCTCGCCCGCTTTTGCCGCCGCCGCCGCCGCCTCCTCCATCGCCATGGCCGAGTAAGTCGCGCTCCCCGTCCATCCGTGGGGCGGGGGCACCCCCTCTCCCATCTCCCCAGACATGCGCAGAAACTCCGCCTTCGCTGCGCACGCCTTGACGCAGCGAGCAGGGCTACCAAGCGGGAAGGGAGTGGGGTAAAAAAGGCGGGGTACAGCGCTGTGTCCGTGCCGAGACACCCCCCCCCCCTTGAGGCCTCGCAGGCGCTGTGAGGCGTGAAGAACCGAAGCGGGAAACGACGTCGAATCCTCGCCGTCCCCAAAGTTCCCTCAAACCCCCTCGGTCGGACGCGAAAGGAAAAGGCGCTTCATTGAGGCGGGGGCTGTTATCCGTCCCCAGACTACCCCACCCATTTCCACCCCCCCCTCCGCCATCGAGAAAGAACCAGGCCAGAGGCAAAGGTGGCGGGTATTATAGCATCTTATTGGGTCTGGAAACCAGGCTCAGCCGCCCGGGGCGATGGAGACAAGGCTGAGGCGCCCCCGAACTGGCAGCGGCCTGAGGAGACAGAGGGAACGCGCCAAATTCAGGGGGCGGGGGGGGGGGGGGCGGGTCGGTCCTCCTCGTTTTGCCTCCCGCCCCTGGGCAGCCGCCTGGAGCAGGTGCCGTCTTCGCCTCAGACCTCTGAGGTGACCGGTGACTTTTTCAGTGACCACCTGCTTCGTTCCCCCTTTAGGTGGGCTCCTTTGCCCCAGACCTTCGGAGGGTGAGCAGTGACTTTTCCCTCAGTGACTCAGCTTGCTTCATTCCCCGTTCTCTTCTTTCTTCCTCACTTCTCTCGCATCCCTTCTTTCTTCTTCCTCACCCACCGATCCTTCCACGGGTGCTCTGAGTCTGGCCTCAGTTGGGGTCCCCTTATATACCATTTCCCCCCCCACCCCGCGCAACCCCTTTTTTCACAGAGAACAATGAACCTGTGGAACTCATTGCCACAAGACACTGCAATGGCTATTCCCTGGAATGGGTGGCCTCTGCTAATTTGCAAGTCAATTTTTCAACCAATCCACCCAGGGCCTCTGAATTAAATCAGTTTTAAGATTTCCCTGAAAGGGAAAGAAGAAACTTCAAGCCGAGAAGCTGAGATTGGCCCAGGAGAGTTCCCTCACACAAAAATAATAATTTCTTGATTTTTCTGACCTCAGACGAGTTTACACGCTGCAAATAATCTTCACTTCTGGGGGAGTAAAAGAATTCCTGCCTGCAATTTTTTTCCTCCATCACTTCCTTGATCTCTGCAGCTGATTCAGTTTAATTCTGGAGGGCTACACTACCACAGATTTCTTCCTTGGCACTTCAAGGTGAAGAGAGAGAGAGAGAGAGAGAAATAGGCTGGATTAAGAAATCCTATTTCCTTCTTGATTTTTCTTTGAGGCAAGAGGCTGTTGCAACCAATCTCCGCCTTCTGGAAATGTGAGCATTTAGCAAAAACCAACATGCAAACTTCCTGAGCTTGAATTGAGTCTTCAGGGTGTTCTCATTTATTTTCTATGTACTCCAACCTCTGATGAAACGATTAGTTTGACCAAGTGTGTTTTTGCCCCCCTCCCCCCTTTGCTGCTTGCAAACCATGATCTGTGGTTTAGGGTGAGGTTCAAATTGGTGTGGGAAGCCTAAGATGAGAAGCAACTCCTACAGTAGTGGCCAAAATTGTGGAAACTTTTTGGGAAAAGTGTCTTTTTGAGGTTTGATGGCTAATAATAACACCACTTTGGGGGGGGGGGGAGCAGTACCATAACATTATATATCAATGTAAGGACAATTTAATCAAGAATGTAATGCAACAAAGCTTGTTCAATATTCTGTATTCTATGCCATGTAATAGCCAAATAACCAGAAAAGGGAAACAACTTGGCTAGCTGACACCAGGTATCTTTCCTTCATCTGATTGTAGCCAATGAGCATGAGTGTTTAGAGAGGTAATCTGGTTTTGGCAATGAGCCAATCCGATCACAGTAAGATTCAGTTATTGATGTCATGTATTGAATATGAGAGCCGAGGGCATTTGTCAGTGTGTTATGTGATCGCTATCAAGTTGATTGGGTTTTTTGATGTTCTTCCTTTAGTGAGCTTGTAAACCCTAATAATTAAAGTAATGGTGCAAGGAGGTGACTGGTTGCCTAGAAAGTGATGTGAAATAGTATTATTAAGTGAACAAGGCTACAGTGAAAAGAAATTAGAAGAAAAATTGGTGGAAACTTAACCAAAGGTGGCATTTCTAAGTTTTTGAAGCGGTACAGCTATGTGAAAAAGTCCTGCCACGCTTTCAGTTTTAATAGCAATAGCACTTAGACTTATATACCGCTTTATTGTGCTTTACAGCCCTCTCTAAGCCGTTTACAGAGTCAGCCTCTTGCCCCCCAACAGTTTGGGTCCTCATATTACCCACTTCGGAAGGACGGAAGGCTGAGCCAACCTTGAGCCTGGTGGGGTTCGATCTGCCAAATTGCAGTAGGAGTAGCTTGCAGTACTGCACTCTAACCACTGCACCACTGAGGCTCCATTTAAATTGTATTTCCATGTTTAATCAACTTTTCACTCATAGAAACCACGCAAAATTAGTCCTTTGATGAAAACATCCATAGTTGGATTGAGATGTATAATTTTTATTAATATAACCAAAGTCTTTTAAAGGTTCTGAGTGAGTTTATGTGCTAAAACACAACTTGCATTTTCGAGAATATTAGGATCGAAAGTAGCCAATCAGCAGCAAGCTTTGGCTGATCAATCAACATGCACAGAGGCTAAATCTATGAGCCAATCAATGTTGTCATACTCTCTGATTTAAATAGGGATGAAAAGCATTGAGAAATTTAATTTAGCCCTGGCTGTGGGCAAGGATGAAGGCCTTTGCTTTCACCAGTACTGAGCAGCGGCATCGCATCATTATGCTTCATGAAGAGGGTTACTCCTACACAGAAGTAGCCAAGAGAGTGAAATGCCATTGCACCACAGTGAGCAGAGTGGTTGAAAAATACCAAATAAACTGGTTCAGTTGATGACAGGCTCCGCTCTGGAAGACCAAGAAAGTCGACAAAATGGCAAGATCAGGCTCTGCAACACATTTCGATGGCTGACAGGAAGCTCATCTCATTTCAGATTACAAGAATTTGGGGTGAAACATGTGATCTAAAAGTAGTGTGCACAAGCACAGTGCATCGCAGACTGCTTGCCAGAGGGCTCAAAAGGTGCAGGGCTCAAAGTAAACCTGGGTATGCATCAATCTGTTTTCATAGTCATTGTAAGCATGCAAGAAAATTCACAATCCCCATCCAAACAGCACCACATTGCAAAAAGCTTATGCTTTTCATTTAAAAACCACCAATATTTATTTAAATATAACAATATTTGCATAGCAGTTAGCATAAAATTTCATAAAATCAATGGCCAAGCCAAAAAATGTCGTGAACCATAAAGCATCCAGGACTTTTTCACGCAGCTGTATAAGGAGACTCAGTCACCAGAAAACCACACTCGTAAAAGCAGGAAAAGGTGCACAACTGCAAGTGATGAGAGAAGAATTAAGGGACTGCCTATGTGACAGAAGAAAATCATCTAGGTGTATACAAGATGAAATGGTGCAATGTAATGTGAAGTTAAGTGCAAGGACTGTTCAGTGCAGACTGCAGAAATTTGGCCTAAAATCTAGAATTCCACAAAAAAGCCACTTCTGTCTCTGAAAGGTTGAAAATTATCTTTCCATTGATATATAATTTTATAGTAGTACTCCAAAAATATAATATATAATTGTAATATCCATATAGAATAGACTGATGTGTTCTCTCTGGGTGACAGACACCTTGCAGAAGGATAATTTATGAATAATTTGCTCCTGATTTCGGTTTTGCTACTTTTGTTTTCTTTGTAGCTGGGCTTACTTGGGTAACCGAAGAACATTTCACAGGGTGCCTGCCACAGAGGGATGAGATCTCTCTTTTTGGAGCCAAATTTGCCATTTAAACATTATTTTTCTACACTTTTTTTTTGCAGAGCTGATATTGCGCTGATTGGCCTGGCAGTCATGGGTCAGAATCTCATCCTCAATATGAATGATCATGGTTTTGTGGTGAGTAAACTTTGAGTTGCAAAGATTTGGTGCAAAATTATTTGCAAGAGGCAGAAGCTGAACATCCCTCAGATCAGATGTTGTGAGATGTGGCTTCAATAACCTGTGATACATTCCTCCACGGATTATTCTTTTATAAACATATTTTTCTTCAGTGTTAATTGTAGCCTTTTGATACTGATTTTAGGCATCTGATAGCATTGTTATGGCCAGATTAAAGAATATAAACTGTGAAAATCAATAATCCTCCTATTACTTCATAATGAAGAGGATTCCATTAAAAAAAAACCAAGAAATCTTGGAAAAAGAATTTCTCTCATTCTCATTGTCTTGGAAGATTTATCTGTAAAGTGTAGGCTTGACTCACTTCCTTGAGCTCTCTCCTAAATCAATCATTCTGCAGTTGAGCCTGCAGTGTGATTGG
Organism: Laticauda colubrina; assembly: GCA_015471245.1. NCBI lineage: Eukaryota > Metazoa > Chordata > Lepidosauria > Squamata > Elapidae > Laticauda > Laticauda colubrina. The sequence continues at coordinate 5,865,366 of BLBF01000057.1, forward strand.
GAAGCAGAGGGCACAAATCATGCAAAAAGTAATCATTTTGTTTCTGTGTAGCTAACTCATAAATATAATTCAGCAAATGAGCAATAAATATTCTTTGCCTGGGGAAAGGGAAGATGGGAAAATGCAGTCAATCATCCTGGAAATATTTTCCTACCCTGTTTCTCTGAAAATAAGACCCTGTCTTATATTTTCCCTCCACCAAAAATGGCACCAGGTCTTATTTGGGGGGGATGTCATCCACTGACTAATCTCACTTGCGTGCGTCACTCCCAGCCTCCTTTTCGCTGTCAGAGGCCTTCAGGAAATTCTTCTGCAGCCGGCAAGAAGAAAGCCGGCTTTCCTGAAGGCATCTGCAGCCCATAACTGAGCTCTGGATCGATCCTGAGCTTTGTTATCAGCAACAGAGACCTTCAGGAAACCTTTGCCAGATGCAGAAGAAATGGACCGGCAAGGCAGGTGTCGGGGTATGCAAGGCCTGGCTACAACTGTCCAAAGGTAATAGTAGGGCAACTCCACTCCCTCATCCCCACCCTAGCTTAATTTTTACCCATGCGCTCTGGAGTGGGTGAGATCTTAATTAGGGCTTATTTTGGGGGTAGGGCTTATGTTGGCGCATATGTAAAAATCAAGCTAGGACTTATTATCAGGGTATGTCATATTTTCAGGGAAACAGGGTAGTCTGCAACAAGAAAGCAGGGAAAGCAAGCTTTTAAAATAATTGCATTTCTTAAGTTTTTCTTCTCCAACGTCTTTTTCCTTTCTTTACCCAGGTATGTGCTTTTAACCGGACGGTCTCCAAGGTGGACAATTTCCTTGCGAACGAGGCCAAAGGCACCAAAGTTATTGGAGCTCACTCCTTAGAGGAAATGGTCTCAAAACTGAAAAAACCCCGTCGTGTCATGCTGCTGGTCAAGGCTGGAAGCGCCGTGGATGACTTCATCAACAAGCTGGTAAGGAAACCCCTCTGAGATACCAGCTGCCCCTTATAACGCTGCTATAGGCTCAATATACTTAGCAAATAAATAGGAACTACTTAGCAGTGACCCAATGAGGCTGTATGGACACCTTGGGATCAGAAATTACTATATGTGGTGGACATGTGTAGATGCGAAGAGATATTGGATAAAAATACATACATGGTTGGAAAAGATGATAAAGCAACATATAGATTTAAAATGGGAAATATTTTTTATTGGGGATGACACCTGAAAGTTATAGTAAAGAAAAAGCATATTTAATCATTCTATGTACTAACTGCAGTTAGAATAGTATTTGCTCAAAATTGGAAAAGTGAAAAGATTGCAATACAAGAGGATGTGATCAGGAAAATATTAGAATGTGCAGAACTGAACAGATTTAACACTGGCAATCAAAGAAAAAGAACAAACTGACGATATGAGAAATATAAGAAAATAAAGAAGGAGCTAAAAAGGGGATGGTTATTATGATAAGATATGTGTTAGGATGTTAAAATAAAAATGCAATTATTGTTATGGTAAGGAATTTGTATTAATTAGAAATACTATTGCACAAGATATTTGTACCCAAACAACACACTATTTGAATGAAAGATGGAATGTTTGTAAAATAAATAAAAAATTTAATAATAATAAAAAGAAATAGTGGTTCTTTCTAATGTATTACAACTTCTCCATATTCTCCTAATGCTGCTCCATTACACAGGTGGTCCTTGACTTACGACCACAATTGACCCCCAAATTTCCATTGCTAAGCGAGATATTTTAAAGGCGAGTTTTTCCCCATTTTTACGACCTGTCTTGCCACAGTTCTTAAGCGAATCATGGTGGTCGTTCAGTGAGTCCCACAGTTGTTAAGCGAATCCGGCCTGTCAGGAGGTCACCAAAAGGGAATCACATGACTTGGTCTTTTTAGCTGATCCACAGGAATGTCCTGCTTGTGTTTTCAGGTGCCACTGCTTTCTTGTGGGGATATCATCATCGATGGAGGAAATTCGGAATACAGAGATACCACGGTAGGTGTCATGCTCTTGTTAGAATATGTCTCTGAGAGAGAGGAGGAACAGCCGACAGGGAGTGGGAGTGTAGCTCCCGAGGTTGTGGAGGAAATTGGGGAAGGACACAGGCCGGCTGGGCAGTCAGAGGAAGACCCAGGCCCATCCACTCTTCATCCTAGGGCATTCAGGGAGGAACAGATAAGGGAGCAATGTGAATGGTGTGGTCTACAAGGGAGGAAAGGGCCTTGATCCCCTTCATGGGCTGTAGCTGTGAGGACTGTTTAAAAGGAGAAACTGCGCATGGCCCGGTTCTGGAAGCAAAGCATGAAATAATTCTAGTCCTTCATTGCTTATCTGAGTTCTGACGTCCTTCCCAGTGTGTGTATTTCCATATCTGTGGACATCTTCAAGCCCTTATCCTGTCTTGTCTCACTAATTGCTTCAGTGTGGTTTGTGTTGTTTTTTCTCTTTATAATTTATATATATTTTGAGTTTGAACAGAATTTCTTCTTTTTCGCAACTGTTTGTGGGGGAGTTTTTTTTTTCCCAGTGAATGACAATTGGACCTTTGAAGCCAAGCTGAAGGAATTAAAGGGTCTTCACCTGTTTTTGTGACTTTGTTGCTTTTGTATGCCCCCACCCCACCCTGCCGGGTTATCACAGTAGGTCTCCACTAGCCAATTCTTCCATGGGTTTTGTGGTGGTAGTAGGGGAAGCTTCTCAGAAATGATTCTGTGTTCTGGGATAGTCTCATTTGAAAAACATCTCAGATTGTTTAGAACGTGCTTTTGTTTCTCTTGTTGGACAGCTTTGAGGCCCTGTTGGACCAGCCCACCTCCACTAAGCCAAGCTCAGGAAATTCAAAATACACTTGGCATTTCAGCTGCTATTTTTCTTTTTTTTTCTTTTTTCTTTTTTTTTAGAAAAGCTCCTTTTCCTTAAGCCCAACAAACTTCCAGGGATGTGGGAGATGAGCAGGATCTCAGCCCTCTTCCCCAGTTCAGAAAGGAAATTTATAAAGAAAAGACGTTTTGGACGTTTTGCATTGAAGACCTTTCGCTTCTCATCCAGGAAGCTTCTTCAGTTCTGGACTTTTTTCTGGTTTTTCTTTGAAGACGTTTCGCTTCTTGGATGAGGAGCGAAATGCCTTCAAAGGAAAACCAGAAAGTCCAGTGGCCTCTTGAAAAAAAACACCTTTGGGACAACTATGACCTGCATGACTTGAGAATCTCCTTTTTTGTTGTTAGTTGCGAAGTTGTGTCCGACCCATTGCGACCCCAGGGACAACATTCCTCCAGGCCTTCCTGTCCTCTACCAACTTCTGGAGTCCATTTAAGCTCACGACAACTGTTTCAGTGACCTCTTTTTTCTAGGCAGGGGGTTGGACTAGAAGACCTCCAAGGTCCCTTCCAACTCTGTTATTCTATTCATTCTCTCTGCCCCCTTTTTTTTCCTTCCCTTTTAGAGACGCTGCAAGGAACTCAAGGAAAAAGGCATCCTGTTTGTGGGGAGCGGCGTAAGTGGGGGTGAAGAAGGAGCCCGATACGGACCCTCTCTTATGCCAGGGGGAGCGAAAGAAGCCTGGTACGTATTTCAGGTGGTTGCGATAACTTAAGATAAATCCTTTATCTTAAGGCTGCTGTCAATCTTCCCTGAGTCTTCACACCGCCCGGTAAGTCGGCATTCGGGACTCAGGATCCCAGACAGCTCCCAGTTCTCAGGGAGCTGGTTGAAGATTTAAGGATGTGGGTTAATATCAAACTTCCAACTAACCAACTCCAAACCAATAAACTCCAAGACAAGCATTTCCTCACAGTTCCATTTTATTAGAGTTGTCCTATTGGCACATCTGGGAAAACCTGAATGTGAGAGTCCCTTCCCAAAAGAGAAATCAAAAATCCATCTCATACACCCATCAGTCCATCACTTGGCCCAATAAAATCTTTGTCCCAACTGGAGACATCCCCACAGTCATTCCCCTCCAGATGCAGGGCAACTTGTCCTTGACTCTCTGAGAAAGGATTGTTGTTCAGTCTTATCTTCCGCTCCTCTATGAAATCCCCCCTCCCAAATTCCCAGGCACTAACTAGCCTTTGAACTCTGGGCCTGGAAAAAGATTCCTGCAAGTCCCTTGGACTGCAAGGCCATCCAACTGGTCAGTCCTAGAGGAGATCAATCATGACTGCTTTTTGGAAGGCCGCATCCTGAAGATGAAAGTCAAAAGACTTTGGCCACCTAATTAGAAGGAAATGCTCCCTAGAGAAGAGCCGAATGCTGGGAATGATGGAGGGCAAAAGAAGTGGAAGAAGGGGACGGCAGAGAAGGAGGGGGCTGGAGGGAGTCGCTGAAACAGTCGGCGTGAGCTTAAATGGACTCCAGAAGATGGTAGAGGACAGGAAGGCCTGGAGGAACATGTCCATTAGGGTTGCGATGGGCCAGACACAACTCAGCAAGTAACAGCAGTAAAAACAGCCTTGAAGCTTCCAAGTAAAATATGGCTTCCAAGGCTGATAGCTGCTAGGAATTAGAGGCTGGCAGGAGTTGGGTACATTTTTACTAATATCTCTCCCTGTTTTCTTCCTTTGCAGGCCTCACATCAAGACAATATTTCAGAGCATCGCAGCCAAAGTCGGGACTGGGGAACCCTGTTGTGACTGGGTGAGTCTTTCTACTGAAGCGTTTCATAGTTTTATACAGGGAGTCCTGTAAGACCACCATTAAGCCCACAATTTTTGTTGCTAAGTGGGTTTTAGTGAGTTTTGTCCCATTTTAATCACATTTTTTGCTACCATTATTAAGCCAATCACTGCAGTTGTTGCTGAATCATGTCGCTAAGCAAATATGGCTCCCAACCCCCCAATTGATGTTGCTTGTTGGAAGCTGGCTGAAAAAGTCACTCATGATGATCACACAACTCCAGAACTGTCATAAGTACATGCCGGTTGCCAAGGGTTTGGATTTTGATCGCGTGACTATGGAGCTTCCGCAACCACGGTCCTCGGTGTGAAAAACGGCCCCCAAGACACATTTGTTTCAGGGCGGTTGTGATTTTGAATGGACACTAAATGAATGGTTATAAATCAAGAACTACTTCTCCTGCCCTACAACTTAGAAAAGTTGCCCTACAACTTCTCCTGCCCTACAACTTCTCCTGCCCTACAACCGATAGAAAAAGGAAAGGAATGAGGACAGCCAAGTAAAAGACGTGTGGTCATTTCTGGAGCTTTGATGTCTCGTAAATTTTAGGTGAAGCATTTGTGGATGAAGGCCAGGCTAGGAATGGGAAGCTGCATGGTCCTTTGTCCTGCTTCCTTTAAAGCAGAACTTTCTCAAGCCACTGTGCTGCAGTGGTCAGAATGCAGTACTGCAGGCTCCTTCTGCTGACTACCAGCTGGGTGGAATTTGGCAGATCGAATCCCACCAGGCTCCAGGTTGACTCAGCCTTCCCTCCTTCCAAGGTGGGTAAAATGAGGAACCGGATTGTTGGGGACAAAAGGCTGACTTTGCAAAACACTTAGAGAGGGCTGTAAAATGGTATAGTACTATTGCTAGTCAGTCTTTCCTCCCTCCCTCCCTTCCCAGTGGTTAGAATGCAGCCATTATTGCCAGCAGTTCGATCCTGACTGGCTCAAGTTTGACTCAGCCTTCCCTCCATCTGAGGTGGGTAAAATGAGGAGCCAGATTGTTGGGGGCAATATGCTAACTCTGTAAACCCCTTAGAGAAGAGGTATATAAATCTAAGTGCTATTGCTATCGCTACTTCTGTTTTTCTCTCAGCTGGGTTGCATTTTTGCCAGATGGAGATAACTGCTGAAAAAGAGGGAAAGATTCAAGTTTGAGCACCAGCCCCACACAGGTTGATCCACAGAATCGATCCATTTCTTAAACTTGCATCTTCCTCACAAGCAGATCCTGAACTGGATGCAAAAATTATGATCCCTTCTGATGTGGTTCCTTCTCCGTTGTGTCCAACAGGTGGGAGATGAAGGGGCTGGACATTTCGTGAAGATGGTACATAACGGGATTGAATATGGGGACATGCAGTTGATCTGCGAGGCTTACCACCTCATGAAAGACCTGCTGGCTATGGACCACGATGAGATGTCCAAGGTGAGTGGTCAGAGACGCAGTTGGTAATGGAGCAAGAAGGGGGTGGTAAGGTCTAAATGATTCGGAGAGACGGAGGCCATTCTGAAATGATGGACAGATGGGTAGTTTATGCCTTCTCAGGGACGCCAAAGGGGAAGCACCGTTTATTCTATGGCTGCACTAACAGAACCTTGCAAATCCGAAAGTGCAGATCTTTCAGGCTGAGAACTTAAAGGGGACCTCTCTGAGCTTTTTTCAGCCCATTTTGCATCTGAGAGCTACGGCCTCGCTTATCTGACCATTCCCTAGGCAGTGTCTTCTCCCTCCGCCCTCCGCCCTCCCTGGTAGTAGAAAGAAAGGAGGGCTAAATGGAAGGAAGGAGGGAAAGATAAATGGAGGAAGGGAAGGAAGATAAATGGAGATATCAATAAATGGAGGGGAAAAGGAAGGAAGGAAGAGGGAGGGAGGGATGGAAGGAGAGAGGGAAGAGAAGGAAGGGAGAAGGGAGGGAGGGAGGAAGAAGGGAGGGATGGATGGAAGGAGAGAGGGAAGAAAAGAAGGGAAGGAAGAAGAGGGAGGGAGAAGGAAGGAAAGACAGAAATATTGTGCATGATCATAGACCAGCATGTAACAGAATAACAGAGTTGGAAAGAACCTTGGAGGTCTTCTTGTCCAACCCCCTAGCCCCATATTTCTACAATAGATCGATTTGATCATGGCCACATCATGTCCTAAGATACCTCTTCTAAATTGGGCAATATACTTCCCAGAAATCTACTGGTGATGGGAGGACATTCCCTTGGGCCCAGCAAATGCAGGAGTGACCCCTCCCCTTTAACCCCCTCTTTTTTCCCTAGGTGTTCCAGGAGTGGAATAAGATGGAGCTGGATTCCTTCCTGATTGAAATCACGGCTGACATCTTGAAATTCCGCGACACAGATGGCAAACACTTGCTTCCTAAAATCAGGGACAGCGCCGGGCAGAAAGGAACAGGAAAATGGACAGCAATTTCTGCTTTGGAATACGGCATGCCCGTCACTCTTATAGGTAACCTACCTTTGTTGCACATTTGCTATTTTGCAAATCTCTTTTGCAGTTAAGGAAATGAGATTTTTCCTACAAACGTTTAAATCTACCTTTGATTAACACTGTGTCCTTCTTTTCTTTTCGCGACATGCCCATTTTTGGGGGAGATTTATTTAGTTACTTTTTCCACCCCTCATTTAAATACTTCCAAAATTATTCTGGTCTGCTTGAGAAGGCTATGCTGCATTTTAGAGAGGCTGGGCTGCCAAACAGGTGAATTTATATTGGTCTTTTTTTTTTTTCCACCTGTTATCACCATGACTTGCATGTTCCTGAAAGACAATGACTCATTCTTCCTCAGCAAAGGAGCAGTTTGCTGGCATGGAGGAAATTAAGGTGCCTGACAAGAAGAACATAAGTCTGCAGGGTTTCTTTTTTTTTACTTTTAATTTAGGGAGATGGAAGGACACTTTTATGCATTTGGGTTCTGAATGGACCAAAATGGACCCCTGATGGACCCAAATGGACCCAAAATGGACCCCTTACGTTCATGCACCACAGAGTGAGGGAATCGTAAATCATCACAGGCTCGAAAGACTAAGCCAATGAAAGCTAACAAAATTGAAAAAAAGTAGCTAAGCTTAACCTGGAAGAGCTGACTTAGCTTTTAAATGAGGTGGTTGAGCCAGTGATGTAAACAGGCGGTACCGAACCTGTTTGGTCCCGGTTTTGTGGAAGATAATTTGGGGTTGGGCAGGAAGGAGAAGTGCACAATCTACTTTCAATGGTGGGATTCAAACATTTTTACTGTCAGTTCTGTGGGTGTGGCTTGGTGGGCGTGGCAGGGAACAGATACTGCAAAATCCTCATTCCCTCCCCACCCCACTAACCTGCTTTCCAGCTCCGTTCTCCTGTGCCAGGCAACCAAAGGAGACCCAGCCGATCAGGAGAGGCGGAGAACATATGGGGTTGGCGGGGCCAGTCGGGTGCTATTTGCCGGTTCTCCAAACAACTCAAAATTTCCTCTACCAGTTCTCCAGAATTGGTCAGAACCAGCTGAGTACCATCTCTGCCTGGATCCCACACATACATCGTTTCACTCCCCGCCACTCTCCTCCAACTGTACAGCCCGGTTCCTAACAGGCCATAGCCTGGTACCAAGCCCGATGGTTGTACATCCCTGCTGTAAACCCCTCTTTTTGTGTGTATTTTTTAACTAGAGGCTATTATTATTCTAAATTTATAAGAAAGATTAAGCTAGGTTTATTTCCTTTTTGCTGCGACAACATAGTTGCAAATTAACCTGAGATAGGTTTTAGCAAGAAAGCACATTTGTTATTGTTTGCAATTTGATGACCCAGCTTGGTTGTATTTCCAAATTCTTTTAATGCTTCTCCTTAGCAGAGTAAATCAAGTTGTTTTTGAAATGCAGCGCTGTTCTGTTTGAAATTGCCTTCAGTGCACGTGGCGGAGTTTTGGTCTTTTAACTTGGAGGGGTCAGAAATAATTTGGGTTTTTTGGTTTTCCTTCAAAAAGGAGAGGCTGTTTTTGCCCGGTGTTTGTCTTCACTCAAGGACGAAAGGGTGCAAGCCAACAAACTTTTGAGTGGTCCCAAAACACAAGCATTTAGTGGGAATAAAGCAGCATTTCTGGAAGACATTCGTAAAGTGAGTTCACGGCTTTTCTTGTCAGCAGGCCTGATCCCTTCTTGAGCTTTGATATTTTATCGAAATGGGTGCAACAGGGCTGGAATACAAACCAGACCAGCCTTCCTCATTGTGGTGCTGTCCATAACTTGTTGATTCCATAATATGCTGAAAATTAGAGGCATATTTTATCTGAGTTGCAGAACTCTGGAGGATCACAAGGTGGCAGTAATTAGAGGTTTCCTCTGTTTTCTGCTGCCATCTAGTGGTAAACTAAAGTATGTATTATAATCTTAAATATCTGAAGGGCATCATTGAGGAAAGCTGGTCTGGTCTATGGATCAGCAAGACTGTTTTGTTTTATAGAACAAAACCTTTTTAGGATTTGAAGATACCCCAGACCTAACTTCTACGAAGGTCCTTCCTTCTTGGTTTGCTATCACTCTGAATCATAATGTGGCTAAGTTGGGGGGGGGGGGGGCTTTTATTCAGCATAATTTGTGAATTTATTTCTTAGAACGATGTGCAAGCTCTTCCTTGATGGTTTGCTCAGCAAACTGGCTACTTAGAATCAAAGTCCTTTATTTTGGTTATGGATCATCATGGCTTAAAAGTCATTATGGTGCATCCATGCTATTCTCTAACTTGTGTCCTTCATATAGGCCCTCTATGCTTCCAAGATCATTTCCTACGCCCAGGGCTTCATGTTACTGAGGCAAGCCGCCAAGGAGTTTGGCTGGGCCTTAAATTATGGCGCAATTGCATTGATGTGGCGTGGAGGCTGCATCATCAGGAGGTAAGCCAGAAACAGGAAACTGATTGGATGGACATTCAGTGGCAAAAGCTCTGGGTACAGCACAGACTAACCGTTCCAGTCAAGGATTCTGAAAATATTGTCAAAATGGTACCAATACCATTCCACAAGGTTTAAAGAAAAGCAAAGAGTTGCCGTCTGCGAATACGCGACAATTTACAATTTTCAAATAAATAAATAAAGATAAAGATAACCAGATTAAGATGGCAAAAGTTCCTTTTCTGAAAATCTCTGCTTTCAAAATGCTAAATCCTTAAAGCTGTAAAAATATTCTTAACTTTGAATATTTTTTGCCTCAGTTGAGACCCCAGAAAGGGATGTACAAATCCAGGGACAGATTTCATCATAACATACACAGTCATTTCTTTTTAAATTAGTGCAGCATCGTTCTCTGGCTATAACTCTGAATCAATCTGAATCTGGGAAAATGTGTCTCAATCAATACAGAACGGGTTCATCCTAATTCCCATTGGTACCAAATGCCAACCCAATTAAATCCCTCATCGGTTTCATATTCTGATCCTTATTCATTTCAATATTTGTTAATGGTTATTTTTGTGTTATCTCCTGGGCAGTGTTTTCTTGGGCAAAATCAAAGAAGCTTTTGATCGAACGCCTGACCTGCAAAATTTACTCTTAGATGTCTTTTTTAAGACAGCAGTGGAAAACTGTCAGGTGGGTATCTTCATTAAGACTTTTCTGGCTGGGAATCCTGGGACTTGAAGTCTGCCCATCTTAAAAGTGGCAGAAATTGAGAAACACCGGTCTAGAGAGAGAGAGACCAAGAAACTAATTTTTCTGCACTTTTGTCTTTTCCCAAGGATTCATGGCGACGTACAGTTAGCACTGGGGTCCAGATGGGAGTCCCAATGCCTTGTTTCACCACTGCATTAGCATTTTATGATGGGTATAGACATGGCACTTTGCCCGCTAACCTGATCCAAGTGAGTAACTTATGAATGGAGTCTGATCATACATTTGTTTTGATTCCTAATTTCTTTTTTCCATTCACAACTTATTGAATCCCAGCTTAACTCCGATTTTTACTAGAAGTGTAATTATATTGTAAAGGTAAAGGTTCCCCAGGCACATACATGCTAGTCATTTTCGGCTCTAGGAGGGCGGTGCTCATCTCCATTACAAAGCCGAAGAGCCAACGCTGTCCGAAGATGTCTCCGTGGTCATGTGGCTGGCATGACTAAACGCAGAATGCTGTTACCTTCCCATCAAAGTGGTCCCTATTTTTCCACTTGCATTTTTTAATGTGCTTTTGAACTGCTAGGTTGGCAGAAGCTGGGACAAGGAACAAGAGTTCACTCCATTACATGGTGCTAGGGATTCGAACTGCCGACCTTCCGACAAGTCAGCGTCTTAGCCCTGAGCCACCACGTCCCTTATTTTATAAATTATATTTTAGGAAATTTTATTTCCTTTGTTTCAAGTGTGTCTTCCTGGGTCTAATTGTTTCCCAAAGAAAAGCGGGGAGGAATGTAAAATTCAAAGAGTCAATAGTATAGTACGGTAAACCTAGAAACCCCACTTAAAAAGCTGCATAAACCACAGAGCATCCTTCAGAGGTGTGGACTTTCAATTCCAAGAATTCCTTCCCCAACGAAGCTAACTGACCTCTTAAAAGCCACCATGTGGTCAATTGTGGCTTGCAAGAGTGGTTGTGGGAATGCAATCTTGATCAGTTTTAGTTCTTCCGTTGTGAACGGTCTAAGCCTCAAGTTGTCAACTCAAAATGTTGTGTGTTCTCTCTCTTAGGCTCAGCGGGATTATTTCGGGGCCCACACCTACGAATTGTTGTCAAAACCGGGCGAATTCATCCACACCAACTGGACAGGGCACGGGGGCAATGTCTCGTCTTCGTCCTATAACGCCTAGAGGACAGAAAACCCCATGAAAGCTACATAGAGGGAGTCTCCAAACTTTGGGACATTCCTGTAGATGTCCAGTTTTTAGCTTTTATTTTCTATTTTCTTTTTGTAAAGACAGTCTTATGGTGTCTTGGGCAAAAGCCAGAATAAAGTTGATGGAATAAAATGGTATTCTGCTGAAATAAATGCTTGTTTCCAACTCATGTTCACTTTTTTAATCCCTTGAGATCATAGCAATTTGGAAGAAGGCCTTGATGTACAGAAGCAAGAATTAAATCTGGTCAGAGGGTCAGGGATGATGGGGTTTGTAGTTCGCCCCTCCAGTCCTGGCTGGCTTGTTTATTAGCGTACAAGTTTATTACCCTATCAATTAGCATATCAGATCCTGTTATCTGGTCTTCAGCCCTGGTATTCTGTAATGTTTTGGACTACAGCTCCTCATTTCTTGCCAGAGGTGGCCCAGGATGATGGGGCATGTATTGCTACCCATGTGTTTTTTGGATAGGATCATGCAAAGAAAATTTAAAAGATAGGAACCAGGTTTCTTGGGAAAAAAAATACTGATAAAAGTTAATTGCTACAATACTATACTTAGTAGTAACATGCCTATAATAAACCTGTTCATGATCCCAACAAAAATTAAAAATAATAAATTAAAAAGAAAACAAATCCTGAAAAAGGCAGTCTACTAGATCTAGATCCACTAGATCTTTAGCTGCCTTCTCCTTTTTGACTGCTGATCCTTATTAAAAAGAATTATTTGGTTTTATTTAAGAGGGAGTTCGCTGAGAGCAAATTTGGAAAAATATTTTTTTTAATGATAAGCAAAAGCAAATTTCATTATTTTTATTTTATATTGTTTACTTCTGCATTCATACATACATACCTTTATCTTTTGGTTTTTATTTGCCATGCATTTTTATTCTTTACATTTTATATTATATTTTTAATCCTTTAAAAAAAAAAATTACATCCTTTCCTAATCTATTTTCACTTTCATCCTTTAAATTGCAGGAAAATATAAGGGATAAAAGTGTTCACAAAAGGATTTAAAAAAAGAGTAAAAGAAAATATAAAGAAATTATGGAAGAATGTGCAAAATATATATATACATTCTTTCATATTCTTTACAATCTATATTTCAGATTTCATTTACACTTCCATCCTTTTTATTTTCTCCTACCTTTTGGTTTTCATTCAATTCTACATTATATTATTAAGGAGAGATTGAGCAGGGGGCTGGACGAAAAGACCTCAAAGGTCCCTTCCAACTCTGTTATTCTGGTACCTGTTATTAAATATATACTTTTATTTCCATTTTATTTCTATTTCACGTCGTTTTCAGGCCAGCTCAGTTCCCTTCCCACTCTACCCCAACCCCCGTCCCCCCGCTGCTCTCTATAGCGAGACTACAAGCCCCATCCTCCTTCCCTCATGGGGCTTGTAGTCCGACGCTTGAAAGCACCGGATGGGAGGAGAATGCGCTTGGCGGCCCCACCCCTCAATAGCGCCCGCCTGAGGCGAAAAATAAAGGCGGGAAAAGCGGCCGCCATTTTGGCCGCTATGGAGACTGAGGCGCAGGTACCACTCTTCCTCCTCCCCCTCCCCCGCCCGGGAAAAAGGACACCCCTGAGCACGTGCAGAGGGCGGGCATGGCTAAAATTCTGGATTCTCGGCCGAGGCCTTTTCTCTCTCGCTTGCTTGCCGCTAACTCGGCTTTTATTATATTTTTTATACGCCGCGGCCGTCAGGGAGTTCGCCGGCTGGCGGACCTGAGGGAGAAATGAGCAACCCTTCTCCCCCGCCCCACGAGACGTAGTGCCTCTGAGCACATGCCGAGCGCCGTTTCTTGGGCTGTTGAAATATTCCACGAGAAACGGGGAGCGGGAGGAAGGAAGCATTGGTGGTGGTGGAAGGGGTCTCTGAACATGTGCAGTTTCCAGAGGAGGAGGGAAGGATAATCCTGCTGCTGCCAAACTAGGCATGTCCTTTGAGCATGTACAGAGTGCTTTGGGAACAGAATATCGGGAATGAGAGTGGTTGGAGTGACATTTTCCACCCTTTCACTTATACATACATATAAATATAGAGACGCATACACTTTATTATATAAACACACAGTCAGCTTTGTTGGCCTGGCACCCTGTTTTATTAATGCTTTGTTCAGAGAAAATGGTGCTTTACTTAAGCATGTTCAAAGGCCGTGCCTCAATAAAGAATCATTTAAAAGAAAATGACAATAAAATGATTGTTTTTGTAAACCATCCAGAGCCAGAATAGAAATATGATAAATAAATATTTAATAGTGTCATTGATATATTGTCTGGAAGGCCTGACCTTTTTATGAATATACCAAAAATATGCTCTTTGTGTGTGTGTGTTAATTCATATACGTATGTATATATAAGGTGTGTCTGTGTATTTGAAAACACAAACCTTATATATACATATGTATATGGTTTAAATATGCACATACACACTGGTTTTCAAATACTTTACACAAGGCAGTTAAGAAACTTGTAAAAAATGCTGATTTTTCTGAAAAAATGCAAAGCCATCTCAAGATTTAGGAAACAGGTGTGGGTGCCATTATAAAATGCTGAAGGGGATATGAAATCCCAAATTCCTGATCACTCTGGGTCTCCCAAGTTCTTAAATTTCAAAAACCTTGGCTTGACAATCTTACTTCATTTATTTATTGTGTATTCTGTTTAGTTAGTTAGTTTAAAGACCTGGTATAATATATACACACACACACCAGTGCATAGAATAATTTTGTAACTTTTTTTCCTTAACTATGTTTTTCCTAGAGGTTGAAAGCGGCTTTTCATTACACTGTTGCCTGTCTGTGCCAGGAAGTTGCTGAAGAGAAAAACATTCAGCTTAGCAAACAGAGCATCGCAGCTATTTCTGAGATCACCTTTAGACAATGCGGTACTTTTCCTGATGTTTTAATATTATAGTATTTCTTTGAAAAGGAACTGGAAATAACCTTAGATAACTTCAGTAAAACTAGAGAAAATGCACAGATCCTTCAGCAAAATCAGTTGAAACCAGACAGCAATTCTACTCTAGATTTCTTTACCAGTTGCATAGAAGGGACTTCTAATCCATACAGGATACCAGTATGTATTTGCGTTCAGATGGCTGACACAAAGAAGCAAATTATGGCCTTTGTGTGATATCACCATGTACATTTGTGTGACGTCATCATGTACATTTTGTGATACACTCCTCCCAGACAGATTTGATCATTAAAAACGTGCTTTGCAACACATAGGAGAGCAAATGTAACATTTACAACAGTAAAATCCAAAAGGGTACAGCTGTTTTAAGGAATTCTAGGTAGCTGCTATATTCATTCTCCTGTGCACTTTCAAGTATTTGGTTCATAAGTTCCAAAATTTTAGCTCAGAATATTTATTTTTATGGGTATATTTCTTTTCCTTTCATTCATCCTGTTATCCTTGATAGGTTGCCTTTAATTTTTCTGGAATGTTTTATTAGATCTTTCCTTCACTTATAAAATTGCTGTTCTATAACCATTCTTTTCATCCTCACCTAACTAACAAGCTGGAGCTGTTTACAAATAAATCTGTTTATGATAATATTGGAAGCTGGCTAGGTTACATGAAATAGTCATGATTTACCTATAACTGTGTTGAGATTGGCTCTACTTTTCAAGTGAAAACATTTTAAGATACTTTTAATATTTCCCTTTCAGAAATTTTTGCAAAGGACCTTGAAATGTTTGCCAAGTAAGTACTGTGGAAAGAGGTAACACAACAATAATTAGCATGTGTCTTTCTTTTGTTTTCTGTTGTGTGTCATATCCACACTCTTAGCCTCTTGCTTTCAACCAGTTGGCTTTTAGCAAGGATGGTCTAATATTAATTCTGAGACTTATTTCACTGCATTAATTTGTATTTTATTTAATGACTATGTTAAATTACTTGTATATCTGGCACCAAGCTCTTGAAAAAAGGGTGGACTAAGAAGGGTGCTAGTTAATGAACTGAGAACATGCTTTTGTATTATATTAGAAGAATACATATTTTAGCAGCAAAATATTCCATAGGCTTCAATGAGGTAACTGGATAATGTTTGGATTTGAAGGTTGTAATCTTCTAATATTTTTGTCAGATTGAGACCTGTCCTCAATTCCTCCTCTTGTATTTGCCTAGCTTTTTCTATTGCCCTCTTCCCTCTGCCACTGGTAGAAAAATTGTACATCTGGGTTTTTTTGTCTAAAAATATGAAACTGCCACAAGTTCAGATCTCTCCTTGCAGTATCTGTTTTTAGCTAGTCATAATTTCATCTTTCCCCCTTTATTTCATTCCACTTACAATTTGCTTTTGTGTCCATTTTTCTGGGTTAATGAAAGTCAATTTTCATTTTGCAAATTACAGTTCTAAATCAATGTCTTTATATAATGGGCATGTTAATATATAAATCAAGCAAGACTTGAATGACGCACAAAGAACCTGGTTTTTAATATCCAGTGGTATCTTTGTCCAGCTTTTGAGATTTTTTTCCCCCTAGAGTTTGCTGAAATAATTCTTTCCTTCTCTCCCCCCTCATTTCCATTTATCATAATTTTATTTTAGAGTCTCAAGAACCATGGGAAAATCAGATGAAACATAGTACTAGTGCCCAGGAAATATTTCAAGGCTTTCCCTTCCCTTGGTTCAAACAATGTTGCTTGTATATAAAATACAATTACAGAATTACAAAGTAATACAGTCAGTTTCCTATTATCAATGAAAATTACTGTAGTACAGAGAAGTAATTTAATAACTTTGTCCCCACAGTGTCAGTTGCCAGGGGAACATTCCATTTTACATAGATAAACATCAAAACAGAAGGAACAAAATGTCCCTGCTATTTATCATTCAGAGTTTGATAGATAAATTGTCAAATTAGTTTTGAAAAGAAGTCTAGGAAGGCTGGTAAAATCAGGAGGTCTTCTAGCCAAATCAAAATCCCAGAAATATTTCAACATAATCTAGTTGCCATTATGTAAAAAAGCTTACCTTTTTAATGTACCTAGCAGTTGTAGAAAACGTTTGAATGATTTACACTCAAGCAACTTTTTTGATAAGATTTTAAGATTAGACAATTTTCCTGCAACCTTCTTGTAACCTGATCACTTCCTCCTTTTCATAGGCATGGAAAACGGAGTACAATCAATGTTGAAGATGTGAAACTTTTGGCTCGAAGGAGCAACTCATTGGTAAGATGAGATCCTTCCCCTTTGGGTCTGTTGTTTCACTTGTTTACTGTTATGTTTCTTTTAAATGCTGGAGGCTGCTTGAATGGTGATGATATGCTGGTTTACGGAGGCTGGCTGGCAGTATATTTGACAGAATACAGGAAGTCCTGTATTCTTACAACCACAACTGAGCCCATGTTGCTAAATGTTACATGTGTTAAGTGAGCTTAGCCCCATTTTACAATCTTTCTTACCACAGTTGTTAAATGAATCACTGCAATTAAGTTAGTAACAGTTGTTAAATGAATCTGGCTTCCCTAGATTTGACTTTGCTTGTCAAAAAGTCACAAAAGATGATCCCTTGATCCTGGATCACTGCAACTCATCATAAATATGAGTCATTTGCCAAGCATCTGAATTTTGATCATGAGGATGCTGCAATGCACATTAGTATAAAAATGTCACTTTTTTCAGCGCTATTGTAACTTTGAATGATCACTAAATGAACTATTGCAAGTTGAGGACTATCTGTAGAGCAGAAGTATCTGCAGGCCAATACAAGTGTCATAAAAACAACTGATCCCCAGTATCTTTAGACAGTGGCATCTCCACAGAAGGGAGAAAACAGGTGGTTGCAGCCTTGTAATTGAAGTTCTAGCTCTTTGTGACAATTACAATGCTGAATTGTCATTTTGCCTGTTTCATACACATGCATACATAGAGTATACATGCCACAGGGGTCACTGTCCTAGGGGATATATTTATACAGGAACTTTTTGGCATCTTGGGTTTAATTGATTGAACTGTTACATTGCTTCTCAAGTTCTGGAAGTTACTAACATAGCTTTGGAGGACAAGAACACCATTATTGGTGGTCTCAGAACATTAGGGGCTGTTTTTTGATATGAGAACGGTTGGAAATCTGGCTGAAGGCCACCATATTGTAAAAGCTAGTGGCACTTTACAGGTTTACACATACAAGAACTTAAACTGTATTACAGGCTGAAAGAGCTATTGTCACACAATGTACTTTTCTCTGTAGTGTACTGAACCCTACAAACAGTAGCTTAGAAATGTTATATTCCTATGTGTCTGTTAGTTTTATGATGCTACAGCCTTAAGAAGAAAAGCCTCTTTTCTCTTGACTTACTCCTGGCCTTTAGAAACAGCCATGGAATACAAGTGGCTTACTTTCTGACATTCTACTTTAAACTCAGATTATGATACTGATCCTGTAATGTTAATTCTTACTGAAAGGCACAATGTTCCCTCCTTTGTAATAGCAATTTATAAATGTAGAAGGCCTCTCAGTTGACTCATAAGCCAGGTAACTGAACTTCAGAGGTAAATTCTGCTTTCATCCTGGAATTTGTCTCCAACTTGACTTTATTTCAAGAACAGTGACTTTCCAGTCAGCCAGAATGGGTGGCTGAAAAGTTAGCACTTCACTACCTGCCAGAGATGCGTGCCCTGCTTCTCACTCTTCTCATTTCCACCTGCTTAGCAATGCAAAGTCGGTGGTTTCTTGTGTTTCAGTTTTTGTTTAGTACACAGCCCTAAAATTATTACACAGTCCTAATTTTCATAACAACCCCACTGCAAAGGACTGCAAATAGTCCTGCTTTGATGCATTTGATAGTACCGGGTATGGGTGGTGTTTATGTTTGTGAATGAATGTGAGACTGTTACCTTTTGCTGCAGATTGTTAAGTTGGCTGATGAACACAAAGGGCTCTAGCATTTCTCTTGCAGTGTTTAACATGCATTGTCTATAAGCTTCCCTATCAGCTACTGAGATATGCAGTCTCTCTTTTATTTAAAATAGATCTTCAGCTTCAACTGAACAGAGCCAGTGTTTCTGCTAATTTTAAATCCCAGCAGGGCACGCTTCTCTTCACCATGCAATATTTAGCTATTTTTGAAAGGCAGGGTGAGTGGGGGCTGAAGCCTTCAGCTGAATTGTGTTGTCCTTGAACCAACAGCTGCAGAGCAATTTAATTGAACGTAAAACGGAAGAACAAAATAGCTACTCCAATGCTCCAGGATTACAATTGTACCAAAGTCACTTGTTTATAGTTGGTGAATTTCTTTCTTATAAAAAATTTGGGCCAGTAGAATATCAGAGAAGAAAAACATTCAGGTAATCCTTGACTTATGACCACAATTAAACCCAAAATTTATGTTACTAATCAAGACAGGTTCAAATGAATGTCATCCCATTTTACCACTTTTCTTGCCAAAGTTGTTATGTGAATCATTGTTAAATTAGTAACCTGGTTGTTAAGTGAATCTGGTTTCCCCATTGACTTTGCTTGTCAGAAGGTCACAAAAGGGGGTCCCATGACCCCAGGACATTGCAGCTGTCAGAAATGCATGCCAGTTGCCAAGCATCCAAATTTTGATCACGTGACCATGGGGATGCTGCAACAATTGTAAACGTGAAAAATGGTGATAACTCAATTTTCAGTGCCATTGTAACTTCAAATCATCACTAAATGAATGGTTGTAAGGCAAGGACTACCTCTACCGGAATCTGTGAAGGATCTAGTAACATTTAAGCCTTTGGTCCTCATCCTCTCCTTACTTCCAAAAGACAGCAATCTATCTGCAAATTAATTAAAAGATAACTGTTTGTAAAGTTGGAGGAATTTGCTTATGGAGAACAAATTAGGATACCGTTCTTTATATAGAACTGCTTTTTCACTCATCACCCTTTGACTGGACTATTGTATTTAAAGCTACATTTTATTGAGAATATAGTGCTACATTATATCCTGATAGAACTCATTTGCACTTACCCCATCATTCATTTGTACAGCAAATAAATTGAAAATGGAAGAGAATCTATAGATGCTATAAAACAGGAGTAATGTAAAAGGAGAAAAAAAAATAATGTATGAGTTGTCATGGGCCAAATGGCTTCAATAAGCTGTTTTTTATACAGAAGAAAATTGAAACAAGATGCAGTCATCCTAACAACAGATTTATCAGTAAAACTGGCAAAAACAAATGAGATTTATTTTGCTTTGAAGTGTATGGATTGGGCTATATGTGGGAGTCATAAATTGAATCACATTCCTATAAACACTCTTGGCTCACACTTAGTACGTATGTAATTTGCTAATCTTGGTAGGTTTCTTTTTCTCTTTGTCAAAAATGAATTGAGCAGCAGTTTGCTCCCATATCTGAAGAGGATATAAACATATTTACAATTAGGAAAATGCCTTAAACCAACTCAGACCAGAAGTTTAAACATTATTAAAATCTTCTTTTTTCTTAGCCAGCAGCATGGCTGATAATGGAAAATGTTCAGAGTTGTAGTTTCATTATGTTACACCTTGCCCGACATGTCATCTGCTAGTTAGCCCTTTTTAATTGCTGGGGATCAAATTGCGATCTTCATATTATGAACAGTCTTCCTACCACTATCTAATAACCATTTAAAATAATCCTGCAACAAATACAAAAACAAAGGTGGGAGAAAAAGTTAGAAAAGTAATTTTTGTACAAACATTGATCTACTGTCCTTTCTATCTTGGATGAACATTGTAAAACAAATGAAAAGTCTGGCTAAAATCAACTAGTAGATGCATGGAGGAAATGAATGGAGGAAAACATTCCCTTTTCTCTTTTTTTGTAGAAGAAAGATACTTGAATTTGATAAGTGCTAACTGTGACAACTCTGTTTGGATTGGGTGGGAGAAACGATTAAACAGCATTGACTTTTCGGTAGCCAGAGATTTAATAATTGACATATCCAGTAGATTTTTATCTTGAATCACAACTTATTATCTATTTACCACGAGCAGTTAGTTGCTTCTTTTATTAGACTTTCTATTGGTCCAGGCCTGAGGAACCACTGGATGTCAACCTACTTACAGATCTTCATGTTTATCTATACATTGGATGTGTTTGTGCATTGCTATGTGTTTCACTGCCTGCCTGGTGAACCTATGCCAGTATAGGTGACTGATGACATTCTCTATATTTTTAGTTGAAGTATATTACTCAGAAGAGTGATAAGCTTTCTTTGAATAACCTGGAACAAAAAGAGAAAAGGAAAAAGAAATCAGCTGCTAAGAAAGGAGGAAAAAATTCAAATGAGCTTGAAGAACCTGTGGCAATCGAGAATGAAGATTCCAACATGGCATAAAACTCACTCTTGCAGGTGTCAAGATGGGGATTTCTCATGTTCATTATGGAGCCCAGATCTTCAGTGTCATCTTGCCTAGATTACAATTCTTTTTTTTTTAATAAGCACAGTGTATTTGGAAAATAAAAGCAATAAACATTGGGGAAAGAAAAATATATCTGAATGGAGAACTTGGATGATTGCCTGGAGTGAGTTATTTAAGATGAGAGTGGTCCACCTGAAGAATGATGATTATATTTATAAAGAGTCAAAGGGGCATTTATTTCTCACTGGACAAAATGTTTGGAAATCTGAAGAGCAAATCTTCAGGGCTTTATATTGTACTAATTTTTGTAGGAAGTTGGCTGGAAATTGGACAAGTAATAGCATCTTCTATAAAGCTACAGACACTGGAGAAGAATAAGGAAAAAATACAGATCTTGAGACCTTTCCTGAGTTCACACAGGAATAGTTCCTGCCCCTTCTTGAAAATACCTTAGATATATTTTCATATTCGAATTGTCCTGATCAGCCTAATATTTAATTGAGCATATTGTTGAAAAACTCAGTTATTTCATTTTCAGCACTGATATTCCATATCATACTAAGCCACAGTTCTTAAACTGGATTCTATTGAATAAGACAATTGGCTTTCTTCGCACTTAAGAAGATCAGGGTTTCACAAAATTGGTCAAATCACATTAAAATGATATATGTGATCCCTGCCCATCACTGAATGGCATTTTCTCTTTGAACTGGACAGCTCTGTGTTGCAGTTAATAAAACATTATATTGATAATGAACAAAGTTAATAAACATTTCCATCCTGAATGAATTTTTGTCCTCATAACTAGGGATCTAAGTATCCTTCACTGCATGTTATGACAGTGAATGTCATCAGTCAATTCTAAATTGTATATGGGGTAGCGCTAGTTTGTTTACAGAATTTCCTGACAACCAATTTTATTGGGTGATACAGCAATCCAGTACTATGAGAAACAAAGTATTGATTTTCTGTGTGCCTTCTAATATTTTAGCAACCTGTAATATATCTTCCCCACTAGAGACTGTTTCATTTGCTTCTACCCAATAACTTTGTTCTTCCTACTCTATTGAAGGGAACTAGTAGTCAGATTTTGCCTTTATTTTGAACCTTTTCCCCAGGTTCATTCTAATTTTGAATACGTTTCATCTGTACTATTTTTGCCAACATTTTGCCCTTTGGGATTTTTATTTTTGCTTGGAAAATTTTCATTTTTCATAGTAAACTTAGTTTTGCTTCTCATTATAAAACCATCTCAAGACTTGTGGTTCTCTTGAGTTGGCTTTCTTGCTCCCCTCTGCTCAGTTTGCTGCAGTGAATCATTACTTTGCTAAATCACACTATTTTGTATTCAAAGTGTCCTAATCATTGTGGGAATAATGGTGAGGAAATGAGGTTCAGTCAGATGAAGAGGGTGTTTTTTTTAGCAAATAAGAATGCACATGCAGCTTAAATTGATGGCAAATGTACTTTAATGGGATTGACACCCAGAGACTCTAATTAAGGGTTAAAGCGTAGAAAATGCACAATTTGGAGACTTAATTGCGCCCCAGCTTATGCGTCACTGCTAGAGTTAAGAAAGAAAGAAAGAAAGAAAGAGGATGGTTGGGTGAGGTGGGGGTAGCTGAGAATGGCTCCTCTAATAAAACGTAGCAGATTGGAAACAGAAAATCTCCCTCCCCAAGTCTAAAAAGCATAACATATAACTTGCAAGCAGGTGAAGTTCAGACTGCATCTGAGCTACATGGCTTTGCAAGCGTTCTCCCCACTCTGCCTGTTTTTTCTGGGGCTGGCCCTGTTTCCCAGGCCCATGGGGGGTGACAGAATGGTTGCACTTCCTGTTCCTGAAGGGCTGATGAGGCAACAGAGCAAGGTAAGCCAGGGGCAGAAGAAATCCTCTTCTTTTGCTGGTAAAATAGCCAGAAAAATTAATCAGCTGTAGAGTTAGCAATGGAGATTGCAGTCCGGAGTATTTTAAAATAAGCTTGAATTGTGGAGCTTCATCACTGGAAGCTTTCAAGAAGAGACTGGACTGCCCTCTGTCAGAAATGGTGTAGGGTCTCCTGCTTGAGTGGGGGGTTGGACTAGATGACCTACAAGGTCCCTTCCAACTCTGTTTAATCTGAATTGAAGTCTACTGGTTAACTTGGGAGGGGTAAATGATTTGCTTTTTCTTGTACCCTGAATGTGGCTAAAACGTGTTTACACTTCCTGCTTTGGAAACATTTTAATGAAAATAACCCTAATTTTGGGGGGGAATAATTTAAAGCTAAGGTGATATTGTTTCAAAACAAAAATTGGGAGAAAATAATACAAAGAATCAGGAAATAGCCTTCCAGAAACCAAGCTGAATAGTTCCGAGGCCTTAAGCTTTCTCTTGAATTTCCATTGTATACCTCTTATTAAAAAGACCCACGACATCTTCACCTTCATCAAAATAATTGCTGTGGGTTGTCAGAAAGATAATTTTAAAAGCTGTTTTAAAAGTTTTCAGCTCAGGATATTTGATTCATGCTACTCTCCTCGGAAACAGATTCAAAGATCGCTCCATAAAATCTACCATTAAAAACCTATTTTTCTTCCAAATTCTTGTATGAGCTGCAGCATGGCAGCCTGATAAATTTAGTGGCTAATAGCTGTTGCTTTGATAGAGCACTTTTAAATGAAACCGAGTAGAGTGAAATTATGTTTCAAGGAAGGCAACAAAGGAGTTCTGCTTGCTTAATTTTCTACTTCAAAATACAAGACCACTACACCTCAAAAGAAATTTAGAGTTGATAGAAGCTTTTTCCTTGGCATGCCACTTCCTTTCTATGCATAGTGAATCAAGGCAGTCATTTAGTGACGGGAGCACCCTTTGAAACCATCACAGAGACAGGTTTCCCTTCTTGAGAACATGAGAAAAGTAAGCATCAAAATCTCATGCTTTACATTTCGCCACATTTTTAATTGCAATTTGCTAGAATTAAATTATAAGTGAATAGAATTCTTTATTGGCTAAGTGTGAGTTGGACAATTTGTCTTGGTGCAAATGGTTTTGCTTGCAGATTCAGACATTACATCAAGGAGAATTTCAAACATCCTAAGCTCTTATAGGGTACATTTGAGCTTTTCCATGTTCGGTTGAAATGATCTTCAGGAATAAGGAAGGGTCTGTGCATGAAACTGAGCAGGATTTACTTGCCAAGTCTCAAGACAAGGCAGCTTAAATCTCCCAGGCTTTAAATTTTAAAGCCTCGCTTTTCCTCGCTTCTTCCCACCACGATGCTTAATTCGCTTTTGCTTCGTTTGCAAGTATTTTCAGGCACCAGCAGACCTAGAGAAGAAGGAGTTACTGGTTCTCCTCTCGGGGCTGACTGAACGGGCATTGCACATGAATACGTCTCATCTGTCAAGGCAGGAGAAAACTGGAGCTGGCCCTCAGGCTCCTCAGCCCCCAACTCAGGAAAAGGCACCCTGTAAAAACTTCTTCTGGAAAACCTTCTCCTCTTGCTAACCGATTGGTTCCTGCATGGATGGACTCAAGGGGTGGATCTGATTGGTGACTTTTGGGAGTAAACCCTCTTCTGTAATTCAATTCCACTTTACCTTTTGTTGGTATTAGAAGTGTGTCTACCAAAAGTTTTGTTTATATTGTTGGAACTCCTGACTCCCACGCACACCCCCCCCCCCCATCTCTTGTGTGGCAAAACGCAACTTTGTTCATGTTTTAAAGGTTGTACATAGAGTATACAAAGCAAACCATTTCCCATTTGCTCTTCTGTTTGACAATATCCATCAGAAAAACATGCTTGTAAACTTCTTCAGGCTTCTGCTTAATTTAACAAGGGGGAGAAGGTATGAATCCCATGCCTGTAAAATTCATGTCAAAGCCATTTTCCAAAGGGAAAAATCGAAATTATTCCTCCTTCTAAGGACTTCTATGAAAGACATAATTTTACTTTAAAGTTGTACCAGCAACCTGTCTAAACAGAAACAACAGGATAACTAAATACTGTAAGATCAAGGATGCATACAAAAATAATTCAGAACTCTGCAACCTGCCACTCCTTTTTTCCTTCTGCTTCAGTGGCTCAAAGACAATTTTATTCTGGTTATCTCAGGCTCCTAAGTTTTATGCAGGCTTAGACTATCAAATTTCAGCCACATTTTTATCCCAAAAGTTGAGAATGTGTTTTTTTTTTTTAAATTAAAAAAAAAGATACAGAAAAGAGAAGAAAGCTAATTTTTTATGCTGAGGCTGTTTTTGTGGGGCTTCTGCAAAGCTACACTGTATTGGCGATTTTGACTGTATTTTTAGCAAATATATTGGAAATGCCAGGGAGCCAAGTTCTAAACTTAAAACATACGAAGTTTCAAAAAAGCTTGCAAGAATTGAGACAGCACCACTTTCAAACCCTTCCTGACTGCATTTTTGGGTAAGTGTTGCTAAAAGCAGTTTCCCTATTTGTATTGACAGAATTGTTGCGTGCCACTTTGGCAAATGGGTTAGCAAAGGAACAAAAGCAAAAGCCACATTTGGGCATGTATGCTGATTCAACATTACAGCATCTGAAATGCTGCTGCAAGAAAACTGTAGGGGCGGGAGGGGGGGGGGGCAAACCATTATATCCATTGTCATGATTGAAGGTTTTCTGTGCCCTCGATATGTACAGCATGGCCATCCTCTGAATAGAAGAGAAACAAAACACATTGTAAGACACCTTTAAGAAGTTAAGAATGCTGTGTGCCAGCTCGTCTTTCCTGTTTTTTTGCCAGTGCCGAGTTGTTTCCCCATCCAACTGTTCCATGCTGAAATAAAATATTACTACATGTACCTAACCTTTGTGTGCTGCCTTCAATTGACAGTGAAATATCTCATGTGGTTTTAGATGTATCCCTTATTTAGTGCTTCAGTGGACAAACCTGGTTCAGGCAGGGACAAGTATGTTTGGCCTTAACCTTGGATCATTGTTTTGTGTTTTATTTTATTTCAGTTTTATTTTACAAATTCCTGCTACTTTTACAAATTCCTGAAAAAGGCTGTCCTACTTGAGTACGTGTCCCAAAGCAAACCTATGTAATAGTGATATTTAATTGCTCAATCAGCAGTCAAAATGCTAGCCAATAATACAAAGTCTTTACTTCTTAAATATAAATGTATTTTTTAAAAAATATGATATAATCATTGACATAGAGTCTGTCCCATGGTCCTGTATCCATTATCAGCTCTTCCTTTGGGTAAAGTTCTGCATCTTGGCAGCTTCATAATCCTACCTTGAAGAAAGGGCCTTATTCAAAACACCATAACTGTATTTCAATATCATAAATCTTCAAAGGTTAAAAAGGAAAATACTTTTGCTTTGGACTAGCACCACCTGTAAATAAATAGTTTGCTGAAGTGAGATACATTTGACAGAGCTGTCAAATGCCTTTTGCTTTTATATTTCGTTGGTTGGTTGGAAAAGAGATGCATGACCATTCAGGAAAACCAAAAAGGTGATTAATCCATCTCAAATTCCGGCTTCCAGGGCTTTTTATTTCCGGCGTTTAGACCTCAACCGTTCTTCAGGCTGTGGTAGTTTTTTCTTTCCTTTGGAGATGTTCCTCAATGAATTTAGAGAGTGAAATTGTTGCAGTCGCCTTGAAAGCTCCTGCCCACATGCCTCCTTTAAGGCTTCGGTCTTGTGTTTGTCCCAGCGTAAGGTCTGAGAAAGAGCTTCTGAATCCTCTTTGCAAATCAGCTGCGACAGAAAACAAAGAGATTTAGAAATGTTCTTTTTCTAACTCAAATGCTGGTAGGGGAAAAAAATCTGTCTTCATTCACCCACCTCTAAATCTTGGCTGGCCAGATTGAGTTCTGGGGCAGGCTTTTCTTTCAGCACAGCAACAATGCAGGCACTCAACTGAGTCCTTTTGACTGAGCTTGGGCCACTGCTCCCCAGATCCACAGTATCGGTGCCTCCTCCGGATTTTTCCTCTCCTTCTGATGCTAGACACAAAGAGAAGAGTCTGTGCCTCTTAAAAGGAGACATTTGAAGCAAGGTGTCAGGGTTCCAAGTAATAAGTCCATTGCAAGCAAGATTCCATGGCATTTGAACTCCTCAAAGATTACTTTCATTGGAAATATCATATTAGCACATATCTGGTGAAAACCAACTTGATTTATTTCATTATTAAAAGTAAAAGATTTTCTACTTTCTCAAAACAATCAGTCACATGGTCCAATCATTGCACAGTCCTGACAACGGGCTGGCATCCCTCTGCCTTCTTCCGACCAAGTGTGAAAATGTCCTTGGTTTTCAAAAGAAAGTATTTTGTTTTGGCGAGAAAAATCCCTCTATCTAAAAATCCCTCCCTCCCTAACCCTCAGTTCCAGTGTGGCAACACTGAAGTGGACAAAATGGTTTCAGTCAGGTGAGCTTCAGGGTTAACACAAGACTCCCTTGCAAAACTTTCTGTCACTATTGCCATCAGTAGTGTTTTGTTTTTTTTTCCCAAAAAGCACTATTTTATATATAAAGGTAAAGGTTCCCCTCGCACATACATGCAAGTCGTTTCCGCCTCTAGTGGGGCGGTGCTCATCTCCGTCACAAAGCCGAAGAGCCAGTGCTGTCCGAAGACGTCTCCATGGTCATGTGGCCGGCAGGACTACACGACGAAGGCGCACAAAGCGCTATTACTTTCCCACCAAAGGGGTCCCTGTTTTTCTACTTGCATTTTTTTACGTGCTTTCGAACTGCTAGGTTGGCAGAAGCTGGAACAAGTAACATGAGCTCACTAGGGATTCAAACCACCAAACGGCCGATCTTTCTGATCGACAAGCTCAGCATCTTAGCCACTGAGCCACCATGTCCCTATTATTTTATATATAAGCCTCAGTAAACAACCAAATCAGATAAAGAAATAAAAGAAAACATGCATGCAGTATGTCCACTCCGTAGCAGCTTACAATCAATGGGATACATAGCACTTTGGCTCAGAATTAGAAATGTTCCCTGTCTGGCTATAGTTGGCAAGCCAGCAATTATGAGTTTAGAGGTTCTCCCAAGGTCATAATGTTTGTAAGGTACAAATACTGGCCCTGTTCAAGTATAACACTAATTTGAAACATGCTCGAACCTGCACAGAATGGCTTGTTCCATTTGAATTTGGCTCACAGAGAAAACCAGTTTTATCAACCGTGCTTTCATCATGGCTTGCTCGAAAAGATTCCATAAATTAATGTCAAGGAACTCATACTGCATCTAGCATTGTGCTGGCGCCAAGTAAAAAAAGATAAAAACCACGAAAATTCTGTGGTTGCTATTTGAAGGGGAAGGGTATACGACTATAATTGAGCCCAACATTCCCGTTGCTGAGCGAGACACTTGTTAAGTGAGTTTTACTCTTATTTCACACCCTTGCCACAGCTCTTAAGTGCATCGTTGCAGTTCTTAAGTTAGTAACATGGTTGTTAAGTGAATCTGGCCTTCCTTCCCCATTGACTCGTCAGAAAGTTGCAAAAGGGGGATCCCATGAACCCTGAGACTGTCATAAACACGAGTCAGTTGCCAAGTGCCTGAATTTTGTTCACATGTCCATGGGGATGCTGCAACCATCATTAAAAATACGGCCATAAATCACTTGTTTTCCTTGTAATTTAGAACGGTCACTAAATGAACTGTTGTAAGACAGGGACTACTTGTACAGCTGAGGTATAGACCTGAGAGGAATATTAGTGTTAACATGCCCTGTTCCTTCCTTCCTTCAGTCAGCCTTGGAAGCCATATTTTACTTAGAAGCTTCAAGGCTGCCACATTTTAGTGCCTGGGAATTTGGGAGGGGGGGATTTCATAGAGCGGTGGAAGATTAGACACAACAACACTCTTTCTTAGAGAGTAAAGGACATGTTGCCCTGCACCTGGAGGGGAGTGACTGGGGGGAATGTCTCCAGTTGGGACGATGGTTTGATTGGGCCATGTGATGGACTGGTGGGTGCAGGGGATGGATCTTTGATTTCTCTTTTGGGAAGGGAGAAACCCGGAACTCCCAGATTCAGCTTTTCCCAGATGTGCCAATATGACTCTTAATAAATTTCTTACTTGGATGAACTTTGTTTCTGGGTGCTGAATGAAATGGGGAGTTTCACTGGAGGCTGACACCTTCATGACTAGGCAGTATTTCTCCAAATGATCTTTATTACCTTGTGCTATGGGTGTAGCCTGATCCTCCTTTTTTATGGCCTGCAGGTAAAGTTCCAGAAGTTGACGGGACCGTCGCTCCTCTTCCCGCCTATCCAGGGTTTCCTGAAGGCTGGCTTGTAACCTCTGGGTTTGGAGTGGATTCTCTGAAAGTTCTCGAGCCAGATCTGAACACGGTACATCAACGAGTGCCTGGAAGAAGAGAGGACCTAGCACTTGGTAGCCAAGGTGAGAGATGCTCAGGACTCCCCCCATTTAGCTCGAAGCCATCATTAAATGTGGCCATTAGAAGGAATGCCAGCTTCGCTGGTGGAAGATTCCAGAAATTGGGTGGCCATATAAATAAATCTACTAGCTCGATACCCATGCTTCGCTACAAAACTATGTGCTTAGGGCTTAGTTTTTGGGGAGGAAAATAAGGGAAAAAATTCTGGCTCTCCCCACCAGCATCCATTGGTATTCATCTGGCTAGCCTCCTGTCAGTGTATGAGAGAGTTGAGGGCTGTTTGGAAACTGAAACATAGAAACTGAAACAGTATTTGCTGTGTGAGCAAGAAGGAGACAGCAAGGAGCCTAGGCACGGGCATTAGCTCAACTCTTCTGTACTAAAGTTGGTTGCTGCTGTGAAACTAAACTCCTCTCCTCTACTTGTGTTTTGCTCTTGGAACAAGTTTCTTTTCAGGTGGGGAGGAGTAGTAGAACTCCTTAGCATCAGAGCGTGTTAATAATAATAATAAAGGGAACACTAATGCTGGTCATTTCAAAAAATCTTTCTTGGTGAGCACCTAGAAGCCGAGAGGAACCTAATGTGCCAAATTTCAAATGTGTTGGCTTTACAGTTCTGGAGATTTTGTGATGATGGGTGAGGGGTCTTTCGCTTCTATATATATAGATTTATTTCAATCAGTATATAAAACCAGATTGGATTTGATTTAGATCAACTCAATTTAAATCGTGATATGATTTAAAGTAGTAAACTAGTAAAAAGGCTTGATTTAAATCAGCTTGATTTAAACCATAATTTTAAAAGAGCAACTGTCATCTCTATCCCGCAGCGGCTCCTCCTCTGACTCACTGTTGACTCACCGACAGTCCCTTTCAACTTCAGTGGGATGGCTGGTGAAGCGACAGTGATATAACAAGGTGAGGGACGTGGCAAACAGCAGGTGAGTGGATGCCTGCTAACAAGTGCTGCCAGGATGGGTCTGAAATGACAGGTGCTCTTTAATATTATATTTATAAGCAGTTTAGAAGGTTTCACTTTCATTTTTACTGCTTGCCCTTCCTCCTCACTCTTAGAACCTGGTGGTACAGATGCATTTCTCTTCAAACCACCAAGCAGTTTGTAATGTACATAGATTTGCAAAACAGTGGGATAAAAGAATGTTCCTGAACTTTGTTTTATGACTTATCTTATGGATACTGTGAAACTGTCTGAATGCATCAATGCAGTGCATGTTATCTCAATTTTCAGAGCTTGGGATTCATTGAATGAGTTTACCAAAAATGTAAATATTGCAGAATATACAGCCTTGTGCTACATAACTTAAGCTCCATTTCATGCTGAATAAACTAAATTATTAATGTATCTTAAATAGAAAACCATCTTTAGACAGATTTTTTTTACTCCAAAGGCATTACATTAAAATAATTTTTATAAAAATAAAAATTAAATCATCATTTTTTTATCCATTCTGTATAAAACAAAGGTGACAAGAGTAAGAGGCTGGAACAAGAGATATTGTAGACTTGACCTTTTTATACCTGGAGGTCTTCTTCAGACATCAGTACGATGGTAGACAGATCATTCTTCAGCTGCCTAGCCAAAACTTTCCATTTTTCTCCACTGCTGTCCACTTCAGTTGTGTTTGTGATCTCTTCCTCTAGCCAAGTTGTGCCCTCACCTGAAAGGGATAGAATTATGAATCCACTAGACATTAAAAATTAAGAGATGTGTGTAATTTCACACACTGGGCATCACCCAATGTCAGAAAGAGTTTATTGGCACCATTTCATGCTAACAGGGTTTATTAAAAGGCATAAGCTTTCATGATTGCTTATGCCTTTTAAAATTTCTCTCCCCATCCCCAAACAAACACCTACAAACTTCTCCAAGTGTAATAATAAGACATTCAGAGGACCAACTGATCCTTGAATTCATCCTCTGAATGTCGATCAAAGTTATCTAAACTTTGTTTGCACTTCTTTGGCTCTGAACTTCTAAAGCATTAGTTCCATACCTGTGCTGGTCCATTTCTCATTCTTGGCTACCACCTCAAATTTGGTGTTTTGGGGCAGGCACAAAAAGTAATCGTTGTCATCTATTATGGTGCCGTCTTCAGCCAGTACCAAAGTGACAGGCTGTGAGGCCAAGTCAATTGCTAGCAAATGGCAGGCTGTGGAAAAAGAGGACAAGGCGGAACAATTTCTCTGCATCGGCCAAGAAGGTTTCTCGGGTTAAATTTTATTTCCTACCCTTTGTATCAGCCCTTAAAAAGAAAAAGAAAAAAAACCACGGAGAGACCTTGGAGGTCATTTAGTCCAACCCCCAGCCCAAGCAGACCCTGCACCATTTCTGACAGAGGGCAGTCCAGTCTCTTCTTGAAAGCTTCCAGTGATGAAACTCCCACAACTTCCAAAGGCAACTTTTCTTCCATGGGTTGATTGTCCTCACTGTCAGAAGATTTCTCCTTATTTCTGGGTTGAATCTCTCCTTGTTCTGTTTCCAGCCATTGTTCCTTGTCTGGGTGCTTTGGAAAATAGCTTGACACCCCCCCCCCCTTCCTCTCTGTGGCAGCCCCTCAAATATTGGAAGGCTGCTATCCTGGTCCTTCCCTTCCCTAGACTAGCATGTTTTAGCCTCCAGTCACTCCCTCTTGCGCTCTCTCCCTCTCTTTCTCTCCCTCTTTCTTTCTCTCTCTCTTTCCTTCCTTTCCTTTCTTTTCTCCCTCTTTCTCTCCCTTTTGTTTTCTTTCCCTGTTTTTCTCTTTCTCTCATTCTTTCTCTCCCTCTTTTTTCTTTCTCTCCTTCCTTCCTTCCTTCCTTCCTTCCTTCCTTCCTTCCTTCCTTCCTTCCTTCCTTCCTTCCTTCCTTTCTCTTTCCTTTCCTTTCTCTCCCTCTCCCTTCAAATATTGGAAGACTGCTGTCCTGCCTCCCCTGGTCCTTCTCTTCTCTTTCTCTCCAGCAGCGAATACTTTCATGCCCAGGAAACAGAACATCTGTATCCCTTCGGTGTAGAGCAGTAGTACAGTAGGCCACACTGCCCGCAGGGCCAAATGTGCCTGCTATGATCCCCAAAGCAGAAAATCTTACCTTTCCTCTTCAATTCCTGGAGGCTGGAGGTGGCCACTCCAAGCTGTTCCTGTTGGCCCGTCCGCCTGATCAGGCATTGCTTCAACAGGGGTAGCCTTGAACCGCCTTCTGCCATCGCTTTTCTTGCTTCCACTTTTCTTGGGTTTGAATTCTATTGTGGAACAACCACCGTTCACTGCAGGAAACCAATCGGAGTCCGGCAAAAACCTTTCTGAGGCACTCTGGGAGATGTAGTTCAGTCTGAAAGGCGCCCTTCCCCATATCTTGTGGCATGATGGGGAATGTAGTTTTCATCCCTGCTCAAACTTCAGTTTTGTTGGAAGGAAAAAAGGTTTGTTTGTACTGCTTAGTCATCTTCCCAGTCCCCGCCAAAACATCAGTGGGTACATTCTGAGTTTGTGAGTGTGGTTTTATAGGTGACATTTTAGCTTTTTAAAATACACTACATATCTTACGACAGGCAGGGCACTCCTTAATATTTTTAGCGTTTTGTGAACTCCTTACACACATTATCTTGAGAAGGATGACATTGCAAAGGACTCTCAAGGCCTTCCACTCTTAAGAAACCAGGAGTGAGTTAAAAAAAACAGGTGAGGATGCTGTAGAAATCATTAGGTGAGGTTGTGCAATCCCAGCAGCAATTGTGTTTTTGTGCAGTGCTATCCAGAATGAAACATCCTTTTCATCAGACTCTCAGTTCATTGCTAAAAAAATTCCTAATATCTTTATTTTTGTAAAAGTTTTTTATTTTTTAAAGACAAACATTAACAAACACAAACATAAAACAACAGCATAAAACCATGTTCCAAAATACAATGTGTCGGTACATTTTTTTCGTGCAATGTCACAATATCAACAGTCTTCCCCTTCTAAACATACATTCAAATTACATAAGTCAACTATACATATTATGTTATATTATACAGTATTATTATTGTATCATTATTAGACTCAGCTATAAATTTACATAGTTCTTATCGAGTGAATCTAAGTTTTCAAAATTCCTAATATTTTCTTGCCTTCCTCCAGATAATGTCTGATTAACCTTGATTTTAATGTTCTTTTTAAAAATTCATATTCTTCACTATTTGTTTTAATTCTGTTGGCTGCTTAGAAACCAAGGCACAAATCAAGTAAATGTAACAAATATCTTAATCAGGGTTGTCTAAACTTTAAGACTTGGGACATCTGGGAGTTGAAGTCCCCAAGTCTTAAAAGTTGCCAAGGCCGCACATACCTACCCTAAATAGACTTGTGTACATCTTTCAGTTGCAGGATTGTTTATACAGGTAGTCGTCAAGTGAAAACCGCAAATTTATTTTTCTGAGTGAGACATTTGTTAAGTGAGTTTTGCCACCATTTTAGGACCTTTTTTCTTTTGCCACAATTGATAAGTTAATAACCAGGTTGTTAAGTGAATCTGGATTCCCCATTGAACGTTGCTTGTCAGAAGGTCGCAAAAGGGGATCACGTGACCATGGGGATGATGGTCATAAGTGCAAAAAGTGGCCATAAGTCCCTTTTTCCATTGCCATTGTGGCAACTTCCAATGGTCACTAAATGAACTAAGTCGAGGACTACCTGTATTTATCTAGTTAACGCTGGAATTCCTTTTGTTTCGAGAAGATCTATAAATCTCTTGACCTTTCCTTCAAGTGGGCACAGTCAAAAGCGAGTCCCTTGCCTCTTTTCCAAGGTCCAGACCTCTCCCCCCCGCCCCCCCCCGGCATTTCTCTCTCTCTCTCTCTCCTTCCTTCCTTCCTCTTTCTTTCCTTCCTTCCCCTTCCCTCCTCTTTCTTTCTTTCCTTCCTCCCTCCCTCCTTCCTCCCTCCCTCTTTCTTTCCTTCCTTCCTCCTTCCTCCCCTTTCTTTCCTTCCTTCCCCTTCCCTCCTCTTTCTTTCCTCCCTTCCTCCCTTCTCTCCTTCCTCCCCTCTTTCTTTCCTTCCTCCCCCTTCCTTCCTTCTTTCCTCCCTCCTTCTTTCTTTCTTTCTTTCTTTCCTTCCTTCTTTCCTCCCTCCTTCTTTCTTTCTTTCTTTCTTTCTTTCCTTCCTTCCTTCCTTCCTTCCTCCCTCCAACCCTCCCTCCTTCCTTCCTTCCCCTTCCTTCCTTCTTTCCTCTTTCTTTCTTTCCTTCCTCCCTCCAACCCTCCCTCCTTCCTTCCTTCCCTCCCACTTTCCTTCCTTCCTTCCCCTTCTTTCTTTCTTTCTTTCTTTCTTTCTTTCTTTCTTTCTTTCTTTCTTTCTTTCTTTCTTTCTTTCTTTCTTTCTTTCTTTCCTTCCTTCCTTCCTTCCTTCCTTCCTTCCTTCCTTCCTTCTTCCAACCCTCCTTCCTTCCTTCTTTCTTTCCTCCCTCCCTCTTCCTCCCTTCCTTCCTTCCCCTTTTCCCCTCCCTCTCTCTCCCTTTCCCTCTCTCTCTTTCTTTCCTTCCTCCCTCCCTTTCCCCTCCTTTTCTCAGCGCTTCTCCCGATCGGCGCCTCGGGGCTCGATTGCTCCCGCCTGGTCCGGCCGCCTTCCTCGGCCCTCGCTTCCAGCCCCGCCGCGATTAGCCGGGTCTGGAAACATGGCCTCCTCGGAGCAGGCTGAGCAACCTGGGCAGGTGAGCAACCCTGGGCTGGAGCGGGGGTGGGCAGAGACCTTGAAGGTGGGGGGGGGGCCTCCTATCCCTGGGAGGTGGGGAGGGGCGCTTGGGGCCCTCGGCTCTTTGGAGTTGCAAGGGGGGGGGGAACCGCAGCTCTTATCCGGGGAAGGGCAGGTATGGGCTGCCCTTTGCCCCATAAAGGGGGGGGGGAGGAGGAGAGGAGGGGGCGCCCTGTTCATTGCCCTTTGCCCCGTAGAGGAGGGGGGGAGGGGTCCCCCTTTCTTTCCCATCCCCTCTCTCTTCCATCCCCCCATGTGAGCTCTTGGGGAGGAATCCCTAGGAATACCCTGGAAATAGGGGAAGCAGAGGGTTTTGCTTCGTAATGGGAAGGGGGAAGGAGGGGAATCCCATCAATGAAGGCAGTGGGTGAGAAATGAGGTCTTCTATCCTCCCCCTCCCTTAAGAAAAAGACAAGGGAGAATCCCCCAAAGGGGGATGGAGGACTTGAGGAGGGGGAGAATCATGGTTCGTTGTGTAGGGGCAAAGGGGAGGAGGAGAATTAGCTTCTGCTCCTTTGGAAAGGACCCAGGCAGGGCAAGGAGAAAGTCCTAGCCTTTGTGGCTGTCTGAAATTAAAAGCAGCAAAAAAAAAAAAAAAGGTAGAGAGGGATCTTTTTCTTCACATGGCATCAGCTCTCTCTCTCTCTCTCTCTCTCTCTCTCTCTCTCTCTCTCTCTCTCTCTCTGTCTCTGTCTCTCTCTCTCTCTCTCTCCCCCACACACACCTCTTCAGAGGGGAGGGTGGGCACTCATTCCAGCAGAGAGAAAAAGAAGGCCCTTGGATGGTCCCTTTTTGAGAGAGGTGGGCAGTTTCTAAATAGGATTGATAATTCTGGTGATCAGTTGACTTTTCTTTAGTTGGGCATGGTGGAAGTTGTAGTCCCACTTTGACAGGGCAGTCGGGCACCCAGGAACATCTGCAAATCTGCAGGTTCCACTTTCTCCCAGGAAGAGGCGCGAGAGGTTTACCTTTCCTTGTTCACAGCCTGGGAAAGTTGAGGTCCAAAGTAAGAGGGATACAAAACATTTGAGAACAGAAATAAAAACCATGTTTCTCTTTGCCATACTTAAAATTCTTATCCTCCTGAATGGATTCCTCTTATCTGAACCGAGGCATCTTAATCAGCTGATTGACATTTGGTCAGCCAGGGTGCCCACAAGTCACAACCAGCATTGCCAGTTGCGAGAGATGCCCAGAAAGACTGGAGATTCTTTTCTAGGAACACAGGAAGAACTTTCTTATTTCACTGATTTCGTTTGTCTTGTAATAGTATTGATGATGCTGATCCATAGCACCTCATAGTAGCAAAAAATAAAATTATAAGAAACCCCTCTGGTACATACATATGAATAGCTGTGATATTTGTACATGGCTGTTTATATTTACACAGTACCGATTTTGATTTATTTCAGCATGTCTGTGTGTGAGCAATCCCACTATTTGTGCGTGCTTTTCTCTTAATTCTATCAGTGAACCATGGGTTCATTTTTAAGCTGTGCAGAATCACAATTGTAGGTCTGTATTAGGACTGGCACTGACTTGATGCGGGAGTCTGGTGATTTTCAATTGAAAGCTGATGTATTTAAGAGACTGAATAAGTACCAGAAAATTATTCTGCAGAAAGCCTGTTTATCTGCCCTTGATTTTTACACACATACACACACTGTCCTGGTTTTCTTTCTTAATCCATTTCTTTAGACACGTCCATAAACATTTGTCTTTTTCTTATTCCTTCATCTTAACCTGAACTGATTTATATGGCTCAATAATCGTCCATAATAGCCAAATGAAGTTCTAATTGGATGAATCATTTAGGCTATGTCTCTGAGGAGTCTGGAAGCTTTTTTTTTTTTTTTTAAATATCTGTACATTTATGTAAAATTCAATAAAGTCTTTAAAAAGGGAAAAAAAGACGAGCAATTGTGGTTTCTGAGAAGATAATAGATGAGGGCAGCTGAGAAGTTCCGGCTCAATACGCAAGCTGAGAAGCAAGAAAGAGGCAGGCTTGTAATCATTGGGGCATCTTTCTTGTATCACAATATTACAGGAATGAAAAATGCTTGTAATAAAAAAAAAATTGGGAGGGGAAGGTACTTTTTTTCTCTTCAACTCTCTTAGCACAGGGCTTCACAATCGTTGTTATCCAAGGGGACACACCATACTGTGTGCAACATGTTGAGAGCCACTATCTGAAAATTAACAGGCCAGCAACTCTTTCAGAAGAGCTCCCAGGAAGGTTAAAGGGGTACCCCCCCCCCCAAAAAAAAGGCTCCTTAAGCACCTACAAGTTTAAAGCACCAAATTTGCCCCATTAAACCTGCCCAAATTATAAAAACACACACAAAAATGGGTCACACTCATTTGGGGGGCTGCCAAGAATGTTAGTAGGCCACACTTTCTGAACCTCACTTCAAAAAAATCTGGAGATATTGCTGCCAAGAGTTTTATTTAAGCACCTCACCATACTGCTATCCCTCCCATTCTTTCCCCATTCTTTTTCAATTCACAAACTTCTTGAATGCCACATAAAGACAGATAATAGCCTGCTTGAATATTAATCACCAGACAAACCTTCATCGGAGTCTATTCATATTACCCTTTCATCTTTTTTTCACCTGCAGACTCTGGAGGTCAAAACATTTCTTAGACTGTACAAATACTAACATATTAATTGGATTTGCCATCATACGTGGTGGAGCCACAGCTGTTTGTTAGTCTATCAGTTGCACTGTTGTTGTTTTTTAAAAAATGCATTCAGTCACCCATCTTCCCCAAAGCTTTCTGTCTCCCTTCCCCCCACCCCCCCTTTCCAGAGTCAGCAATCTTGTTTTCATTGATCTTTTTGGAAGAAAGGGGGCTTGTGAGTGGATGGTTCTCTTTTGGCAATATAAGATCAAATGGAAAGAGAGCCACTGAAGAAAATATACGGTTGGAGTCAGTAAAAGATGAGCAGAGCTGCAGGAAACAGGAAAGTGTGATAAAGAAACTCAAGTGCCCTGCCTTGGCTCTCTATATGGTATACAGAGAAAGGAGGGGAACCACTGTTATTTTAGCCCAGGGGTCCCCAAATGTGATAACTTTAAGACTTGTGGACTTCAACTTCCAGAACTCTCCAGCCAGCATAGCTGGGTGAGAATTCTGGGAATTGAAGTTCACAAGTCTTAAAGTTGCCATGTTTAGAGACCTCTGTTTTAGCCTATATCAATATAATTCCAATGTTCTTACCTGCCTGACATATTAATATCAACATTTACAGGGGAGTGGGCTCACCTAATATATTTACCCAACATATATTTCTTCTGGAAGAAGATTGCTACTTTAATGGTGGATCCCATAAAGGTGTGAAGTTACCCCTTTGGACTGCCAAGGAAGAGCTAGTTATAAATCAAACTTGGTGGAAGGAATTCAGCCCAAAGAATTGGGGAGTAGAGCAGCAGCATCTCCCTGAAAACACAAAATATTTGCATTTTCCTTGACTGCCCATCTGGGAATTAGAACTATAAGCTCTCTGTGTTGCATCTTTTTTCAGTATTTGGAATTATTTGAAAATTACTGGAAGTGAGCAGAGCAGGAAGCATATTAACTGGGTTCTTGAAAAAAGACCGATGGCAGGTTTGCATATTTCCCTTTATTCCTTGTCCCACATCTGAAACCTTAATAATCCAAGCTGAGGCCTTTTTAAAACAGGCCATTTCTATTTTTCTTTCTCTCCTTTCTTGGACCCAGTGTTGTTCCTGATTGCCTTTTATATTCATGTGAGGAATTCATGGAACTGCAAAACAGAAAGAGGCACTGGTGAAAATCTAATTTCTTCCTGCATTATAAGGGAGAAAGAGTCAAACATTTATTAACTCTCTTCCACTTAATTTTCGTGCATCATATTCACTGGCCACATGTCTGGCCTGGACTTTTTAATGAGATGCAGCAGAGAAGGATATATTGGTCCAGAGGCTGGAACCAGATTCTGTCATTGACGTATGCATACTTCTGCTTTTTTCCTTTAAATAAGAAAAGGGCAAACAACATTTTTTTTGTTACATTTTATAAAAAAAAAAATTCCCTCTGGTTTTGGGACAGACAACTGCTTTTGTTTCGAAGCCAAAACAAATGCAACTTTGAGTTTTCTACAGATGGCAGTAATAATACCACTGCAAAATGTTGCCAGTATTTGTTTGGTAGAAGGCAGCTTGTTGAGTGGCAGAAGCAAAAGCCAGAACCGGGTGTGGATGCCCTTTTAAGGTCCCCTCCAGCCAACTGCTTCTTTGCTCATCTCTGACATTGATTGATTTTCTTCTGGAGATTTGGATAGGAGATTTACTTTGACTTTTTTTCAACCTAAACTGTGTCTCACAGCTCTCCAGTAATTAAAAGAGAAAAAGAAATTTAGAACAGGCCTGGGTGGAACATAAAGCAACCCTTCTTTATTTATATATGTTCCTCCTGTGGGATCAGCTTCATAAGCCCAGGAAAGGATGTAGCTTATTTATGGAGTTGTCAATACATGTAAAACCAGCTAACATTTTTCCGATTTCCTGCTCTCTGGTCTTTTTAAAATAGAGGTTGAACTTGTGATTCTTTCCAAGGAAGGGAAATGCTTTGCCCCTGAGTTACCTGCCCATTTTCCTTCTTCTTCCCCTTTGGGCTTATGTTTTTTTTTT
>BLBF01000057.1:5910555-5928183 GCA_015471245.1 Laticauda colubrina
TCCTCCTCCTCCTCCTCCTCCTCCTCCTCCTCCTCCTCCTCCTCCTCTTTTCACCTTTGTTTCAGTGGTGAAACATTCAGGAACGGTAGAGCCCTTAATAGGAACTACGCATAAGACTCAAAAAGGATTGAAAGAAAAGCACAATTTCTCTCCCGGGAAGCAGAAAGCATCAGTTTAGCCCCCTCCTCCCTCTCTCCCCAGTCCTTGGTAGACATTGCCATGATTGAGTTCATGGCAGGGACCATGAGGACTAGAAACTTACCCGCAGCCGTTTATGAAATTATCCCCCTTCCCCCTCTCCCCCATCAAAGACCCTTGCTCCAATTTATACCGCAAGCCACCCAGTCCCCTTGAAGCAACCTTCTTCAAGCTTAAATAATCTGCACTTTGTCCTCAAGCAGTAGCAAATGGATGGAGGACGGTGGGGAGCCGCAGAGTCTACGATGACCATCATTGTTGTTCTTGTTGTTGTCGTTGTTGCTATTATTTTTGTTATTGTTGTTATTCCTGTTGTTACTGTTATTACTATTATTATTATTGTTGTTGTTGTTGTTGTTATTGGCCTCTCATTTCCCCGCTGTCAGTTTTGGCCTATTAAAGCTTCCTCTCACAATAGGAAGGGTAACCTTGTGTTCTCAGGGTGTCAGCATCTCGCTCCAATGCCATTTACAGCCACGTTTGTCACTGTTGGCATGGGATCAGCATCTCCTTGAACCCAGATGCTCACTGACACTCTCCCACTCCCCTCCCTTCCCCTCCCCTCCCTGCACCGCATCCCCTTTGCGGAGGCTCTGTTTTCGCCCTGCTGTGGCTTTGGGCGTTCCTACGAATGGAATCCCCTTCCTTTCTCACTCTCTCTTTGTTGTTGTTGTTGCCAAAATTGGGACACAAGTCCATCCCTTTTTCCTTTTCTGTGTTCTGATCTTTAGAGTTTGACGAAATATAATCGTGGGCCAGAAATTTAGCGAGAGGCCCATATGCACGCATTAAAAAAAAGTTTGTCAAAAGCCCTTTCTATAAGTTACATAGAACCTGTCTTATCCACTGTATTTATTAACTTTCTAGTCACTGTCAGTTTTTCCATATATTAAACTTTTATTGGAAGAATGCATTAATTTGTCAAAGCCTTTTCTGTTATGCTTGACCTCTTGGTGAGATTTTGGGTCGAATCGCTTTTTCTTCCCACCGCCCCCGCCCTCCCTTCTCGGTTTAGTCTCTTTCCTGCTGACTCTGTTTATTGAGTGGCGTCTTACTTTTTCTTTCTTTGAGGTTTGCACAAAATGCACTCTTTTAATCTATCGATTCCTTTTAATGTGTTGATCTGGACAAATACTGTCTTCCCACTGTCCACGGATGCCGATCTGCTTCTCAAGAGGACATGTTTAAAGGGGAGCTGTCATCTTTGCTTAAGTCTCCCGGCTTCAGATCAATTGGAGGGTTTCCTTGAAACTCTTCCTATGTCTAAAGGAGACGGTTTAATTGAAGACGGTGCTTCCCTGCCTTCGACACTGTGCAGGTACAGCTGGCACCTGAGGCAGTCAGCAGGTCTGGGCTGTGTTTGGAAAAAACATACAGAATAACAAGAGTTGGAAGGGACCTTGTGGGTCATCTAGTCCACACACCCCACCCCCGCTCAAGCAGGAGACCCTGTATTATTTCTGCCCACTCTCTCTTTGAAAGCCTCCAGTGATGAAGCACCCACAACTTCCGAGGGCAACTTCTGTTCCATGGGCTAATTGTTCTCCCTGTCAGAAAGTTTCTCCTTATTTCCAGGTTGAATCTCTCCTGGTCAGTTTCCATCCATTATTCCTTGCCTGGCCTTTGGGTGCTTTGGACAATAGCTTGGCCCCCTCTTTTTCTTTGGGGAAGCCCCTCACATCCTAGAAGACTGCTATCCTGCCTCCCCTGGTCCTTCTCTTCCCTACGCTAGTCAGGCCCAGTTCTTGCAACTGTTCTTCATATGATTTAGCCTCCAGTCCCCTCATCATCCTGGTTCCTCTTCTCTGTACTCTTTCTAGTGTCTCAACATCTTTTTTACAGAGTAGTGACCAAAACTGGATGAAGGACTCTAGGTGTGGTCTTGCTAAGGCTTCATAGAGCAGTATTAGTACCTCACATGATTTTGATTCTATTAATGCAGTTTAGGATTGTATCGGCTTTTTTAGCTGCTGCCGCACACTGTTGGTTCCTATTTAATTGGTTGTCCGCTAAGACTCCGAGACCCCTCTCAAAGTTACTGCTGTTAAGCCAGATTTTACCTAATCTATACATATACTTTTGGTTTTTCTTGCCTAAGTGTGAGATATGTGCCTTTAAAGAAGGAGTCTTGGATCTATGGATTTGGAAATCATGTGCCTTGTAGAAGCAAGAAATATTTCTTTTTTTGTGCCTGTAAGCCCCTTCAGTTTAAATTTTGTAAGGTGCCTCCTGCTTACCCTGATCCTAGTCCTTTTTTTATCCATACAACTAGATTTCTTATTGATAACTATTTGCAAATACATGGACGTTGGTAATATTTGGTGATGAATAACAATAAAATAATATGCATCACATTATTCCAATAAGAATCCCTCCCCTCCCCTTATAGCCCTTTTCTCGAGGTGTCCATCAGCCCATTTCTCTTGCAATACCATACTGGTTATTCAACAATGCAAATGGCTTTGTTTTATTTTTCAATTTAATAGTTCATTTTCCTCGATAAACATAGACCATATCCGTCCTTACTGAGGGAGAGACAACTCCCACTTGATGCTGGCCTATATCTTTTAATTTAAAAATATATATACATATTTTGTAACTGGGATTTTTTGAGCATGCTGGCAAATTTATCCTCCTGTTTCTCAATTTATTCTTCTTGGCCTTATTATTCAATAAGAGAAAAAGAAATACCTGGATTCAACTTATGGAGTTTGTACACCAAAGGTTCTGTGATAGTCTATAGAAGGAAGGAACAAGTTTCTAGGCAGAACTACTCACTTAGTCCTGACTCATCCTCTTTTTGGAATCTTTTTCTCTTGTTTGCAAAGAGATGAGGGGACAACAACTCCTTTGCAGGCTTCATTGTGAGCTTTAAGTAGATCTCCCTCCTTAGGAGAGATTCCTTGCTGTGTGTATATATCCAAAAGAGGGCAGTAGTTACCTACACTTTTTAAGAGACGCAGCCCTTCAATTTGCCCTACGTCTTTCCCAGAGGTAGCATTTCCTGCACAAGCTGCTGATTTTCGTTTAGTGCTATTTCAACTTGCGCCTTGGATCTTCATCCTGTGTGTTTTTAACTCTTTCTCTGTGGTTTAGCCAGCTGGATTCTGTTTGCAAAAATAGGTTTGACATCGGCCTTAACGGTTCCTCACGTTTCTTTCTTTTCCCTTGTGATTTAATCCTTCTTTCCTCTGCTTAACAGCTAATCCTCGACTTATGACCACCATCGAGCCCGACTTTCCATTTGTCTGCAAGACACACTTGAGTTTTTGCCCCACTTTGCAACCTACCTTGCCACAATTTTTAGTGAATCACTGCAATTGTTAAGTTTAGTAACACGGTCGTTAAGTGAATCTGGCTTCCCCATTGACTTTGATTGCCAGAAGGTCACAGAAGGGGTTCACATGACCCCAGGACACTGCAACAGTCATAACTCTGGGTTGGTTGCCAAGCATCTGAATTTTGAACCATGGGGATTCTGCAATAGTGTGAAAAATGGATATATGTCATTTTTCTCATTGGCATTGTAACTTTGAATGGTCACTAAATGGACTGTTCTAAGTTGAGGACTACCTATAATATGGCATTATGGTTTTCAGATGTCCTAGGAGTAGCACTAATCATGGCTAGTTAGCAAATGCCAAGTTCAGATT
This sequence comes from Laticauda colubrina, assembly GCA_015471245.1. Taxonomy (NCBI): domain Eukaryota; kingdom Metazoa; phylum Chordata; class Lepidosauria; order Squamata; family Elapidae; genus Laticauda; species Laticauda colubrina. The sequence goes on from BLBF01000057.1 coordinate 5,914,407, forward strand.
AATGAATTTGGTTAAAATTGAGTTACAGTTAGACCTGATGCTTATATAATGCCTGGGCCCAATAAAATCAGGAAGGCCAAATTTTCTCGGAGAAGAATAGAGTAGAGTAGAGTAGAGTAGAATAAGGAATAGAATAGAAATAGAACAGAACAGAACAAAATAGAATAGGATAGAATAGAATTCTTTATTGGCCAAGTGTGACTGGACACGCAAGGAATTTGTCTTTGGTGCATAAGTTCTCAGTGTATACAAAGGAAAAATAAAATACATTCATCAAGAATCAGAAGATACAACACTTAGTGTAGAAGGAAATGTGTAGGACCACATTCATCTTCTGATCTCTTAACTAAAGTGACAGCGATTTATCCAGCTTTAAATAACTACCACCTTTTCAAGAGGCAAAAATGTGGACGTTGGGATTTTTTTTTGACAGGAGAAGTGAACAGAGCAGGGGAGGACTGGCAGGAGTGGGTGGGAAGGCAGGTCTAACGAGAAATGAACAGTAGCGAGTGCTGTAGAAAGTACTGCATGCTCTTTTCTGTGTTTTGCATGGCATGTAATTTTTGATGTAATGGCAACCACTGTTTAAGAAATGTCAAACATTGTACTAGTAGGGGACACTGTCATCCTACAGCAACTCTAGTCAAATTCTGTGTAACTTGCAAAGTTACATAACTTAATCCATGGAGGTTTCTAATCCTGTGCTCTTCATGTTACATAATGGTCTTGCTTTGGCTGCATACCAACTTGGGTTGGTTCCTAACCAACTTCACCAGAAGTTTTGCATGGAATAAAATGTTACAAAAAGCGCTGTAGAGTAGTGACACTAAGGCTTCTACAGCACTTTGAAGTCTTCCAGATGCTATTCAGACATTACCTAGTTGTAATCCAATTGGATAACTCCAGGATAACTTGCTAGAGTATAGTTACTCCAGGTTTAGAGGTTTGATAACCTATCTTTTCCTCATTTGGAGCAGAATTCCTCAGCATCCCTGGGGGCCTTCTTCATGTAAATCAGAGCTGTGTCATCTAAGCATGGCCCTTTCTCCATCTTGTAGGTGAGAGTTGTGATTCAGTAACATCTAAGAAGGCAGCATGTGCCCTATAGTATCCATGGTTTTTTTCCCTTCGTTTTAAGACTCTGTAATCCCTTTCATTGGGGTGGAGTCTGGGAGACTGAATGGAGCTGAGCATTTGCTGGCTGGATGCCCTTCCCAAAGCCTACATGGAGTTCGCAGCAAAAAAAAATAATAATTCTTGCGCCCCAATAGAGAAACACTACCTAGGATTGAACTCTCAACTTTCTGAGTGGGAAGTGAGCGTCTTCATCTCTAGGCCACCCCTATAGTATCTCCACTCCTATGGTATCCCATAATTTATGCAGGTTTCTTCTCCCCCCCCCCCCCCCCCGGCAGATCAGCAGCAACTGAGCATTAACAGCGGTGGGGCTTTTTCATCCCTATTTCCAGAAGAAATGGTTGCTAACCAGTGGCCTGAGCCATAATACTAGAGAGCAGAACAAACAATGATTTGATGTAGAGACAGTAGCAGAGCTTCATAAAATCTGTCTAATTCAGTTACCCTTCTCCATAGATCCCTGAAATGGCATTTCTATATGCCATACATTGCAGGACTGTTTTGGTGAGATTTTCCCTGGAAGCTCCAGTGGTCTCTTAAATTACTTTCTCTGCTTGTTCTTCAGTTGGCCTCACCCAGTTGCAGTAAGGGTCTTATAAGTATATGCATCTGTGTGTGCTTATGTTTGTGCAGACTACCTGTGTATAGATCGCTGAGGAGGGGAGACAGAAGGGAGGGAGGGAGGCTGGGAAGGAAAAACATCTCACAAGAGATTTGTCGCTGGGGAAATCCACAAAGCACGTGGATTTTTCTAGCGTGAGATGCTTTTGCTCAGTGTGAGATTTCCTCACCGGAGACTTGCTCTCTCCCCCCCCCCCCCCCCGAAATAAAAAAATAAATAAATCAAATCCGTATATTAGCTGTGAAGGAGAGAACATAAAAAGAGGACAGTGGAAGAAACGTTAAGACCTTTTATAGCCCTTCCATTATCATTGCTTAAATCTTGACATGGTCTTTATTTGCAATGTCATTTGAGGTAAAGGGATTTTGCTAACTTTCTTCTTCTTATTTGTCTAGTCATTCACTCTCATTTCTTCTTTTTTTCTCCTGTTGAAACTGTCACCCTGGGATTTCAGTCCTGGGAGCCTGGGCACCTCTAGGAAAACTGCTCCTGCTTTGAACCAAAGAAGTCCCTCTCAGACTCCTTTGAAATGCACGGTTGAAATGTACATTGTGCCTTTTCGTGGTTGTTGGTTTAAACCTTACCAAAGTTGTGGAGCTGCTGCTTCTTACTGTAAATGAGAAGCACTGGACGTGTGAAGGAAGATAGTAGAAAACTCAGTTTTAAAATGATTTTTAAATCTGCGCTTGTTTATTTGTGCATCAGAGAATGAATGCATCTCCCTGATTTCCCTCTTGCCTTTTAGACTTCACCACTTAAGAATTTGCAATCTAGTTATTAAAAACAGACACTTTCTGGAAATGTTTTGTAGAACTGTCAACTAATCCATTTATCTTTTTTTTTTTAAGCGCTGGGGTAGTTTAGGACATCCATGGTTTATAGGAGGTTTGTGGCCTTTTCCTGTGACTCTGAAAGAATCTTGTTTTGTACCCATTGTTCCTTTTTATTTATTTTGGCTTTCTCTTCTCTTCTCTCTCTCTCTCTCTCTCTCTCCCTCCCTCCCTCCTTCCCTCCCTCCTTTTCCTTCATCTAGGTTCTCTCCTCCTTTTGTTAGAAGCATGAATGCTGCTAACATTCCTTCATATCTATCGCTGAAAAGACAGCGAATGGTAGATCCAGTTCGATTTCACTGATTCCCTGTGGCCAAGACAAATGCTTGCTCTTCTGTTGTAGGGACAACCCTTAAAAGGGAAGGTTTTAATGTTGCTGGCTGCTCTACACTACTAAACAGAAGAGGATTATTATTATTTAAGATTTAATCTTCAATTCACAGTCTGGGATTGGTAAAAACTTAGCAGTTCAAGTCCTAACCAAGGACCTAAGAGCTATTAATAATAATTTAAGTAATTTTAAGTATATAGGCAGTTCCGAGTTAGGTGGGTTTTTTTTTTTTTTTAAATCAGAATATTCAGGTCTAATAAGTTCAAAATTTCCATGTATCTAGGTAGCCCTTGAGGTATTGCTCCAAGGGGCCCTATTACTATTGATAGAACCATTGGTTTCTTCCTTCCTCCACAATCCCTGAACTTCAATGTGCAGATTGCGGTATTTCATTATTTTTTTCTCGTCGTTTCTCCCCAATTCGTGCATCCCCTGATTATTGCAACATCAATGAACCACACTTTTTTTTTTCTTTTCCACAATAGTGATGTCAGGAGTATTATGGGCCAGATTTCTGTTTTTGGATTCAGAAGTCCCACAAGATCTTGACTTGTTCATTTTCAAAAACTTTGTCAGTTTGGTATTCCCAGCCATTTTTTGCCGCCTTCGAACACAAACCTCTGGCAAAGCTTCCAATGGATGAGTTTGGCAATCTGATCTTGATGTGGTTGAAGAATCAGTGTGTGAGATTTTGCTGCAGCCACCGATAAAGATGATCCACGGTTTCATTTATTATTGTGATGATTATGATGGTTATTAGTGTTATTTTGTTGTACCCCATGAAAACACAACTTAGCCCCCTCTCCTTGGTGGGGCAGTCTCTGAGAGCATAGACTGCCCCAGCCAATGGCACCAGGGGGCCGGCCCTTGTAAGCTGTCATCTCGACGGTTACAGGAAAGGATCTGTATTTAAACAGCAACACAGCATTGGGATCGCTCGAGAAGGATATTAATGCTAATTCATCTGCTCGCCCCCCGCCGAGTGCGTTATTTGTTTAAATCTGTAGAATCCCACGGCGCGTTTATATTCTCGCCAGAGTGAGCCTCTGCTCCCTGTAATTATTTAACATTATATGCTGATATAAATTGTAACAGTTAAAGAATGGTAATGAGAAAGGGGGGTTGTGCAGAGGGAGGGGGAGGAAAAAAAATAACACAAACTTAACCTTAGAAATGGCAGCGTCAGCGCTTAAAAACAGCATCGAACAACTTTTTTTTTCCCTCTCCACTTTCTCTTCCTCTCTCTCTCTCTCTCTTTTTTTTTCTCTCCCTCCTAGCCACCCGCAAAATATGCTTGTGGAAACTGCTATATACCCAACTGCCTGTTTGTGTAACGGGCACGCGCACACACCAATAACGGAATTGCACGGGAGGGTTGGCCCTCGAATTAACTGCTTCCCGGTTTGATGCCAAGACAAGACACTTCCCCCTGGGGAGACGGAGCCAGAGGTTAAGCTAACAAGCCGTTGGATGTCAGTATTGTACTACCAAAGAGCCCTTGGCCCCCTTCATTTCCCTCCCCCCAAAGAGTAACCTCTGGACCTATATGCTTTTCTTCCCCCAGGCATTCAATCTATATCTGCTTTTTTTCTCCCTCTTTTTGCAAGAGATTCAGATCCCAAATCATCCTGTTTGTGCCCACCTCAGATTGGCTCAGTTTGGTATGGATTTTAGATACTGTAGGGAAAACAAGACATTTAGAACTGTTAACAGTGGAACGACTTACCACCGGAAGTTGTAAACACTCCAACAATGGAAGTTTTCAAGGAGAGATTGGGCAACCATTGGTCGGAAATGGTATGGGGTTTCCTTCCTGAGAAGGAGGTTGGACTAGAAGACCTCCAAGGTCCCTTCCAACTCTTGTTAGTCTGTTATTCTCCCCTTTGCTTAGAGGCCTACAAAGCTACGATCAAGCTGATGGAGGGGTGTGTGAGAGCTGGGACAAAGTTGAAGTGAAACAATTAGAGCTGGTTGTGAAAACTCTGCTGGAGAGTCTGGAATAATACTTAGTGGCCTGTGCTTGGGAAAATGGATCACTGACAAAGATACTTCCAGTGGTGTAGAGGTAGTCCTTACCTTTACGATCAGAACTGAGCCCAAAATTGATGTTGCTATTAATATCTGGCTAATGTAATATTCTGTATTCTTTAAATTCAACTGGATATGTTAGAGAAATTTGTTAAGCGAGTTTTGTTCCATTTTACGATGGGCTGGGTTTTAGATTCTCAAAAGATCTTACAAAATCTGTTGGTTTACAGCCTTCAAATTAGTTTTACCATCGATGATAAAGGTTGAATTAATTTATTCCGGATTTAATTCATTGAAAAATGCAGCCTCTTCTAATGTTATTTTACTCTGTTTAACATTTATTTATTTATTTTTATTTTAAGTCAGGAAAACAATTTTGATTTTTATTTTTTTTTAAAAAAGGATCTACATTAGTAGGTTTTTTAATACGATTTTTGGTTAAACCATTGGAATTGTATTTAGAAGTTCCGCTTTTGTTCTCCTTTACCTGTAAAAACATAGTTTAAAGTCAAAGGATGCTTGCTCATCAATTATGAATTAATCAGTTCAAAGTTATAGTTTGGTTCAGCTCTTCACCCCCCCCCAAAAAAAGCCCGGCATCATAAAAAACTGGCAATAAACAGCCTTGGGGTTAACAATCTGAAAAACACACAAGGAAGAACCGAGAGGAGGGAAAACACTCTCAAAAAAGTTCTGGCCCAGGTTCTTAAAAGTTTCAGTGGGTTCCTTTAATGTGCAGTTTACCTAGCCAAGTGGAATCCTTGCCAGTGGTGATAATTAAAGAAGGGCCACAGATAATTTAATGTCTCACTCTGATGGAAGAACACCCCACGCCGCTTGTGGTCCTCACTTGGCAGCCTGCAGGAAAGGTTGCCAAGACGGCTCAGGAAGTATGCGGGCAATCACCCAGTGAAAGAAATACGAGTTGATTAATCCTATTTGTTTACTAATTGATTAATTCTGCATATGAATAAAACAGCAGTTTTGCAGGAAACAAGTGCTTTGCGCCTCCCCCCCCCCCTCCGAAAGGAAGCCCTGCCTCCCACACCTTCCTCTTTTGGGGAGGTTGTTTGGACAGGGCTGAAATTTTTGTAATAAATAAAACAAATCTTTCAGTTACTGTCCCTGAAGTCACCAGGAACTTGAGCTTGTCCTCAGGAAGTTTTATCCTAAATAATTACAGGAGCTAAGTTGGCCTGGTCCTTTTGTATCTACTGTTCACAAAGAGTTATGGCCCCTTAACATTTATACAATCCCAAGTTGCAGTTTTGGTTGGTTTTAAGACAGCTTGGAGTAGATTAATTCAATAGAGTGGAGATCGTTTGATTTTAAAGGTTATATAGACCTTCACAGAAAGCGCTCTGAGAGTTTGAAATCATTCGTGAATACCATACACTAAAATTCAGGCACAGGATCTATTTAGGTGCATGCTATTTAGCTATTTAGCTGTTGAGGAATACCAAAAATTGGCAATCAAAACACCTGCTTTTGATCCACTTGTGTACTAAAGTAGCGACTTGAAATTCTCCAGATATTTGGAACTGTTTCCACCATGGCCCGTGGAGTTTGCTGAAAATATTGCTGAAAGACCAAACTTTGTAGTTTTAGTGGACACTGATTGCAACTTTACATGATTTCACTGTCATATTTTGGACCTGTCAGGGTTCCTTCCTTCCTTCCTTCCTGTATGGCTTGGAATACATATGATAATAGTAGAATATCTATCTATATCCCAAAGGAGCTTATAATACTATGGTGCATGTATGATAAATATGCAGCCAATTTTATAAGATGAGGAATACGAGAAGTTTTATATATGTTATAGATTGCATTTTGAAATATATTGGCTCATGGGAATGGAATAAATATCTAGGCCATTTATCCACTTAAGCACAGTATCTCTTACTTGGAGGAAAAAAATCTGCTTTTCCTCCTATATAACTTCTCAAATGGCAGTCAGTAACTATATGATCCAGTGTCTGGCAAGAAAAACCACGAGTCTGAACCTCCTTCACAGCTCAGAAAGCTACGATGCCCTCTATTCACCGATATTCTTGATCCCAACTTAATTTCACATCCCTTGAATGTAAATTGTGCTCTCTTTATTCTAAGCAAAAAATCTTTCTCAGGGTGGTCTGAAATGGACTCGTTCTTTTATGTGAAAAATTTCTCTTTTACTGTGGTTCTCTTCTCTTAACCTGAACATTAAACCTTGCTTTAGTTAGAAAAAGGGAAAACAATCCATTTATATCTCAGTTTTTCCAAAGGGTATGTGAGGCTTCGATCTGAAAGACATTCAGCAGAATCACCTCTTTGAGCTGAATCTTCCAGCCAGATCTCCGGATCAGTCCGTTCTGTCAAATTCAACCAACTGTCATTGAATTGATCAGAGATCAATAGACTTTTGGCTCGTCCTTTTTGGCAAACCAATTCAAATCTATAAAGGAAGTCATAAATTTGGGTAGAGTTTTAGTTGATTCATATGCCCACAGTACCCAAAATGTACCACCACCCCCAAAAAAAGAAAAATGGAGACCAGTGGCATGCAGATAAGTAGGTGATTTTCAGAAACTTCCCAAAAAAATTCACTTCTGGTTTCCCCGAGAAATTGTTGAGGTCTGGAGCTAAACTGCTACTTGATTTGCAAAGTAGTGTGATGGTCGGTCGAACTGCTCTGGCAGGCTGGACTGGAGCCAACCTTCACCACAATTCATACTGTGTCAGTTTAATAAATGCACTACTTAAATTATGAAATTACAAAAGAAAAAAGAGAATGCACTTATTCAGACTCTTAATACATTAAAAATAAGGCATTAAAACACTGACTTTTTCCCCCCTTTCCAGAATCAATAATGAACAGGAAGGGTTGTAGACATTAACAGTCATGGACATTCAAACTCTTATACATAAATTATCCGAGAAAAATGCACATAAGACTTGAATAATGTAAATACATTAATGCATTTAATAATTTAAACATTAAAGCGCAGGCAGGAATTCGCGGCAGAGGCTGTTCTGAGATAAGGAACGACCCTGGAAGTTGCACGACTCAAGATCGATGGCCGCTTTCCCCTTGAGGAAACTCGAGGGGGAAAGGAGGGGGCTGGAGGAATCGGAGTGACCGCTTGGCAAGAGGAATCCCAGAATGTCCCCCATTTCCAGTTTGCCTTTCGTTTGTCTCTTTGTCCCAACTATTCTATGCCATCCCAAGTTCTATGAAAGTGAACGGTTTCCTTTCCAGAACTTGCCCAGAAGCCTGGGTGGCACCCTTGCACCTACCCTATTCCCTGTACATAAAACCACTGAAAGGGATGGAGTCTTTATTGCTCCCAGATGATCTGCACCTTCATTCTCTGGATCAGATGTGGCTCCAGAGCCGCGGGTTGCCGACCCCTGCTCTGGATCAATGAGCTATTTTGAGGGATACCTCCATGTTTTTTAGATTATCTCCATGTCCCTTTGTGTACTTTTAGGCCCACCAGGAAAAAGTCCCTTTGTTACTTAACGCCCGAAAACGTCAGCAGGACTGTTGACTTACACAACAGGTTGGAAAAGATCAAGCTGGCATATGTTTTGTGGACAAGCCATGAGGCTCCTTCAAGAAAGTTGGCCTTATTCAGAGTTTCTGATCTTCTGTCTGAAATAAAGCCCCTTTGTAATTAGGGAATTGATAGCTCTAATTACAAGCCGTAAGTAAGGGCCAATGGATCAATTTTTTTATCCAGATTCTGTCACTTTCCTCGTTGCTCAGTCTGAAATCCTCTGTTTATTTTTTTTTTTTTTGCTGGCAACATTTATTTGTGATTCCCATCTTCCAAGTAAAATGAAACATTGCTTTTCCCTTACAAGGAATGTTTCCAAATTCCTTATTTCAGAAGACACACTTTTAAATGCCTTCTAATAAAATCATCCTAGCATTTGTAGAAATCTCTTCTCCCATTTCTTCAGGTGGTAGGATAAAAGATAGGAAAGCTGATAAGGCTGGGAGGGGAAATATGGAAATATTCCAGGAAAAGAGCAGTAAGAAAAAAAAAAAAAAACGGTAGCAGAATAAGATTTCTAGAAATGTTGAAAGTAAAAAAAAAAAAGGGGGGGGAAATCTGCTCTTCTACTTTTTCTAGAGAAAGATTTTTTTCCCATGTTCCCATCATCCCTCCTCAGTTCTCTGGTTTTCTGTATAATAAAACCAGAGGCTGAATAAGCACCTTTCTCTATGCAGAGCACATGCCTGATTGCCGAATTATGGATTGCTAGTTCTGTTTGCTGGCAAAATATTTAGCGGGTGAATTTTGGCATGCATAAACTGGCTACAAACGATTGGCTGGGGTTTGCGTTTTGCTCCAACTTTTGAGACTGATCTTAAACTAGATTCCTGGGAATTGATCAAGTAAAAATCCTGAGTAAAGTTCCAAGTTTTTCCCAATGCTGCACAGCAGAATAAAGTAGAAATGGCCTCTAATTTCCATCAGAAGACCTTTTCTGCTGCAGAGATGGAGACCACCTCGCTGAGAATGCATCTAGACACCGTTAGGTTCCGATCGAATCACTCGTTGGAAGTCCAGCTAATTAAAATAGGACTTTTTTTTAAAACTAACCTACTTGGCAGGAATTTGAAACGGGTCTAACCCAATTTCTGCATGTTGATGTGTTTCCCCGAAAATAAGAGACCCTGTCTTATATTTTTTTGCCACCAAAAAAAAAAAAAAAAAAAGGCACCAGGTCTTATTTTCAGGGGACGTCATCCATTGAGTAACCTCACTTGTGCACGTCGCTCCTGGCCTCCTTTTCGCTGTCAGAGGCCTTCAGGAATTACTTCTTCTGTGACCAGTAAGGCTTTCCTGAAGGCCTCTGGAGCCAATAACAGAGCTCTGGTTCGATCCAGAGCTTTGTTCTCAGCTCCAGAGGCCTTCCAGAAAGCCTTGCCAGCTGCAAAAGAAATGGGCTGGCAAGGCAGGTATTGGGGTGTGTGAGGCCTGGCTACAACTGTCCAGAGTAGGGCAGCTTCATCCCCTCATCCCCACCCTAGCTTGATTTTAACCCGTGCACTCTGGAGTGGGTAGGGTCTTAATTAGGGCTTATTTTGAGGTTAGGGCTTATATTGGGCGCATGTGTAAAAATCAAGCTAGGACTTACTTTCAGGGCAGGTTGCATTTTCAGGGAAACAGGGCATATCAGAAATATTTTCCTCTGAATGCATAGAGGCAGTGATAAATGAATTGATCCCCTGGATGGAGGACTTCTGGACCTGCTAAAATTTTTCTTTCCCTCTCATTCCATGCATTGAGCAGCCCTTGAATAACCTCCCCGCTTTGGTCCTGGTTGTTTCCTTTTTCTTTTTGATTTGGGAGGTACAAACCATACATACAAGTAGTCCATGCAACAGATTCTGCCTGAGGGCAGGTTAAAAAAAAAACACCTGCCAAACTGAGCATTACAAATACTTATCAGATGAAGAATCTTGATATTCAGAAATGGGTGGAGCCTGGTCTCTCTAAGTGGTTCTTTCTTTTTCTACCTTGTCCCCTCAATTTTTTTCTTTCCGCTCTTCCTTCTTTCATTTGCTTTCTTTCCTGCCACGCCTTTCCTGCCCTTCCTTGCTAGATCCCTTCTATTGGAGGTTGAAATTATGCTTTCTCTTGCAAGCAAAACTTTTAACACTCCCCCCGCCACACACACACACACACTTATCTGACATTCTCCTTTCTCTCTGTTAAGGGGTTAAGCCTTCACATTTCTGAAAATATTTGGCTGGGAACTGAGAAGAAGCTGCTAAGGCAGTAGATTCCTTGGCTTATGACAGCCTTTGAGAATAGAAATCTCCCTTTTCTATCGGCAGAGGATGAGCAAAGCACCAAGATCTACTCTCCAGTTGCTCATAGATCTTGGTGCTTGGCTTTGTTCACAGATCTTAAGCCTCTACAGATGGAAATGAGAGACTTCTGTTCTCTGAGGCTGCCAGAAGCTAAGGAATCTACTATCTTAGATGGAAGACAACCCTAAGATTGTTAAAATTATGTGCCATATTAGCCAACTGGATTGTTTTAATACATAAAAATATATATTCTGAGAGAGAGCGAAGGAATGAGCAATTTTCTCCTCTCCCTATATGTGAAAAATTCAGTGCTTCTCATTCACATGCAAGTTTATGTAAATTTCAAGGGCTCCGTAGATTTATTGGATTAGCATATTTGTACCCCACCTTTTAGCTAAAACTCCAACGATTAATTCACGATGATTTCATTAATTAGGTGACAGCTCTTCTTCTCCATCGTTATTAATATCGGCCTTATTAGCCAGAAATGATTTACTTATTCACTAGTACTTCAGATTATTCGTCCTCATTTATTTATCATTATTATTATCTTCATCATCATCTTGGTAGAGAGAAGCATGATGGTTCTTTTTTGTTCTTCTTTAAAGAACATGATAACAAAAATTGCATTTTCTCTTTACTTTTAAGCTATCATAGAGGAAAAAAAAGAGTGGACTATTAGATTTAGAAGACCAAATTATAAAAAAAAATAAATGGAGGGAAAGGGGGAAAAAACCACAGAAAAACAAACCCAGCCCTTAGAAAAGTGCATTTGGTCAATTGCAGCTCTAATGAAATATAGAAAAGACTCAATAAAAGGGCCTTTATTACTTTAAATGTTTTAAATTAACCATCAGGTTAATGTTTTTGTCTCATTTTTTGATTCGATTGGGAGTTCTTTTCTAGGTATCTTTGCCACTTGAGTGCTAATTGGATTTCCACGGATAAATGGTGCTAGCCAAGCAGCCCTTACCTCACTGTGTTTCTTACTTGAGCATTTATATTATTTGTTTTTACTGTAAATGTTAATAAATCTTCACATGGGCAGAGCTGGGCAGAGGAGAACAGGGGATGAGGTTTATCCATCAGAAAAAGAATGGAAGGAGAAGATGGCAGTCTTGGAAAAGCAAAGAACAGGATCTTTGGTGTGGATTATTTTATTTTATTATTTATTTTATTGTATTGTTTTATTGTATTGTGTTTATTTTATTTTATTTTATTATTTTATGGTACACAGTACTCAGCCAAGCAGTTAATCCATAATCCTTAAGATAAAAAGTGTTGATTTCCTCAGCAGACCTGCAGACAGAGCTTGGAAGCATCCAAATTGGGTTACCATTGATGGGTGGGATGAAAAGCCTTTCATGAGGCCCTATTTCAGAAGAAAAAGATAGCGTATTGCTTTCTTTTTTCTTTTTAAAGAATATTGCAAACCTCTTAGACAAGATGTTTCCAAACCTGACATAAGTGCCCTGTTTTTGATGGAACAGGCCTTCTCAAGAGCTGGGTTTTCCAAGTCCTGAACAAGAGAAACGTTGGGCTGGATCAGAGGTGGCATTCAGCTGGTTCTGAGCAGTTCTGGAGAACCGGTAGCAGAAATTTTGAGTTGTTCGGAGAACCGGCCAATCCCGCCTCTAACTGGCCCCGCCCCATCTATTCTCCACCTCCCATTGAGTCACAGCTGATTGGCTGGGTCTCCTTTTGTTGCCCTGCCCAGGAGAACAGAACTGAAAAGCAGGTTAGTGGGATGGGGGGGAGGGAATGAGGATTTTGCAGTATATCCTTCCCCTGCCACGCCCCAACAAGCCACGCCCACAGAATCGATAGTAAAAAAATCTTGAATCCCACCACTGGACTGGATTGATATATTTTGCAGCTGAAGATGTTTGCATTTAGGCTTAAACCCAATTTGTGTTTGTGTAGTCTGTGTGTGTGTGTGTGTGTGTGTGTGTGTGTGTGTATTTTATAATCTCCCCCCCTTTTTTTAAAAAAAAAAAATACCTGGTTGGAAATTATTCTCAGTTGCTTTTTGTAGAAAGAATGGGGATCCATTTCCAACTGTTGGCAACATCTTTGGTTAAACATGGTACAGCCCAGTAGTCCTCAGTCATGGACTTACTACCACAATCGAGCCCAAAATTTTCTGTTGCTGAACGAGACAGCTGGTTAAGCAAGTTTTGCCATTTTGCAACGCTCCTCTCCACAGTTGTGACATTAGTAACCCAGTTGTTAAGTGAAATCTGGCTTGTCCAAAAGTTGCAAAAGGGAGGAATCACGTGACCTTGGGACCAGTGGTGGGATTCAATTTTTTTTTATGACTGGTTCTTTGGGCGTGGCTTGGTGAGTGTGGCAGGGGAAGGATATTGCAAAATCCCCCTTACCTCCCCACCCCACTAACCTGCTTTCCAGCTCCGTTCTCCTCTGCAGGGCAACCCAAGGAGAGCCAGCCGATCAGCTGGGACTCGATGGGAGGCAGAGAAGAGATGGGATAGGACAGTTCTCCGAACGACTCAAAATTTCCATTACCGGTTCTTCACAACTGGTCAGAACCTACTGAATACCACCTCTGCTTGGGACATAGCAATGGACAATTTTGATCCAGTGATTGTGAGGATGCTGCACTGGCCATGTGGGGAAAAAAAAACAGTCGTAAATCACTTTTTTTCAATGCTTCTGTCACTTGGGCCACTAAAACAAACAGTTGTAAGTTGAGGACTACCTGTATAGAGGTTGAGATTTTTTTTCCTCCAATAGATATGTACTGCCTCTGTCTTTCCTTTCCTGATGCTTTTGCAATAGGTAAAAATCTACTGGCTTTCTTCCCCACCCCACCCCGTTCCTTCTCTAAAGAAGGTAATTGGTTATTAATTTTTTAGTAGGGAAAAAGTGTAATTGTAATAATGCTTGACATGTGCTGACTACTTCAAGGTTTAAGAAAAATTTAAAAAAACAGGATGGGAGGGAGGGAAGGAGAGAGAGAGAGAGAGAGAGAGAGAGAGAGAGAGAGAGAGAGAGAG
>BLBF01000057.1:5928193-5953330 GCA_015471245.1 Laticauda colubrina
AGAGAGAGAGAGAGAGAGAGAGAGAGAGAGAGAGAGAGAGAGAGAGAAAAGAACGTTTTTAAAAAGCTCAATTGGTAAGTTTGCTTAGTGTCAGAATTCCTGAGTGTCTTTTTAGTGACAACCCTTGATTTTCCCCTCATTTCTGATGAAAGACAGGGTGGCATAGTGGTTAATGTGACGGACTAACATCTGGGAAACCTAGCCTCTTTCATAGTTTCAGCCAGAGAAGCTGATTAGCTGACTTCAGGCCAGCCAGTCACATTTCATCCAACTTATCTTACATGGAGAAGCTCCATGTCTTATATGAAACGTGGGCTTTCAATCTTTGAAATCAACAAAATTCAACTTCCCCAACCTAGTGGCTTCCAGATAGGTTGGGATTATACTACCCAGAATTTTCAGCCAATCTGGGCATCTAAAGAGCACCAGTTGGGATAAATAGGAAATTAGACACATCTTTTACTTTTATAAAAATGTAACACGGGTTTTTTTCAAACTTAACAGCTTTAAGACTTGTGGACTTCAACTCCCAGAATTCCTCTTCCAGTCATCTTAGCTCAGGAATTCTGGAAGTTGAAGTCCACACATCTTAAACTTGCCAAGTTTGAAGGCCCTTGATGTAACAAAAGGAGGGACTTCATCTGTTCTTCAAGAAGAAAATCAGCTTCTCTACCTGAGACAGAAGGCAGATATTCCTCCCGGCTTTCCTGGCTCCAAAATCCACAGGCATTAAACTAAAGTAACGATAGGAACACCAACTTTTTGTCCCTAGAAGGGTAAAATTAACACAACAAGAGGGACGCCTGCATAATTTGCCATTCTTCCATGTTTGTTTTGCTCTCCTTACATATTCCATGGAGTTTGGTCCTACCTTCATGGACCAGCAGTTTGCTCTCTGAGATTCCAGCCAGACATTTTTCCTGGGGGTGGCAGTAAGAGCTTCTGTCTGGAAAGCAAGTTTTCTTCTCCCCCCACCCCACCCTGGACTCCAACTTCCATGGAGGTAGTTGAAGGAAGAAGGATATAATACAACCTTCTCCCCTGAGAATCTGGTTTTGCTTCTTTTTGATGGAATTCTCTCTCTCTTTCTCTCTCGCTTCCCCTCCTTTCTCTTCCCCCCACTCTGTCCCCTGGTAAGGTTATCATGACAGGTCTTTGGTGTTTTTTCTTTTTTTAAAAATAGTTGAGCATAATGGCCATAAAAGATGCTGGATGGCCCCCACGGGAAGCTGAAGGAGCCCATTCATTCATGGAATATTTACGGTGCGACTGACAAGCCTACAAGCCAATATTTCATTGTTCCTTGCCTTGTTTTTGGAGTTACTTTGATGTTGCATTTGTGCAGACCGGATCTTGCCTAGACAAAACATGTCCACCAGTGGCTAAGGACATTGAGGCTGGCAAGTTAGTGCCCAAAAATCGTAGGTGGTAATGGAAAGTTTAGACCAGGGTTGGGCTGAACTAGATCTAGATCTCACAAGGTGAGCCAATTCCTGGCTCAGTTTCAGGTCACCAAAAGTTGTTTTAGAAAATGCTGGGATATAAATGTCATTTAAATCCTCTGATGGCCAGTCGAAAGAGTAAAGGATCTTTATCTTTCTCACTGGATCTCTTAGTTGGATCTTTCCCCTATGCTTTTATCTTTGGTCTTTTGCCAAAATCTTTGAGCCCCTTTAAGCACTCATTCAGGACTAGAGAACTTTGAAATTAGCATCTACCTGGGCTTCCAAAGTGCTGTAATTTCAAATTATGATCCCAAGGTGATTGGGGAGCAGAAGGGACTGGCAGTGCCAATGAATATTTTTTATAGAATTACAGGCTTCACGGTTTTAACTTAGAAATCCTATTATGAGATCCCTCACTTCAAACAACATGGGACGCAGCCCCATCTTTCAGTTTGGTCCATGTTCTTGAGAAATAACGTTAATTCTCCATGGTTTTCCAGCCTTCCTATATGGATTCAGAATGGATTCTCTGCTCTTTTTATAATATGCTCGAACAAGCTCTTACTCTATAAAATGTCCAATCCTGGTTGTTGTTTTTTTTTTTTAATGCATTCTGTATTATGAGAATTCTGTAGATATTCACTGGTCTCCAGATATTTTAGGTCTGTCCCCAGATTGCTTTACAGAGCAACAACTTGCATTTGTGGAATGAACGAAAATTCACAAAGTCCAAGGCCATGCATAGATTTGGAGGGCCCTGTTTCTGTCATTCTGATATTTTATGAACTTTCCCCTAACTTGGTCCTCTGCTGCATCTCTGCCAATTCCTCCACTGGCATGGCCAAGAAGTACTTTTAAGTTTTCCTGAACATTGCTGTTTCTCTTTGAAGAATTCAGCAGTCAGTCCACTACACTGCAATCCAGGCCTATCAGAATCCATGTATCCAATATATCAAAGTGTTTTGAGAGAAACTTAGGTCAATAATGCCCTGCTTTAGAATTCCCTCACTACATATTTGCACAATAGGCCTTAAAATATATGACTTCATCATTTCATCTTCTGTACATTTCTATCAAGAATGTTTTATGCAGCAGATTAAAAAAAAATCAAAAGGCAACCTGTCTTTATTTTGTATAAAAGTGACAAATTGCATCTCAGAATATTTCCCAGTTGCTTTCAATGAAAGCAGAGAAGAGGGCATTGTAACTGAAAGGATCTTGATAGCAGAAAAAAGATATACTGGCCTAGTCAGAAGAAAACTAGATTATAATCTAAAATGTAATATAGTCTTCCCGATTCTCGTGGACTGCAAAACTCCCCAAATTCCTAGCACAGAGGCTGAGTATTTGAGAATACAATTTTTTTCAGATTCATCCTGGGACTTTTATCCTTCTGTCCTACTTTTTCTGCCTATCCCTAATTCCCAGCCCTAAGAAAAGCTGGGGGAAAAAAACAAAGACTTTGCTCTTTGCAAAGTGAAGCGTTGCAGCTTTGCAAAAGACTCTGGCCAACAAATCCAGAAGGCAGAGAGCCTGAAGAAGAGACTTACTTGATTGATTGATTGGATCGATTGATTGGCAGGGTGGAGACAGAACATCGGCTTTTCACCCTGACCCCGTGGGTGGTGTGCTGCAATGATAGGTCGGATAGGGTGTGCTTGATGCAATGGGTGTTTTTAAACCTTCTGTTTTGTAAGCCGCCCCAGAGAGCCTATGGGAATTGTTGCCACAAGCCAAAATAAATATATAAATAAATAAGCAAAAGAGATAAACTTAGTCTGGCTTAGGGACGACTATTGGCTACTGGCTAGTTTTAGTTTATCACCAAATAGTATGGCAGGTTTTTTATTTTTTTCTGATTTAGAAAAAAAAAAGGGGGGGGGGGAAATCCAGTTTTTTTTTTTTTTTTTTTTTTTAGAGTTCTGCTTTTTTAACAGCCTACTCCGAGTTTGAAGTCAGGGGGTAAAAGTCAGATGGAAGAAGAGAACAGAGGAACAATTACAAGTTAAAACGGTTGGGGATGAGATGGCATGCGTTAATGTCACACCATCTTGGGCAAAAAGAAAATAAAAGACCCGTTTCTTAAAATAAATAAATAAACCAGCTACTCTTAGAAAGAAAAGCGAGGAAGGCTGGGATCCTGCTTTCCAAATTAAGATGTCCTTTTTTCTGTCTATTTACTTTTGAAGAAGGGAAACGATCTGTGTTTTTCCAGACAAAATTCTCAGAAAAAGTTACATTTAAGCCTCTCTCTCTCTCCCCCACCCTCCTCTCTCTCTGACACACACACACACACACACATTTGAATAATCCCCCCCTTCTCCTTCCCCACCTCCTGTCCTTGTCATACACTGGGTTTAATGAGTAATTTTAAAAAATTGAAAATAAAAGGGGAAAATGAATAGGTGTTGAACTAGGCTGTGATATGTAAATGCCAACTAGTAATTACCTAAAACCACATATATTTTTTTTATTTCGGTTTCATCTTGCAAAAACATTTCATTTTCGCTGAGTGAAAACACTTAATTTGGGCTGCGTTTTTCTTGCACGGAGGCTGGGTGGCAGGCACTGTGGCGGTTCTCTCTGGCACGAGCTAGATGGCACACAAGCTCTTTCTCTGGTCTCCAGCATATCCTTGGCTGAGCCGGCTCCAAGGTTATTCACTCCTTAGGCTGGAATTCTTAACTGGGAAATATCACCTACCTGTCTCCATGTTGCAAAGGATTGTTCTTTTCTTTACTCGCTTTTAACCGTTTCTTTGTTTTTCCTTCCTTCCTTCCTTCCTTCCTTCCTTCCTTCCTTCCTTCCTTCCTTCCTTCCTTCCTTCCTTCCTTCCTTCCTTCCTTCTTTCTTTCTTTCTTTCTTTCTTTCTT
This sequence comes from Laticauda colubrina, assembly GCA_015471245.1. Lineage (NCBI taxonomy): Eukaryota > Metazoa > Chordata > Lepidosauria > Squamata > Elapidae > Laticauda > Laticauda colubrina. The sequence continues at coordinate 5,932,512 of BLBF01000057.1, forward strand.
TCTTTCTTTCCCTTCCTTGTTCGACCGGTGTTGAATTTGGCCTGTTTCAGAGCTATCTCTCTTATTCTAACAGGGGGCCTAGTCCCAAAAAACTTGAGCCAAAGTGTTTTCTGGCAATCAACAAAAATGAAACTGATGCTTGGTGGTGTGTGCAGAACTAATGAGTGCGCCCTAGTTCAGGAACACTAATATCTTTTAATAACATTTATTGGTTGGGAAAAGGGACCCCAGGAAAGCAAACAATGCTAACACCCACCTAATAACCCACCCAACCCCGTTTCTCAAACAAACCCCCCCCCCCATTTCTCTAAGCATTGTTTGATAGATATATCACTTGGCTTTCACAAAGAGAGTTTTATGGCACTTTGAAGATGACATATTGAAGCCACTATTTGCTGTGGATTTAAACTACATGATCCATAAAAGTGTAGTTCTATTCCCACTTAGCAGGGAATAAATCTCCCTGAAATGAATGTCACTGGGTAGTTGCCTTGCGCTAAGCCCAAGGTTTAAGGAGAATCGGTTAGGATCAGCTCTCTGAAGCCATGTATTGCAAACCATGGGGGGCTGGATTCACCCAGGACTTGCAGCCGGGTGTGGGTGGGGAGGCAGCATGGGAATCTAATCCCCACTGGCATGTTCTATGGCTATCTCTTTAACTAATGTTGTTTAGCCTGTTCCTTTTCTTGCAATCATCTCTCCGAATACTAATTCAGCAGTTACTAATGAACCTTCTCTTCTTCTGAGCTATTTATAGGTGTATTCCCCCTTTTCGCTGCTAATGCCACGGCGTCATTTACATCCCACTCTTCCCCCTGTCCCAAATAATTTTTCAGTTCCTGCATTCGTTTTGCTTTATATAGTGCGGTTCAACGTCTTCATTTATCCCTACACGCATGCGAACACGTTTGGCGATGGAGAGGGTGGATATATTCTGCGTACCAGATCTGGGTTGTAGAAATAGGGACGACTATTGGATGGCAGCAAAGAGTCAGGGTAATGGTAGTATTTAAATTGATATCCCAGGCTTCCCCTCCCCCCCCAGCTTATATATGTAGACTTCATTATCTTACCCATGACATAGAGTTGAGAGGTGATAGACCAGTAATAGTTATTCTTCTCGGTGTTGTGGCCTGCCAGCAACCAGAGGAGCTGGCGACAGTGAGGAGGTTGGGGAGGAACATGAGCCAGTCCTGGAGGCCGGGGAAGGCTCTGGCAAGGGCTTTGTGTTGGAGGCAGAGATAGGGCCAGGGTCGTCTGACAGTTATCAGCTGCCTTCAAAATTGAGATCAGTGGGGCAGAAGAACAGCTGGAGCCTGTTTCCCAGTGTGCGCATGCGCAGAGCTGCCAGAAGTAGGGAACAATTAAGAAACAAGGGCCGATTCGTAAAGCCACAGGTGGACAGAGAATGCCCCCTCCCATAGGGAATAAAAAGGAGCGAAAGGGGAATGCTGTTTGCAGGAGACAATTAATTCAAATCATTAGAGTGAAAATCTGTTCCTGACTTCTTGCCAAGTAATTGCTGCTACAGCGTGGTGTTTGGAAGATACCGGCCTGGCAACTCTCCCAGCCTGATAAAGGTCTGTAGTTGTGCAATCTCTTGAAAGACTGTTTGCTGGGACTTTGCTGATGAGGAATTTATTGTAACCTAAATAAAAGGGGTTTTGTCAAGACAAGGAGTCAGCTTCGTGATTTTGGGAAGCCTAGGTCAGAACAGTAGGTCCATGCATCTGGTCCTGTCATTTTAGAATCAGTTCTGGAAACTGGAAGACCTGCTGAGGATTATGGAGGTCGAAATTCAAAACAAATTGGAGGCACAAGGTTACAGAAGATCAGGTTGCATTTTGGGCCACACCTAATGAATCAGTATTTGTGATTACAGATGCAAAGAACATCTTAAAACATATAGAGGATCATACCCAGGAGAGTCACTATTAATTAGCCTATTTGGCTTATTACAATTCACCTGAATCTCTTTCTCTCCCACCAGCCTTTGGCGTGAGAAACCACGCTCATTCTTCACCGTTGGCTGGTGAAAAGAAAAAAGGCCCATTTTTAGTGGGCCAGAGGTTGGTAGGTCCCCTTCACTTCTACAAGGATGATCTTAGGAGGAAGAATCCTCCTTGTGTCAAGAACTTTCTGTCAAAAGAGTCAGGAGAATTCCCCAGAGTTGATGGTCCTTTCTTAAATGGCTATCTGTCACAGATGTGGTCATTTTTTTAAAAAAATGGCAAAATTCAGGTCCAGTCACATGATGCTTTGACTCATGGCCAGAATCCCAGGATTCCATTGTGGTCAGATTAACAGATGGAGTTGGAAGGGACCTTGTCAGTCATCTAGTCCAGCCCCCCCGTCCAAGACAGAGACCCTCCACCTGTGGTGGCGAACCTATAGCATGCATGCCACAGGTGGCACGCAGAGTCATTTGTACGGGCACGCGAGCCCTAGCCAAACTCATCTCAATGCGCCTGCACACTCCTCCCAGCTGATTTTTGGCCTGTTTGAGAACTTTTTTGGTCTCCCAGAGGCTTGAGGGAAGCCTCTGCAGCCTGTACATACCGGAAGTGATGAAACGGACCCAACTTTTCGGCCTCCAAAGGCTGCAGAGGCTTCCCTCAAGCCTCTGGGAGGCCGAAAATCAGCCGAGAGGTGCACACATGCTCAGTGCAGATAAGGGGGCGGTGATGGGGAAAATCGCGTGTGTATTCATGGGGGTCCCACGTATTGCCTTCTGGGTGCTGGCACATGACCGCGCTAGTGTGAGTGTGCACGCAATTTTTGGCACAGGAGCCCCAAAAGGTTAGCCACCACTGCCCTACATCATCCCCAGCAAATGGGAGTCCAATTTCTTCTTGAAGGTCTCAAGTGATGAAGCTCCCACAATTTCCGAGGGCAACTTCTCTTCCATGGGTTGATTGTTTTCACTGTCAGAAAGTTTCTCCTTATTTCCAGGTTGAAAAATCTCTCCTTGGTCAGTTTCCATCCCTTATTCCTTATCTGGCCTTCAGGTGCTTTATTTGGAAAATAGCTTGACCCCTTCCTCCTCTCTGTGGCAGCCCCTCAAATACTGAAAGACTGCTCTCCTGTCCCCCCTGGTCCTTCTCTTCCCTAGACATGCCAAGCCCAGTCCCTGCAACCGTTCGTTGTATGTTTTAGCCTCCAGTCCCCTCCTCATCCTGGTTGCTCTTCTCTGCGCTCTTTCTAGAGTCTCAACATCTTTTTTATAGTGTGGTGACCAAAACTGGATGCAGGACTCTCGGTGTGGTCTTAAAAAGGCTTTATAGAGTGGTATTAGTACTTCACTTGGTCAGCTAGCTCGTCTAGCTTCCTTCCTGATATGTTTAATTATTATGTTTTAATACTCTCGAATCCTTCCAATCATCCTAAGTCTCCTTTCCCCCAGTTGCAAAGAAAGAGAGCCAGAACCAGTAGGGTGACTTCTGTATTGCAAAAGAGAACACCTGGATGCTTTGTAGCATGGAAACCAGTAGACTTACATCCCAGGCAGGGTTTTTTCATCACACCTGCACTGTTTTTTTTTTTTTCTTAACAGCACCTTCCTACCCAGTGATTGAAGAGGAAAAAAAAAAACACTTTAATATTTTGAGCTGGTGGGGTTTAGGATGAAATAGCTCAGGGTTTCCCCTGCTTCAGTCTTAGTTGCGAATAAGCACCAGGGGGAGAAAAAATTACCTGCTTCCTCAAATGTTGAATCAAAAGAGATCCTGTGGTTGATGGATCTGAAAGATGGCGGTGTACCTAAATGGGTGCCAATCTAGCCAGCCCAAGATTTTTTATTCTGAAAAGGCTGTATCTGGAATCTGGAGGCACAGTGTCTCTTTAGCAAGATATATTGTTTCATAATTAGCCTCTTGCATTTTTCCATGACTGCTAGCATCAGCGTTCCTCAATGTGTTACCCTGATTAACAGCTGCTTTGCAACTATTTCCTTGTGCCACTGATGACCATATTTGTCAAGCTAGTCTTGACAAGAGTAGGGATTCCACCACCACCCCTTCTTGCCTGGCTTAAAACACCACATTTTTTTCACCCTCCCTCCCCAAAAAATAACAAGTGGGTGTTCCTCCCTCTTCACCATGAGGTCATGGTGACATTATGAAGTGGGTTTTGCTTCTGACAAAATCCCAGCAGATCTGTCAGTTAATCCATCTAGTCCATGTCAGTCTAGAATTTGAAAGCTGTTTTTAAGTGTAATATATTTCGACGGTGCCCTGATATTCAGAGAAACACAAGAATGGATACAGTGGGAAATTCTGAACCGAATAGACTACAATCTATAGAACTACCCTGTTTTCCCAAAAATGCGACATACCCTGAAAATAAAACCTAGCTTGATTTTTCCACGTGTGCCCAATATAAGCCCTACCCCCAAAATAAGCCCTAATTAAGATCCCGCCCACTCCAGATTGCATGGGTAAAAATTAAGCTAGGGTGGAGTTGTCCTATTACTTACCTTTGGATAGTTGTAGCCAGGTTTCAGACACCCCAACACCTGCCTCGCTGGACCATTTCTTCTGCAGACGGCAAGGCTGGCAAGGCTTTGCTGAAGGCCTCTGTTGCTGATAAGAAAGCTCTGGATCGATCCGGAGCTCAGTTATCGGTTGCAGAGACCTTCGGGAAAGCTTTGGCAGCCACAGAAGAAGCTCCTGAAGGTCTTTGACAGCAAAAAGGAGGCCAGGAGTGATACGCGCAAGTGAGGTTAGTCAGTGGATGACATTCCCCCAAAATAAGACCTGGTGCCTTTTTTTGATAGCAAAAATATTATAAGACAGAAACTTATTTTCAAGGAAATACGGCAGACAGTCTTCTCTCACTTCAGCTATATATAGTTACAAGCTGAATTAGATCCACAGATAACAAAGGAGGAGGTTATGTAATGGCTGTAGTCTCGGATTAAGACTGGACTCTTCACTTTCCAAGAATATCCTTGAAGGATTTGGGGGCCCTTAGATCTCACAGCTGACTCTTCAGAATGAAAACCTGGTGTCAAAGTTTGTGACTGCACTTTAATTCACACGAAAGCTTTCGCAGCTCTCAATCTAGAAGCTCCTTTCCCACAGCAGGCCAAGGCTGATGACTTGTACTTTTTTATTTCTGTGTTGGGGAAGTTGAAGATAGTTTACATATTCAGCCTGTGTGGCTATTTCGTATTTCACTGTATTGCGTGAACTTGAGCAAAAGGGTTAATTTCTGGGTTGCAAACAATGTCGGCGTATTGGTTTGGTCTCGGAAGCGGAGTCAGATAATGTTTGAGTACTGATTTTTCCAGAGAATGGATAGCCGGTAACGATTTTAAGATAACCGTGGCAAAATCCCTCGTACCCACTGTATTTTCATTGTCCCTAGAAATTTGAGGCTATAGATAATGGGTGTGTTTTTGTGTGTTGCAGAGAAAGCAGCCAAGGATATCTCTGTAGAAGTTGTGTCTGATAGCAGGAGCAGGAGGATCTCTCCTTCTTTCTTAGCCATAATTTTGTAATGTCATTTTCAATCAATAGGCCTTTAGCAAAAAGATGATGGAGGAGACCTTTTAAATAATTTAGCTCTTGTTAATGGAGCGATTTCATTTTTTGATAGAATGGCTTTATTGGGAAGTAGATCTTTTGCACTGTGCTTCTTCCCTTCATGATAACCTCTCTGCCATTCCCCCCCTCCCAATCCTCTATGTGTGGAATCAAAGCTGAGCTCTCAGCCTGCTTATCAGAAATAACATTGTGAATTTGGGGTAAAAAAATTCTCTTCCTTCAATTTTAGGTCAGCAAAGCCATTTAGACATCCAAGGGTTCTGTGTAAGCTTTAAGATCAGTTGTAATCTCTGTGTAGGCTGTGTATGAGTTAGATGGCAGTGAGCTTGTCTCTCCAATAAAATCTTTTTAGAGACTTTAAGGCATTTAAAGAGTGACCAGAAAGGACTTTTGTATAGACATTCCTTAATCTGTACAAATAAAAGAATATCAAGTTATAATATTCTTTGCAGCTATTAATGAAATTTCCTGACAGAAGAAATTTCCTGACAGCTACAACAATTTATCAATGGAACAAGTTGCCTCCAGAAGTTATAAATGCTTAGATACTGGAAGTTTTAAAGAAGAGATTGGATAATGGTTTGTCTGAAATGGTATAAGGCTTCCTACCTAAGCAGAGGGTTGGACTAGAAGACCTCCAAAATCCCTTCCAACTCATCAATTTTATCCTATCCTACATTCTATTCTATTCTATTCCATTCCAATCTAATCCAATGTTTTTATTATACAACTTTTAATGTTGGTTTGTATAGCTGGATTTCAATGTACCCTGCCCAGAAATGAACTGTTGTATCAATGTGATGAATAAACAAACCTTGGAAAAGTCCATTTTAAAAAGTTGGGGGACTTAATATCCCATAAAACATATTTCAGGATAAATTTCCACCATGACTCTGGGCACTGTACGAATTTTAGTGGTAAAAATAAGGGGTGTTTCCTCCAGTCTCCCAAAAGGACCCAGGTAAATTCATTTGATACAGAACACCTTAGGAATGTAGAGAGGAGGGTGGGAACAGGCTTATTTATTTGCCTTCTGAGAAAAGAATATTTTATCCTGGCCATAACTACAAAAAGTTTTAGTCCCAATGCCCAGAAAATGCCATTTGGATCAATGTTTCCATTTATTGTTGTGACTGCAGATGGCAACAAAAATGCATCGGGGGTTTGTTTTTTTTTAATGAAATTAGTAACAATACATAACAACAAACAAGAAAAGGCATCCAAAAGAATTGAGTGGATGGAACCAGTTTTAAAAAGGATTGCTTAAGAATGATTTCTAAGTTTAAAAGAAAGCATGATCAAGACTCTTCCCCACCCCCAAGTTGGAATTGCATCCACAAGGGAGTAGTTTATCCATTCAACCTTTGACCTCATAGGATTGTTGATCTCTGGAGTCTTCCCTCGATTTTAGTGTAGAGAGAGCTGTAGAAGAGATGACGGGTGAGATCATGTAGTCATGGCCCAAATCACAAGGACTAAAGCCTTGGTCCATTGGATATTTGCAAAATCTCCCTTCAAGGCATGCCATGCAACCATCTGAAAGCAGCAAGAGATAGCAAATCTTTCCCTGTGGAAGTCTTGGGGATATTGACCAGATACTGAGATAGTCTTTCTTATACACTATTTCCCCGATAATATGACCTACCCTGAAAGTAAGTCCTAGCTTGATTTTTACACATGGTTCCCAATATATACCCTACCCCCAAAATAAGCCCGAATTAAGACCCCACCCACTCCAGAGTGCATGAGTAAAAATTAAGCTAGAGTGGGGATGATGGGGTGGAGCTGCCCTACGACTTAACTTAGGACAGTTGTAGCCAGGCCTCGCACACCTGGACACCTGCCTTGCCAGTCCATTTCTTCTGCAGCCGGCAAGGCTTTCCTGAAGGCCTCTGTTGCTGAGAACAAAGCTCTGGATCGATCCTGAGCTTGAAGGAAAGCCTTGCTGGCTTCAGAAGAAGTTCTTGAAGGCCTCTGACAGCGAAAAGGAGGCCAGAGGGCAATGCGCGCAAGTGAGGTTAGTCAGTGGATGACATCTCCCGAAAATAAGACCTGGTGCTTTTTTTTTTTTTTTGGTGGCAAAAAGAATTATAAGACAGGGTCTTATTTTCGGGGAAAGACGGTACCAGGATGAAAACTTGGAAGGTTATCCCATCATAGCATCTGTGCAGGCATCCTTCCTGCTTGTAAAATTTGCTTCTGTTTTCACTAGTCCGGGGATTATGTTCTCCTAAACGAGGCTGGGGAAATATGCTACTTTGGACCATTCATTCCCACTCTTACAATACAAGAAAGAGGGTTTGATTAAGGAGGGTTAGGACCGCGTCCAACTGGACAATGGCTTTCTTATCCTCCCCCACACTCCCCCAGTGGCCCATAAAAGTTGGGAATCTCTGCCTGGCCTTATTCGATGATCCCTTAACGGTTGATAATCCATAAATGTTGTTGCTCTCAAGCCAAGGAGTGTTAAAACTTAAGTTAATGAAGCTGTACAAATGGGGAGGCTTCCCCCCCCCCTTTTTTTTTTTTTTGGAAAGTTTGCCTTCTCCTGCCAAGTCTGAGCAAGCATTTGGGTCTCGGCCTTCTCCCCCCCCACCCTCCTCCCCTTCAGCTGCGAAAGAACAAGGCCCATCAAAAAGTTCCAGGAGGAGCCGGTGATTAATACGGAAGCTAAGTCGCTTTTGATACGCTGGCACATCTCCGTATCTGCTTATTCGGACATCTCTCGGGTTCAGCACTTTTTTTTTCCTTCCCCCCGCAGGTTATTAATTTGTACTGTTTATCCTTCTGCCTTTTGTGCGACGATACCCGTTGCCGCTTAAATGTGCAATTTCCCCATCGCTGGCATTTCCAGCGAGGCAGATCAACGAGAAGGCATAAACAAGATCAGAGAGGCGCTTTATGTGTCGTGGGGAGGTGGGCTTGTTGGTGGCTTCATATTATTTTATGATTTGAAATGATGGAAGGCTAAACTTTAAAGAGATGGGATTTCTCTTTCTCTCTCTCTTCCCACCTCCTCCCCATCTTCTTTTTTTCTCTTCAATTCCAAGTATGCTGGGACTCGGTCAAATTTCCCGTTAAAAATTAAAAAAAGGAAAAAAAAAAAGAAGAGATATGAATTTCATCTCCCCTCTCAAATTCATTTATCATGCTTTTTAAAAAGGTGTTCCTCTGCTTTACCTGATGTCTAAATTAGATTGGCTCTTATAATGCTGTTCCTTGCTATATTTCCCCCCATGCTTTTTTTTTTTAAATGAATTAGTAATGACAGCGTACTCCATCATACCCTCTCTACAGCCACTTTAAGGGAGAAGCCCGTTGATCTAAACCTTTTAACCTATTAAAGATGATTTCTCCCAATTGAATCAGACACACCACAGGTGTAATAGCTAATCATTTAAACTACACCTGCTATTATGTTTTTTTAAGCCATTATGCATGTTGGATAGATGATAATTCATGTTTATTGCATTGTCCAATGGATCAGTTTTGCCTACACAAGACTGATTAATGTATTTAAAGAAATAAGAGATGCCATTTAAGATGGGGTGGTGGTGTTTGTTGTACATGCATGCACAACATTGATGGAATGTGCAAGGAGTACATCAAAAGAGCCATTAAAAGCCATCAAAACTTTTACTGTTTGACCTAAGATGCATCTCTGGAAAACCAGGTGAAGGCCAATGTTCCCTTGAGTTACGGCAAAACATCTGGGTTGAGTTTTCTCTCCCCCCACTTCAAAGTCTTCCAAACCCATCTTTCTTAGAAGGTTCTTTTAATGAGAGAAAACCTAGAACGCTCAGATTTGGGTTAATGTCAACTTTCCAACTAAGCAACTCCAACCCAATAAACTCCGAAACAAGCCTTTCCTCACAGTTCCATTTTATTAGAGTTGTTCTCTTGGCACATCTGGGAAAACCCGACTCTAAGCGTTTTGGGTTTTCCCTTCCCAAAAGAGAAATCAAAGATCCATCACCTGCATCCATCAGTCCATCACATGGCCAATCAAATCTTCGTCCCAACTGGAAACATTCCTCCAGACCAGAGATCTCCAAACTTGGCAACTTTAAGACTTGTGGACTTCAACTCCCAGAATTGAAGTTGGGAGTTGAAGTCCAGAAGCTTTAAAGTTGCCAGGTTTGGGGACCCCTGCTCCAGACATTCCCCTCCAGGTACAGGGCAACTTGTCCTTGACTTTGAGAAAGAATGTTGTTGTCTCTAATCTTCTCCTCACTATAAAATTCCTCCTCCCAATTTCCCAGGCCCTGAATGTGCAGCCTCAAAGCTCCCAACTAAAAAATGGCCTCCAAGGCTGACACAGGACAGGGCCCAAAATTGGAAGTCAAGGCCGATCTACAGTCAGGATGGAGCTGATCACTTGATGATCCACGGTTGGCTTTTGGAAAGAGACAATACCATCACCCTAAGGCAGAGGTGGCTAACCTTTTTCGGCTCCTGTGCCAAAAACTGTGCGTGCGCTTGCACAATCGCGCTCGTGTGCCAGCACCCAGAAGACATTGTGTGCCCCCCACACCCCCTACACATGCGCATGCAATCCACCCACCCACCCAACTACCCCCTGCCACACCCTTACCTGCACTGTGCCTCACAGCTGATTTTCAGCCTCCCAAAGACTTGAGGAAGGCTTCTGTAAGCTTTTCAGGCTGAAGACTGAATGTTTTTCTGAACATACTGGAAGTGATGAAACGGGGCTAGTTTTCAGCCTGCAAAGCTTGCAGAAGCCTGCAGAAGCCTTCCTCAAGCCTTTGGGAGGCCGAAAAAGCGCAGTGAGGTAAGTTTGCCTACAGCTCGCGTGCCAGCAAAAATGGCTCTGTGTGCCACCTGTGGCACGTGTGCCATAGATTCACCATCACAGCCCTAAGGGCTTGAAAGCTGCCTTTTGCTAAAACATACTTTCCATGCCACTTTTGGGCCCTTAAAAAAAATAAAAAAGCAAACACGTACGAATTAACAAAGTGACTTTGGGCCATTTTTTATCCTGTGTGATTTGGGATAATAAGTGTTTAATTCAGCATGTCGGAAGGAAGCCAGATTGAAGAAGGTGGTTTCCAAGCGATCGAAACAGGGTTTGGGCCAGCTTTTCTCTTCAAAGCAAGACATGCAGCAATTCCCTGGGTTTATATATTTTTGCAGAAGGGAACAACAGATCATAAACTCCTGTGGAGTATTAGATCTCAGTGTAGAATGATAGAAATCTGAGAGGTTGAAATAAAGATCAAATGTTGCCTTGCTTTTTTTTGCTCCTGCCTTTAGCCTTACTCTCCTTTTTTTGTTGTTTGAAGAAATCCATTTTAACTGCGCTCATCTTAGCATTTTGGAATGGTAAAATATCCATTTTTCTAGATTGTTACACTTTTAGTGGCCAACAAATTGCTCTCTTTATTTTTTTTAATGCTGCCTATGATAAGTACAGTTGCTTCGCATCCCTCCTTCATTTCCTCTTTCCTTGATTGTTTATATTCACATTTTCCAACACCTTTGCTATATAGCACTAAAGATGACCTTTGGGAACTCTGATAATAGATCTGCCTCAAAATTAAATTATTGATATACTTAAATTTACTGGTAACCAGGTATTTGTAAGTAAAAACATTGAGAGCACAATTGGGTTGGAATCTGAATTCTGGTGAATCCTGTTTTAAATTTCTCTTTTTCTTTTCTCCACCTTCTGCAGATTGCCACAGCAGTGAAGTTTCTACAAAACCCCCGAGTTCGCCAAAGCCCACTTGCAAACAGAAGAACATTTCTGAAGAAAAAAGGTATTGCAATATACAATCTGAACAATTAATTCTCCATCTGGGTCCTCCTCCCTCCCTCCCTCCCTCCCTCCCTCCCTTCCTTCCTTCCTTCCTTCCATCCTTCCATCCTTCCTACCTTCCTTCCTTCCCTCCCTCCCTCCATCCTTCCTTCCAACCAACCTCCCTCCCACCCACCCTCCTTCCAACCTCCTTCCTTCCTACCTTCTTTCCTCCCTCCCTCCTTCTTGCTTCCTTCCTTCCTTCCTTCCATCCAACCAACCAACCAACCTCCTTCCTACCCACCTTCCTCCCCTCCCACCCAACCATCTTCCTTCCTTCCAATCTCCTTCCTTCTGTCCCTCCTTCTTTCTTCCTTCTTTCCCTCCCTCCTCTCCCTCCTTTCTTCCCTCCTCTTCAGCTTTTTTTCTTGTAAATTGTCATATTGGCTCCCCCCCCCTCCAACTTCCCTTCTGCTGTCCTCTTGAACTGTGAAAGATTTTAAAAGCATGGGAACATTTACTGATCCTAGGTGAGCAAGGGTGAAAGCCGGTGAAAGGAGACCCATTAAAATTGCTTGTAATGCAAACTTCTGAACTGCCAGCTTCTTTCAGAAGATGGAAGGGCTTCCTTTGCTTGGTTCTAAGTCATTCATGGCATTCACTGTAGACCGGCCAGATGAAACGGCCAGGGACTTCAGAAGACAGTGAAGCCATTTGGTAAAAGGCAAGGCTGCAAGATAGACAGTAGCAGACCGGGGTTAAATCTGGGGTCACTCTGCCTTTCATAGTCAGAAAGGGCAAGCAATTGACGGCTGAGCTCTTTTAGAGGCAAAGATCTACATCTTGATAAATCCATCATCATTTCTGGCAAATGGAACTTTCTCAGTTCATGGCTTTGAAAGATATCTGTTGAACATAATAAGGTTAAATGAATTGCCTTTTTTTTTTTTAAATGACACTCTAAAGCTTCAAGGGTCCATCTGAAGTTTTAAAATTGTTAGCCCAAGAACCCAGGTGAGTTTTGCTTGGTGATTTAAAGAGTAGATCTTCACAGAGGTTATAAATCCTATATCTTCTTAACTGTACTGTTGCAAAAAGCGGTTTCTGTACGGACTGGTACAGTTGAATATTTCTGATGTTCTTTAAAACCCCACTTAGTGTAGCAATAGCAATAGCACTTTAGACTTAAATACCACTTCACAGTGCTTCCCAGCCCTCTCTAAGCGGTTTTCAGAGTCAGCCTCTTGCCCTCAACAATTTGGGTCCTCATTTTACCGACTTCAGAAGGATGGAAGACTGAGTTCAACCTTGAGCCAGTTGGTCAGGATTGAACTGCTGGCAGTGGGCAGAGTCAGCCTGCAATATTGCATTCTAAGCATTAGGAGGGAGGGAGGAAGGAAAGGAAGGAGAGAAGAGGAAGGAAGGAAAACAGCAATAGCAATAGCATTTATATACCGCTTCACAGTGCTTCACAGCCCTCTCTAAGTGGTTTTCAGAGTCAGCCTCTTGCCCCCAACAATTTTGGGTCCTCATTTGATCCACCTTGGAAAGACAGAAGGCTGAGTCAACCTTGAGCCTGGTGGGATTTGAACTGCCAAATTTCAGGCAGCCGGCAGACAGCAGAAGTATCCTGCAGTACTGCACTCTAACTATTGCACCACCGAGGCTCATGTAGAAACAATGCAGAACGTTTGAAAAAAAAAAAATCCATACCCAGCTGAGATGCTCTGCGATGCTAGTTTCCTTTGTGAAAAAGGGTGTATTTATTCACACTTCACCTGCACCTGTATAATTGTGACCAGCCACAAATATTGGCGTGGGAGCCCTGAGGTCACACAACACCCCCCACCCACCCACCCCCGGCAATATCTGAGACAGTGCCACCCAGAGTTAAACTCACTTTTGAGATGGCTGAAGACAAGAACATCTCCCTTAATCCTTTCTTCGGGCTATAGATACCCAGTTCTGTGGAATATTCTTCAGAAAATTAGGATTTCTAGATCCTCCGTGTCCCGATTGCTCCATCGTGCCAGTTTAATTTACATTCTTGTGAGAATGTGACAACCAGCACTGCAATCTGACAAGCACATACTAAAGCGTTGCGTAGTGGAGGCCCCACACCTCCCTCAACATCGCCCAACTTTTTTGCATTGTGTTCTCACAAAGGTTGTGCTTTGTTGGAGCAACACTTTTGGGGGAATTCATGCATCAGAAGTTTTATGAACTCATGTTCTTCCATCTTAGAGGGATCCACAGAACCCAGATCTCCAAAGACCATGCTGGCTGGGGATCCTGGGCATTGTAATAGTAACATATCTAGCAGGAATTGCTGGATGAACAGAGGCAAGATAATTTTTTAAAAAATGATAAACGAATCAATTAAGTGATAGTAATTGGTAGGTAGAGGGCAAACTTTGGATTTGTGTGTGTGTGTCCATTCACAGGTTAGTCTGTAGCCAGGCTGTTGTGCTTAACAATTTGTGTAAAATTCTCTCCTCTGCCTTCAACATCGTCTCTGCATTACAAAATTTAGGCCTTTGAAACTCTTCACTTTTCAGATCTTCTTTCTTGCCACATAGCCTTCTCTCTCTTTCTCTCGTTCTCTTTTTTCCTTTGAAATATGTGGATCTATGGGGAGTAATTAATCATAAACGCTTTGGGATTTCTACTCTATCATCGAAGCAATGAAGCAGAGGAAAGCTGAACCTAAAAGCTATACTGATTGCCTACGGTAACCTGATGCAAAATCTATACTTACCAAGAGATCCTTTGACACTCCCTTTCTCTCTCTACCCCACCCCCCCGGACACTGAAATCATATGCCCTATTATAAAACTATCTTTACATCTCGACAAAATGACCAGTTATGATTCCTTACATTTCATTCTTCCATTCCCCTCAGCGCTTCTCTTTGAGCATGGACGGGGCTAGGATTTCATAAGCGCAAGGTATTTAAAAGCAATTTAGAGACAAACGCCTCCAAGTTTTGGGTCGCATTCCCCTGCCACCAGCTTCATGGATGTGTGTGTGTGTGTGTGATTTTAAGAAAAAAACAAACAAACCATGAGCTCCATGTAATCTGTTTATAAAGCAATATTAGCACCGCTTTAGAAAGCCTTAGTAAAATCACACCTGGAATGCTGCATCCACGTTTGGTCACTGTATTATTTAGAGAAAATTTAGACTTTCTTTAAATAGATTTTCCAAAGTTGAGACTTTGAAAAAAGTGCAAAGAAGAGCAACGAAGACGGCAAAACTCAAGGGCTGGGGCCTGAGGACAGACCACGGGGTGCTAAGATCTGGCCCACAGGGCTAGACTGGAAACAGCAAAGGACAAACCCATGATGACTCTGCCAGCAAAAACAGAGCTCCCCAGCTCCGTGTTCGCTGGCAGAGGGTCGCAACTGAAATGGAGCACAGGAGCTCGTTTTTGTATGCAGAGCACTCATCACTTGACATGAGTGGCATCAAGCTGTCCACATCCACCCTGGCCCCCAGAGGTCAAGCACAACCCTGATGTGGCCCTCAACAAAATCAAGTTTTACACCCCTAAACTAAGATGATTAAAGACCCAGAGACTAAAACATATGAAGAGCGGTTGCATGAATTGGGCATGGCCAGTCTATAGAAAAGAAAGTGACATGAAAGTATTCCAGTATTTGAGAGGCTGCCCCAAAGAAGAGGGGATCAAGCTATTCTCCAAAGACTGGACAACCTCCTCCCTGAAATGGTAGAGGGTCTCCTGCTTGAGCAAGAAGTTGGGCTAGAAGACCTCCAAGGTCCCTTCCAGCTCTTTTCTGATCGATTGTTTAATTTTAATAAATCTTTGACTGGGAAAAGTGGGCTTAGTGGGGGAGAGACCAATCGGCATCGAAAAGAGACCAGAGACCCAATTAAAGTTTCTCATGAATTATTGATGGAAAGCCACTTGAAGAGACTAGAGAAGCATTTGAAATGTAGATTTACAGGCGGCTGTGACATATAAGTCAGGTTGACAAAATCAGAAACGAGGAAGTGGATCAGCACCTGGGAAAGCCAAGAGAAATAAAACCCATTAAAAACCTCGAGGTTACAATATTTTGGACATGTGCATGCAACATCCTGAAGAATACGGCATCCATCACTTAATCCTCCAGGGAAAGATTGCAGGCAAATGACGTCCAGGCAGAAGAAGAACATTGTGGCTTCAAAATTGAAGGGACCGGTTTGGACAAAACTCAGTGGCACTTTTTTCGTGCGGCTGTGGATAAAAATAGGGTGGCCAACATGATTGCCAACATCCGATGACGGATAGGGCCCAAGAAGAAGAATGAACGACTGGGCTAATGACGATCAAAGAAAGAAAAGGAGAAAAAAAGCTACCCTTTGGGCTAATCGTTCACAAGAGGTCATCATCCTCTTTAAAGAGTGGAGGAAATGAGCATCAATATGGAAATGAAGCCACTTTTACAATCACTTTTGCCTCCAGGGGTGGGGCCTGCAGAAATCCCTGTGCAGTGTAACAGGGGTGGCGGGGAGTTGCTTTAATTAAAATAGATGGGGAGGGAGTCCACCTAGTACCTACGGAGTGTTAATGTGGTGTGTGTGTGTGTGTGTGTGTATGTATGTATATATATATATATATATATGGCATATATATATGTGGTGTACATATAGGTGGTGTGTAATTATATATATATATATAATTATATAATTAAAAACTTTGTGTGTGTGTGTTATATATATATATATATATATATATATATATGTTTTTTTAGGTTTTCGCGGGTACTTACATGTGTGCTGTTTAGCTTCCTTCGGGTATTGTCCCACGTCATTGTAGTTCTGTTAAAGTTGTAGCAACGTTTCGGTAGAATCTCATCTGCCATCATCAGGCTTTTCTGTACTGAGTTCATCTGTTTGTCATTGTGTTCATCAATACAGAAGCCTGATGATGGCAGATGAGATTCTGCTGAAATGTTGCTACAACTTTAAAAGCACAACTACAATATATATATATTGTATTGTATATATATATAATAAATATATATGTATACACACACATACAACATAAATTCCCTCCATTTGTGGCTTAGCCTAAACTCAGCCCCAAAGCTTCTTAGAGACCCCAGCGGAAGTGCCCTTCCTGGGAGCTAAGGATGGGACATGACTTTTCAGTGTCTGTTCCTAGGATTCTTTAACAAGGAAGCTTGTTTTTCTGCAGCTAATTCCATACTATGTCTTAGGACCGTGGCTGTGTTCTTCAATCAGCCTGTGTCCTGGGTCCATTCCTTGCTGTCCGGATGCACGAGTCACTCTTTCTTCTAGTAACCCCCATTGGGAAAGGATGTGCCCGAAGGGGTGATAGGAATTGTCCTCTGCCTCTCCACTTTGGGTATGATTGGCCTGTCCTACCACTCCACATACCCAGGCATATTTTCCAATTCAACACTCAGTTGCTTTCAGAATCTCAGGTAAAGGTTCCCCTTGCATATCCGTGCTAGTCATTCCTGGCTCTAGGGGACACTGCTCATCTCTGTTACAAAGCCGAAGAGCCAGTGTTGTCCGAAGACGTCCCCATGGTCATGTGGCCATCAGGACTGAATGCCTGAAGGTGCACGGAACGCTGTTCCCTTCCCACCAAAGGGGTCCCTATTTTTTTACTTGCATTTTTTACGTGCTTTCGACCTGCTAGGTTGGCAGAAGTTGGGACAAGTAATGGGAACTCACTCCATTACGCAGTGCATGGGATTCGAACTGCTGACCTTTCTGATTAACAAGCTCAGCGTCTTAGCCCCTGAGCCACCACGTCCCCTAATCTCAACTTAATTGCAAAGACAAGCGACCCTCACGGTCTTCATGAGAGGCAAACTCTTGATGCACTGGTTTCCTTCAAGGGGAAAAACCTGGTGGGGCCTTCTTTAAATTTTGGACTGTAATTTCGAACAGTTGGGCCCTGTAGAACCTCCAGATTGTATACACCGGGTAAGCATCCAATTTGCTCTGGTGGCAGCTCACTTTCCAGCCCAGAAATGTTGGCTTGTCCTCAGGAGGGTGGTAGCTTTGTTTGAACATTTTGGGAAATGGCCTGTGGAGCTTTGGCCCCTTAAACACCTGTGGACTTCAACTCCCAGCAGGAATTCTGAGAGTTGAAGTCCACATGTGGTCAAGGGGGGGGGGGCACAGTTGCCCAGAGTCCAGGCTGCCAAATGACCACAATATCACTTTGCCCGTTGACCACACCTGTCTATTTTGGCATTTCTCCAGGTGGGCATTCCTTGGGAATAAATCACCAATGGGGACACCCTCAGTGGCTCTCAACCCTGCACAAACTTTGTGTCTTTTGTCAGCTCCCGCCTCCCCGCAGGGCCTCTCCTCCAGTTAGAATTTAAAGCCCAAATGGAAAGGAAATGTGTGATGTGGATCCTCAGGAGGGCCTGGAAGACCTAAGAGTCAGGCGGGTAATAGCCGGAGCAAACGGTTCCCAATGGATTAGCTGGCTCTTATTGGGGAAGATGTGTAGGAGGCCAAGGGTAATCGTGCCCTTCTGGCTGCTGGCTTCATTAATCTGGTTCATTACCTAATTTGCTGAAAGAGACCGAGGAGGCGGGACGGAAGCTCTCCCCATGGTTCAGTTGCCCCCTGGGCCTTGGGGACTTTTGTCTGGCCATTAAGTCATTGAAGGCGATGACAGCCTCAACCCCAGCTTCCGGGTAGACCCAAAGGAGAGCAGACCATTGGCATAGTTCAGCTACAGATTCAGGAATGAATTCTCTTCCTGCATTAAAGGTAAAAAGTAAAGCTTCCCCTCGCACCTGCGTGCTAGTCGTTCCCGGCTCTAGGAGGGGCGGTGCTCATCTCTATTAGAAAGCTGAAGAGCCGATGCTGTCCGAAGACGTCGTGTGACCGGCATGACTAAACCCCAAAGGCGCACGGAGCGCCTTGGTTACCTTCCCACCAAAATAGAGGTCCCTATTTTTCTACTTGCATTTTTTTTTTTTTTAACGTGCTTTCGAACTGCTAGGTTGGTAGAAGCTGGGACAAGTGACGGGAGCTCACTCTGTTACGCGGCGCTGGGCATTTGGACCGCCAAACTGCCGACCTTTCTGATTGACAAGCTCAGCGGCTTAGCCGCTGAGCCACCATGTCTCTGCTTCTGGCATTACCTGGAATCTAATGCATTTCGCCTCCTTTTTAATTATTTGGAGCAGTTCATGTTTGGAATAAGTATCAATTCCACCCCCACCTCTCTCCCCCTCCCAAATCATCCCTTCAAAACGTTTGAAAAGTGTCGTGAAAGGCTTGGGAAAGATTTGCTTGGTTTCTTTCACCCCCCCCCCCCCCACCTCCCTTCCGCCGTCCCAATGCCAATTTTGTCAGAATAAAACAGCCCCAAAAAGTTTTCTCCATTTAGTATGTTCCTCTCATGATGGAGAGCAGCGGGAAGATGGGGCGGAGATGTCTTGGGGGTGCTGGCTTGGAAGAAAGCCATGCTTGGCGCCGTGCTGTATTTTGTTAACATTTCAGGTCCTGAAACGTCGCTGATCTTCAGTCCTTGCGGTTCAGTCGAATCGGAAGTATCCTTTGAAAAAGCCATCAATTCAGAGTCCCCAAATATGGAAACCTCTTTGAAATCTGCCCAGCACAAACCTTTCTGCTTAGGCCAGGCTCTGCACTGCCGTGACATTTTTTAAAATGAAAAATTGGGTATATTGCGTCCAAGTAGACATTATAAGCAGGACTCTTTTTAAAATAAATCTTTTACGGGCGAGCGCAAGTTCTCTTCATTTCTCGCTTTCTGTACCAGGAGAGTAGATTATATCACCCTTTGGATTCTTGCTTCATTTTTGAAGGGAATAACCTCGGAACTGAGCAAGGGGCAAAGAAATAAAAAGATGTGGAGATGCTGGAAAGAGTGCACAGAAGAGCAACAAAGAGGATAAGAGGACTGGAGGCTAAAACATATGAAGAACTGGATATATCTAGTCTGATGAAAAGAAGGACTAAGAGAGACATGATAGCAGGGTTCCAATATCTGAGGGGCTGCCCCAAAGAAGAGGGAGTCCAGCTATTCTCCAAAGCCCCTGAGGGCAGGACAAGAAGCAACAAATGGGTGGAAACTAATCAAGGAGAGAAGCAACTTTGAACTAAGGAGACATTTCCTAACAGTGAGAACAATTAATCAGTGGAACAACTGGCCTCCAGAAGTTGTAATGCTCCAACACTGGAAGTTTTTAACAAGAAATTGGATAAATATTTCTCTGAAGTGGTGTAAGGTTTCCTGCCTAGGCAGGGAGTTGGACTAGAAGACCTCCAAGGTCCCTTCTAACTCTTGTTATTCTATTCTATTCTATTCTGTCCGAATCTAGTCCAGATTTCGAGTCCAGCTGGTGGCTGTGGTTATAATGACAAACTCAGCTCCCAACCTGCGTCTGAAATATTGTGAGAACTGTCCTGTAGTTGCAGCTTTGCCTCAACTTTTGCTCCTCAAAACGACTCACCCTGATAATATATTTCCAAAGGGGAGGTTGGACGTCTGGGCCCAGAGGCTTCCAATTCAGATTCCGATTTAAGCGCCCACCCCTCATTACTTCCCTCCTTCTTCATAACTTAACTCCATTTCACCCGGCAGTTTAGATGCCCTTGAATGGAAGCTTGTTACTGTGAAAGCTTTTTTAGCATTGATTTCATAACCGCCTTAATTTAATAGCTCCATCCCCGGCTGAGAAGCCCCGGCAAGTGGAGAACTCCTGCTTTTCCAGGTCACCGACCTTTTAATTACAGAGCTTGTTCCGATGGCCAGGTTATCGACTGGAGGGCTTTGAGATTGCACCCCTTCGGTTGGAAATGAAAACGAGGGCTCCCGCCAGGCGTCCTGCCGCTGGTGTTGAGGGTGAAGGACAAGTGGGGGGGGGGGGGAGGAGGAAATGGTGGCCGTGGTGGGAGAGTTGGCCTCTTGCATTTCTAAAATTAATTTTCCACCTTCAGCTTCGTAATTAATTTTTTGGGAGCGTCACGGGGAGATTTGTGCCTTTTTCTTTCACTCTTTTTTTTGTTTTGTTTTCTTCCCCCCTGCATGCAAAATAAAGGCCAGGTACCTGCATTCTTCATAGGAAAAGCCCCACTAAAATGAAGCATGATCTACAGATCATATCTACAGACCCCTCACATCCTGGACATAAAACTGTTTCAACTCCTACCCTCAAAATGGGGCTCTAAAGCCCTGCCCACCAGAACAACCAGACACAAGGACAGTTTTTTCCCAAATGCTATCACTCTGCTAAACAAATAATACATGTTGCTTGTATCTTTATGATTTGTATGTTTTATTTGTTCCCTAGTATGATTTGATTGCTTATTAGTAACCTATGACTATCACTAAGTGTTATACCTTATGATTCTTGATGAATGTATCTTTTCTTTTATGGACATTGAGAACATTTGCACCAAAGACAAATTCCAACCATACTTGGCCAATAAAGATTTCTTTTCTATTCTATTCTATTCTATTCTATTCTATTCTATTCTATTCTATT